>VWZT01001041.1:108091-297496 GCA_013397055.1 Pachycephala philippinensis
CACCCTGTGTCTGTCTGACCCCCCGTGGCTCCTACTAGGGCTGTGGAGTTCCTGCAACATTTTGTTTGCCACCCCAGGGGGTGTGCTCGCCTCTGCCGTTCCAGCCTGCTGCTCCGAGGTTCCTGCTACAGCCCATTTTGCCAACCAGAGGGGCACTGGGACCAGCTGCCCCCCGTGAGTTTGTAAAGGAAGCCCATTTTCTATCTCTCGTGCCGGCTGCGCCGCCATTACCATGTGGAGAGGCGGCTGAGCTCGCGCCACAGCGCCCCCTGCAGGCGCGGGGGAATCATCGCACGCGCCCTGCCCGGCCGGGAGCCAACAGCGCCCCCTGCCGGCTGTGACCGCAACTACAGGAACGGGGAAATGCCCGACAGCCGAGAGAAGGCTGTGGTTGGGTTTCTGGTTTGGTTTGTTGTTGCTGCCGCTGTCGTCTTGTTTCCCATTATTATCTTTGCCTGAAGGCGCTGTAATTTCGAAGTTATAATAATTTGGAGGGAAGGGGGTCATATTTTCCATTCCAAGGGAGGTTCCTGCCTTCCTTGGCAGACACCTGTCTTTCAAAACAAGACTCATGGATACTAATCCATAACAACTAAAAAAAAAAAAACTTCCTATAGACACATTCTAAACATAAATCACATTATTCTAGTGCTTACCTTATTTCTGAAAGATTTAAAAAAAACCCCAAACACAGAAACAAACCAAAAAATATTACCAAAACAGTGAAAATCTAGAACATCAAGAGCATTCTGTTTTCAATTGTTTGGTCAATTAACTAATCTGGGTTAAAATGGAAGTTTTCTAAAAAAGATTGCATTTACTTTGTTGTCTATATTTTTTTTGGAAAACATTGGAATACAAAGTTTTTAGGTAGCTCTACCCACAACTATTCAACAGGTAGCCTAACTCTTTCCCTGCTGAGGATAAAACGGATCAGAACCAAATGGAAACTCATGCAGTTCTACTGCTAGAGAGCACCAATCCGCATCAAAATACATAGGTATATGCATAAATTGTACTGTGCCCTACAGATTTTTCCAGTGCTGAAGTAAATGAGGTAAAGGGAAAAACTAAATCTCACTCATTCTGAAGTACCTAGCACTACCAGAAACTTTGTAGTCTATAAGAACAGCTGTGAAATGTGCATATGCCCACAAAAAACAGCCAGGAATTTTGAATGCTTGTTTTTTTCCACTACTTGGTGAACGTTATATGTATGCAAAAACCTTACAAGGAAAGTCTGATAATAGTCCCTCAGTACTCCAATGAATTCTATAAAAGATTTAAAATATTTTGTTGATATATTCTAATAATTTCTGAGTTAAAAAATTGGTGGAGAGAAGATCACATACAAAAGGTCATCCAAAAAAAGGCATCTGTTTTGCTTCTTTTCTTCTTGAAATTTTAAAAACCATATAAATGCTGAGATTAAAAACATTTATTTAATATGTATCTGTGTCTGTATCTGATGACAGAAATGTATCTTTAGTAGAAATTAAACTCTGAAATTAAACTCTTAACAAAAGGTGGGGGAGGACAAGACTGAAAAGGCCTGGCAGAAGCTCCTTCCTGTATGCACATCCAATAACTGTTTTAAAAAGCAAAACAAATAAAAAAAGCAAGACTTTCTCCCTACATTACAAAATCAGTTTACACTTATTTTGCAGTGTAGACACAAAAAGTTGATTTTCCACCTGTCATAAGGCAGTATTATAACACCCTTTTTCTGGGGAAGGGGGGAACAAACAATTACTAACAATACTGGGAATCTCCAAAAGAGGATCTACTACAGCTGGGGGGAAAAAAAAAAAGTATATTCAATTGTGCAATTGTGTCAAGTGAATTGCTGAGTGATGGTATCTGAACTGAGGAGATGGAAACTACTGGAAAGGAAGGACACAAAATGGAAAGGACAGAAATAATTTCATGAGGTTGTCAGAACTTCTTAAAATGCTCTTGAACCAATGAGTCTTCATCAGTAAACCAATCTAACAGTTAAACTAATACCTGGAAGGTATTCTTTCCACAAAGGAAGAGTGGCAGGGATGAGAGGCAAAGAGAGAGAGAAGAATAGGGAGGACGCAGAAGGGAAAACAGAGGAATGACATCAGGAATTAAGTTACACTCTAATCCTACATGTGTGCCATCACTATTACACTCTTAACCAGAAAGTGCAATAATCATTAAACAAAAGATTCATGGGAAGATTAGAAATGCTGAAGTGTGGGACAAAAAAAACGGATATTCAGAACTGCATAAATAGAAAACATTGAAGAGGTAAACATACTTTTTCTCTCATAGAAGTTGTTACAGCGACAAAATCTCTTTAAAACTATACACATGTTATTGCAGGAAGTTGACATTGTTCTAAGTATTCAATTTAACTGATTTACAGATTCATCCTAGAAATAATTTCTTAGGTGACAATCACTCTGAAAAGAACTAAGAATCCACCCATGGAATGCCTTAATTGAGCAAAACAGTTTTAGAGAGAGATTTCCAGAGAAAAGGGCGAGAGTAAATCAGCAAGTTCAATTACATATGATAAGGGATCTATACTAACCTACTGTATAAAAAGACCTCAGTGAAGAGAAAAATATTCAAAGGCAGATCCAGTGATACTTCATTCATTCATTTACTTATTTTTAGCAGAAACGCATCATTAATAGAGCAGGCTTTATACTAGCTTCAGTAATAATTTAATCAAGGCATATTCATAAATAATTGTTCATTTTGTAACTGCAGTCATTTCGTAGCAAAAGTTCAAACATAACTTTCATTTTCTGGCTTCTAATTGAAGGTTTATAATGAAACTGTATATAACCTGACTGTTTAGCTATTCATTAACAATGCTGAACTCAGAACTGCTACTGTGCCATCTTGTACCACTGCCTGTTTTAACTGCACTGTACACTGCTTTTCAGTCAAGTAAACACTTGCTCTTTCAAGTGACAAAAATGCATGCCTGCTCTCAAGGAGACATGCATTTTACTGCATCGTTAAAGAAAAATATGCAGTCTATGATATCAAAAGACTAGCAGTATGAAAATATCAACACTTCATTGTAGAAAAATGTACAAATGATGGGAAAAAATTCCTCTTTAACAGCAATACATTAATAGAGAATCATCCCATACAGACCTGGGACATGCCACATTTCAGAAAATTCTACACAAACCCTCTACTTAAGAATGAATAAAAGACTCCTATCACCAGCTAGGGCAAACCAGAACAACCCAAGATGTTTTCAATGATGATTCTCCATAAAGCCGAGAAAATCAGCAGGTGAGTCCTTCTGCAAGAACAAATGTCAAATAAAAATGAAGGTTTTAAGCCAGTACTTTTTTCGGTTTTTTCTACAGATGGTCCATGAGAAACTTTCTACTTCGCCTGCCTTCAGTGAGATCATCCTCTATTACTACAGAAATTAATGTGATGTTGAAAATAAGGATGGTGAGGCTATACTGTATGAGCAGCTGAGGAAAGAGACTGCAAGAGTGTAGGGTTTCTCACACAGAAAATTATAAAACACTAATTAAACACAAATATGTTATATGTCTACTTTAATAGATTTAAATCACTTGCATATCCCCTTTTCTTTATGCATATCCACTTGAGCTTATTTTAGTTATCTTTGAACTCTGTCTAGGACTCTGGTGCATATTTTTGAGTCTTACCACTATGCTTGTCATTTTAACAGTGCTTTTTCATTGCCATGTGATTTCCAACATGTAAAATGCCATCTCCTCTCATTATCTCTACAATATTAGAGACACCCAGCATTTAATGACAGAGGTGTTGGAAAGCAAATTACTACCGGTCTGATCCCAAGTCTATCTCACAGCAGAATCTCATCACGTTTCATGACTGTTTGTGTATAAACTGCAACATATGTAATGGTATAGTAATTTCTTTTTTTCCTGTATTTTATCCTTAGGGATTACGACGGCTGCTTGTATTTAAATTCTGATATTACAGAAGTCTGGTCGTGTTTAGGTCAGTATAAGATAAGGTGCAAATGTCTGCAAACGATTTTTACCCATAAACCCTGTCTGGCACCCATCCACGTAAATCTTCCGAAACGCTCTTGTGCCATGTGGAAGCGGTGGAAGCTGGGCACACAAATGAGCACGGCGGATCCCACGGGCCCGGCCGCAGCTGGTGCAGGCGAGTCGTGCTGCTGTTCTTCAGCGGCGGCCGCGGCTTCCCGGAGCTCTCTCACGGCCGTTCCCTGGGGAAGGCCGCTCAATAAAAACAAGCCCTAGCTAAACCCGGGAATGAAGCACAAAGCAGATGGTGTTAGACCTACCTCTCCCCACCACAGCACTGGGTCAGCCGGCCTGCCCGATGATAAGGGTGGGCGAGGTGGAGAGCGTGCACTGCAGTACGACACACTACAGAGAAAGACCCCCCCCTCCCTTCGCTGCCTGCGAAGAACCGAGACGAGAGGAGTGCGCTGCTCCTTCGGACCGCCTCCTCGCCTTCCCTGAGCTGAAAGGCCATTACCGAGCGCAGTCACCCACTCTGGCCTAGAGCTCCAGTAGCCCATCAGCCGGCAGCGAGCCGGCCAGCATCCTGTCAGGGGAGCGGAGCGGAGCCGGGCGGAGCGGAGCCGGGCAGGGCGGGGCACCGCCCACCACCGCTCACCACGGTCCCCACAGCAGCGTCCGCTCTGCGCACGCGGGCGTACTGCCCTCTCGCCCTTTCCTCCGCAGCGCCTGCGCGCTTCGCTCCCTGGCCTGTGCGGGGAGCGGGGCAGTGTGCCGGCTGTCGGTGCCAGCGTGTGTCGCGGTGCCTCCTGCGCTTCGGCTGTCGGGCGCTCGCCTTCCCTCCCTCTGCTCAGCGCCGGCCCCTTCTTCCTTCCGTAGGGCCCTGCAGGCGGTTTGAAATTTACCGCAGTGTCTCACTCGAGTTCTCGATGTGGCTGTAAGCGCCCGGCGCTGAAGGGGAGGAGGCAAGAGCGCGGGGCGGGGAAGAGGAGGGCGGCCTGGAGCGGGGCGGCTTGTCTGCCTACAGCTCCGGTTCCCTCAACCCCTCACGGGGAACGGGTGGGAGGAGACGGTGGAGGGGGTTAAGTGAGGTAGCAGTTCCTTTGCCGCGGCTCCCGGACGGTCTCTGTCTGGCCGGCACTGTGGTCGCCCTGGGGCGGCTTTTGCCACTATTCCCCTATCTGGGCGTACGGAGTGAGGGAAGGAAGGAGCCTGAAGTGATTCCGGGACCCACGAGCCCTCACACCCCTGGAAGCGGTGGAGGGAAGAGTGAAACAATTCCCCCCTCCCGCCTGAGGTGCTGCGGCAGGCTGGCCCGCAGGTAAGGCTCCCTGGGGCCCAGGCAGGGTAAGGGCGAGGGCCGGGAGGGGGAAGGATGTCACACACACAAAACGCGTACGACGAAGCGGGGCGGGAACCCGGTTCTTCAGGTTTGGAAGAGCGGCTCAGCCGGAACTCCCTGGTCAGGCCGGCGAACAGAAGGGGAAGCTTGGGGCGGCGGTGTGCGGCGCCTTCCGTGTGGCCGCGGTCAGACTTGGTGCGGGAGGGCCAGGGGAAGCCGGGCCCGGCCTGGCCCGAGCCCTTCCGGCGGGCTGCTGCCGCTCGCCGGGCGCGATCCTTCCTCCTCACCGGGAGGAAGGGGAAGCTGCCGTGCGCCCTTCAGGAGCTGAGTGGAAACGGCGGAATGAGGGAAAAAGGAAGATGTGCTCAAATCAAAGCTATGTGTATTTCGGTGCCTTTCTCTCTCGCACTTCCTCGGAGCACGTTACCACGGCTTCGCTGTTCCCGGAGCAGTAGGGCGTGCCCCCTCTGCAGCGAGCTGCGTTGGGAGTCAGTCACGCTTGCTGATGCTTAGTCGTTTGGAGTTTTTTATTTATTTTGGAGCACGCTGTTTATTTTTAGTATACGCTGTTTCTATAATTGTAAAGAGGTTGTTGAGGATGATAAGAGAGATGAGCACATTCATGAGTTTGGAAGGAGCCCGAAAACAGCTCCGTACTGTGATCTGCTCCATGTGTTTTAAGTGATTTCCAGTTCGAATCCTAGCATGACTCTTTGAAGGGCAGTGTTATCTATTTCACTGATAATATAAATATTTTGCAGATGAAGCAGTACTGTGTTGACTTTATATGATCTACTCGGTGATTTTCTCATTCTGGAGAAACCAACAGGCATTTTTTTTCTCGAAATGAGGAAGACCTAGGATCAATTTTCTCCCTTTGAAGTATCATTGTTACGGTGAAACATCTTCGGAGATGTGGGGCGGGAGGTTTGTTACAAAGTGTAATATTAAATCAGTGCTTGTCTGAGCTCTTTAAACGTTCATTGTGTCTTGATTGTGAAGTGATGTAATTAAATGTATTGCAGCCCAGAAACAGTTACCTTCTTAATATACATCTGCTTCCTTGTTTACTGTAATTGCTTAGTGATGATGTAAGAATAGATAAAAGGTGCTTTAGCAGTACAAAATAGTTTGACATACATGACATCCTTTTGCTGTTGTTTCCTGTTACTTGGATTTGGAGGTGTTTAGCTTACTGTGAAGTCAGTCTTACCTGAACTGAATTCTTGGCTATAACTGGGAACTTGTGAATCGTAGATAGTTGTGTGAAATATGTCAGGTGTAGCTTGTTGACCTAAACAGCAGTATTTCCTGTGAATTTACTCCAGAGGAGCTTTGTTTAAAGTCTCATTCTCTCAGAAGATGGCATAGTACTTTAAGACATTTGAACTTTCAGAAAGTGCTGTTTAGACTCTGTGTAGTGGGGATGTGTAGTGCTTATTAAGGTCTAGACTTCCACATAGCACACAATTGGCATGTGCATATACAAAAAAACCCTAGATCGGTATCATATATAATTGAATAGCTCTGGTATATAATGTCAGCAGAGGATTAGAAATAAGTAATAGATTTGATACTGTCTTCTTGTTTGTAAGATCCTAATGTGAAGATGTGTGATGATAGTAATGAGTTAGTGCAGTCCAGTAGCATTACAAAAAATTATTAGAACTGCTTTCTGAGAAAGTAATTAAATTTTATTGTCTTAATATCTGGAACCTAGGTAACATGTAATTGTAGGTAAGGGACAGTTTGTGTTTGTGCATTACATGCTTTTCAGAATAGTTTATGTAAGTAACACTGTCTGCTTGAGAAGGTGATGATAAAGTTCACGTTTCCTTGAGCTAAGCTAGCAGAGTTAGATCTGCTTTAAGGGAAGAGGTGAAGGGGTATTTACCAAAGAAAGGACAGGTGGATGTAAGTGTTTCTAAGCCTACCGAGTTTGCTACCACAGCAGAGAACTAGTCAGCAGCAATGATGTCAGCTGGTTGTTTCCTCCAACTGCTGTTTCTTCCAAGGGGTACCCAGGACCATTTCTTTCCCTTGCTGCAGTAGCTTTTCTTCATTGTACTGTAACTGTAGCATGAGTAGGAAAGAGTGTGGGAGTGTATGAAATTGGTGAGGGAAAAATATTTTAAATAGTTGCAGCTTGTTATAGAATGTGGGTTGTTACCATGGGGCTCTCCATTTCATTAAAAAAAGTGGAGCCTCAATATAGTAGCAGTGTTTTGTTTTTTAATGAGCAATGAATCATTCTTTTGCAAAATGACAGAAAGGATACTCATTTTGAAAAAGCTGACAGTATAAAAATGATGGTTGTTTCATTTTAGAATAAACACTTCTGGAAGATCCTTGTGTTTTTTATTTTTTTATTATGCATTTTCATAATTTTTTATAGTGTTCATTTTAATACTGTCATTCCCTTACGTTTTAAAGTTCCATTTGAATTCTTAGTTTATTCCTGGATCTTCAGCATTTATAGTAGCACTGATTCTAGAAAAGCCAAAATGTGTTATGCTGCTTCTCTGAAAGCTATATGTGCTTTATGTTGTGCCTTGAGAGATCCTCTGGTGAATCACCATTATAAGAGCTTTCCAGATGCTGTGTGTCACTGATGATAATATAGTGTATGTAATGTACTTTGTGCAGTAAGGGTATCTCCACTTGCAGCTGTTGGCAACTGACTGGCAGAGAACTCATACTTCATAAAACAAGTTGCTACCACTTGAAATTGCATCACTTCAAGACATTGTTTTGGAATTTTGGTAATTTACAAAGACTGGTGAAGGTCACCAAAGATAGCTTGGTAGGTCTGGAGGTGTCTTGTAGTTCTCCAGGGCTGTAGGATGCCTTAGTACCTTTACTGTCTTGCACTGCTTTACGTTTGCCAATGCTAGCCGGGCACTGTTGCACTTCATGGATTCATCAGGCACTTGCAGACCCTTGCAAGCTGCATAATGGCTTTTTGATTGTCTTAACTGGGGACTTTCTGTTGGTCTCTAACTTCATAACACCAACAAATGGAGGGATTTCAACTCCCTCTAAGGAATTGTAATTCTATTGCTAAATACCATGAGCTCATAAGAAATTGTATTTCTCAGATTTTAAAATGGCAAGTAAACTGCATATATACTGCATTAAGGGGGTAGATTGTGCAGTTGTCTAAAGAGAAAGTTTATTTCCTGAAAAAGCTGATGTAAGCTTGTCCACTCAGAGCAGAAACTTTGTGCTAACAGTTTTTGAAATGGGCCATGATGAGAGATCAACAGCTCCTTAAAACAGAAACACTGTTCATCAGGTGGAATAACTTTGCCTCCAATACAGTGTTAAGCACTGTAATCTTTTGCCAGATAGTAATGATATGCTTTTCTCAGTCTTTGCATTTTCCCTGTAATGTTAGGCTCTTTCACTTACAGTAGCAGCTCTTTTATGGCAATAGTTCTTGTTTCAGTTAATATTCTGAACAAGGTCATTCTAAATGAAAATTCCAAATGAGTCCTTAAAATTATTGCATTAAAACTCAGTCTGTTTCTTTCTCAGTGCATTAAAACCTGATCTATTTCTCTCTCTTCGTACATGCCCCTTTGTTGGGTCATGGTCATCCTGTGATCATGCAGCCCTTTTTCTTCCACGGGTGGTTTTGGACCTATGAGCAAACACATGAATTGCAAAGAGAGTACCCTCTCTTTGTATAGGGTCTTTCTTCTGAGGAAGACTCTTGTGTCTGTCTTGCATAATTTTAAATTTTTTTATGTCTATTTGCTTTGTCTCCTTTGGAGTTTGCTTGGACAAAGCACTGAAGATCAAGCAAACAAGATTGTGATTTCCAATATGATTATGCTCCTTCTCAAATATGAATGCAACTGTTGCAGTACTAATATTTTTGCATTCAGATTCTGTTTCTAACAGACATTAGTTCTAAAGCAGTGCCATTTTTCTCTGTTGTTGAATCAATTATACTGAGGTGGTGTCTACACAGGTGAATTTTAGTTAGCTTGTAGTCTTTCAAGAAAAAGAGAAATGGGGAGTTTTGGTCTGCTATTTATAGCCTGTTCACACTAAGGTGTCTGGATTCTATGTAATGCCAAGTATGCTGGCGTACACCCAGGCATTTAGAACAGGTGGTGCCATTGAAGGTGGTGAGTGATAGGCCCTCAACTTGTAGTGTAGCTCATTTTTTTTTTCACTTAAGACAAATCAGATTTTTTTTCTAGGAAGCAAAAAAGAAACGAGGAGAACCTTTAGTCAGAAGGTAATATGAAGAAGCGTAGACAGCAAAGACTTGTGGAAGAGATAAAATGTATATATGCCTGAAGTGAAGACAAATGAGAGGCATTTGAGGGATTTTGTCACAGGTCTGGTTTGTTTGGGACCTTCAGACACTTTAGTGTTTTGGAATGAAATGCAACAAGATGTCACTTCATCAGTTGTATAATACAATATGTAACCATGCCTATAGAATTAGGCATGTCATAGATGTGACTCAGGAATTTTGAACTATAAATGCAGCAGATATTATAATGTTATTTCCTTTTGTGTTAACCTTTCTAAACTATAAAAGACAATAGCAAACTGTTCCTTGTCTGGTTGTGTTTTGGTGTTCTCTTTAGTTAGTTTTTGTGAAAATTCTAATGTTACAGCATGTATTAAATTCTTTTTCCCATGCAGCAAAATAACTTTTTGTGTAATCAGAAAATTATTGAAGTGAAACATCTCAGAAGTATTTCTGCATGCATGTGAAGTATTGGTATCTTATATTTTCCTGAGAAGTAGCATAATGATATTAATAGTATTAGACTAATTAGCATATTACAGTATGTCTAGGTTTCTGTACTACCGAATTTTATAACAAGAAACTAAATACTCTGACATACATCAGCCTAATTAAAAGTTAAATGGAATGGAAGAAATTGTGACAAGACCCTTGAAGAAATATTAAAACATCTAATTAAAGAAAGCTTATATTGAGGTTTAGTTTCAAAGTTGAGAGCAATAGTAATTATAGAATGATGAATTTTCTTTTGGAAGGATTCTTTGGAAGTCGTCCTTTGCCCAAAGTATTGTCAATTAGAAAAGGTTTTTCAGAGCCTTGTCTAGTTAAGTTTTTACAATCTTCAGGGATGGACATTTTACAGCCTCTCTAGGTTGATGTTAGGTGTTTTGTTCTTCAACTCCAGGATCCCCTATTTGCACATGATTTCTGCTGGAGATGTGGACACTCTAGATTTGTGTGTACCTCTGCTGTTCTCTAGTGTGTGCTGTGCTATGTTGTAATGCAGTGAGAGCATACCCAACAAGCTCACATTCACACAGCCCCCTTTACTGACCACCTCCTAGCTGGAGTGCAGAATCTTGCATCCACTGGGAGGGATGCTGTATTGTTTAGCCTGGACAGATATTATCATGCAGTCAGTGGGGTGGCTTCTGACAGCATCAAACCAGGTTTTGACTGATGCTGTTACCCCTCTAAGATCTCTGCTACTGGTATAGACTTTCAATTTGATTTTGGTTTTATTTTCAAGAGGACTCCTTTACTTCAAACAAATACTTCTGATTAATCTCCTAGTTTCTGTTGAATGTAACTGATGATCCTCTTGGTCTTCAATGTGACCAGTTTTTGGCTGGTACCCTGTCAGACAATTTTGCTTATTTGATTCCCACACATAAAAATTTCTGTCTTCACATTTGTTATTATCCAGACCATTCTGCCAAGGGTGGGGCTTGGCAAGCACCCTCCAGTGTCACCTGTGTCACTAAACAGTGGCCCTACAGTTTTCTTACTCTTTCTTGTGTTCCCGACATCCTTAGAGTAGCCTTTCTCTTTGTCCTTATCAGCCTTTGCTAGTTTTGGTTTCAGCTGAGCTTTGACTTTCTTATTTCCTCCTTGTAGGCAAAGGCAACATCTCTGTATACCTTCTGGGTAATCTGTCCTGCTCCCTCTTGTGTCTGGGCTCAGTCAGGAGTTCTGTGCTCATTCTAGGTGAGAAGCATGGCAGACGGCTGGCAGGGATGCCACACTTGCCTTCCTCCACAGTGACTGAGATGAAGTGTGTTTTCCTCATGTAAAGCATTAGCATCTAATTTTTATTAAATTACTACTCTGTAAATTAGTACTTCCTGTTAAACTGAACATAGCTATACTAAAATTAGCTATATAACCCATTACATTCCCCAGATCAGTCTGCCAGCTAAGAGCATTTCACTGAGTTAACAAACCAAAAGTTTGTTGTCTATTAGAAATGGTATGTTGTTTAAAGGATGTCAGCAATTGCAGTTCAAGCCTATGGTATGTGCAGTTATTCTGCAGTTTTTACATATGTGGTAAATACTTTTTTAAGAAATAAGGCCTTTAATGTGCCAATTAAAATAATTTCATGCTTAGTGACTTTTAGTAGATAGATCGGATTTCTGTTCTTACATGAACCCATTTATTGTAATAAACATTTCATGATTTTTCTTGTGGCTAGTGTATAATGTTAAAGCCTTCTGTAGCAGGGGGAATATTATTTTGTGTTCATGCAACTTCTAGTTTGGGCCCAATCTGCTTTTAATATTTGAAGTCAGCCAATAAGAATTACTGACGAAAGGTGCAGATTTTTTGAAACATTCAGAATGTGGACAGCAACCTGTAGCTCTGAGCTTAAACTTTTGCCATGGAGATCTCCAAACTGTTTATATATATATGTATCTAAAGTTGCCTGAGTGCAAGATTTAAGTTTACTTGCTTGTTTTTAAGACTAAAAATACAGACTCTTACCAAATGGATTAGCTGTGACAATACTGAGCACATGAAGAATAGTAAAATACCTGTAAAATCTGAGGCAGAGTAAAAATCTTCTTGCTTGCAAGGAAAAGAAAGGACTAGTGGTATAAAGTTATTAAGGGAAGGGGGGGTGAAAAGGTGTAGAAGCTAAAATATAAGAGAAAAAAAAAAGTCCTGTGATGCTACTTTGTGTCTTTGAGTGCCAAAAAATACCCCAATATATTTTGACTTCGTGATTGCTGCATAAAAGTAGTAAAGTAAAAACTCTGCTTGTACAAAAATACTCCTGTCACTTTGGGTTTTTTTCTTCCTTCCCCTTTGATTAAACTATAATCAATTACTGAGTCTTTACTAGTTAGATCCAGTAAGGAAGGTAGGTCCCGTACCAGTTCAGATTCAAAAGGCCAATACTAGTTAGCTTTTAGATCTCTTCTTCCTGCAAATAGAAATTTTTATTCTAACTAAGGTGTTTTCTCATACCTTGTCAAATACCTGGACTACCACCAAATTTTAGTCTGACATTTGGGAGGACCTGGACATCTGGAAGTAGGGTTTCTTTAGGATATTTGAAAAAAACTAATACAGTTGTGGTTTTTTGGGGGGCAGTTTGTGTAACATTTTTCTGATTGTGGCTATATGGACTGTGTTTTGTTTTGTTGGTCATTTTTATATGCTTGCAATTCATAAGAGGTTGTGGAGGAAAAATAAGAGGGTATCTTATGTATTCTGGGGATATGATGGTAGTATGTTTCTCTCTTCATTTCCCAGTTTGAGAATCGTGTTAGGCAACAGAGTGGGGGTTTTGCGTAATGATGTCTTTATTTCTACTATAGTAGAACTTCTACTTTAGAAGACAGCAGTTGTTGCAACTGCATGAGAACAGCTGCATTAAAATGTAAATAAGCTGCATCTACCTGCTTGGGTGCTTAGTAAGGTTTTGTCTGCTGAGTCTTTTCTGTTTTGGGGAGAACTCTAATGATCATGTAAATTTAATTCTTGAACACTTTATTGTCTATAGGGTTTTTTTTTCACATCCATAACTTTAAAGGATATCTCTTTTTAGGAGTCGCGTAAATTGACAGACTACGGAGGTATCCTTTTTGAGCCAGGAGCTGTTTACAGTTGTGCCTGACTTTGAAGCTGTAGGTAAACGGATGGGTTCTGTTCAGGAGAAAAATGCTGTATGTGCACCTTGTAGGATGCAGTTCTGTAAAGCTGCCACAAGCTTTTGTGATAGAGTTTTACCATTACGTTCCAATTGCATGTAGGGTTCTTGAATACTATGTAGCTAAAGACTGGAAAACTTAGGACATTTTGGAGTGTATGTTGGTTGATTGTTTTTAATTCCAGATCTGAATTAAAACTGAGCTTTGTCCTGTCTGTGTTTTCAAATACAGATTCAGAGAATAAAAATGGGAACTCCTGGATCAGGACGGAAGAGAACTCCAGTGAAAGACAGGTTTTCTGCAGAAGATGAAGCTCTGAGCAACATTGCCAGAGAGGTTTGCTAATTTTAAAGTGTCTTAAATTTAGAAATAGGGATGAAAGCAATCTCATTATCCAGGAAGAGTTAATTTTTTTAAGATGTGCATTAAAAAAGTGTAATTAGCAAAAAATGTGACAACTAATAAAAGCTAAGAGAATTACTGATCAAAAAATCACATTTACTGAAATGTTGACATAGTGAGGTATTAATTGTGTGACTAGTATAACTTCACAGAATTACACTTAAGCCTAGTAGCTATTTCTATATATACTTATATGCTTAAAGGTAAATGAAAAATCCAGGTGCTGTCTCAAGTGTAAAACTAAAAAACATACACATTTATCCTATTACAGTGTGTAGTATTCTTAAGATGGTAAGTATAGTGTATTAGTGTTGAATGTGTAGTAGTCGTTATTAAAATATGTTTGTAATAGATTCCACTTCAAATGTGAGAAGGCACGTTTCTTTCCAACTAGGCCTAATATGTACACTATACCAGGAATTTCACCACCTAAAAAAAAGAGGGCTGGAGATAACCAGTGAAAAGTGCAATTAACAAGAAGTTGATACAAAGGGGAATTTTGTCCCACTAGATATAGGAAAAAGGCAGTTGGAATCTAAAGTCTTAGAGATGTCAGAGTTTTTCTAGGTGGAAATGATGTGACTAGGGAACAAAAGCCTCAATACTGTTTGTATACAAATGGATCCAGGTCCTTTGGGGCTATATTATTTACAAAGCTGCTCTCCCTAGTTGACATAAATGAGTGCAGAATGCAGATTCTAATTGGCTTTGTAATGTAAATAGTTGTCTATATATGTGTATGTACGGCAAAATAGGTAGGTGATAGGTCTCTGAAGAGAAAGCTTCTTTAGGCATTTTCAAATGTATCTATCATAAACTGTAGGTAAAAGATATGGATTGTCAGTAAAAAAAAATTTAGTTGGTATTTTTTCGGAAAGTCATGTTCACAGTCATGTTCTAGTTCTAATGGAAGGTCTTACCCTATCAACCAAGTTCTGTGTGGGACTCTGATCATGTATGATCTCACTCATCAAGTTCCATCTCTCAGTTTTTGTGGAAAACAGTGAATGAAAAAGAAAGAATATGGCCTTAAATTTCTTTGAGTATTTGCATGCTTCCAGTATATAACATCAACTTGTCGTTTAACCTAGAAAAGGATCTCAATAGGAAGATGTAATACATATTATCTTACTTAAAATAACTGTTGGGCTTTGTTCTCTTACATCACATCTTCTTAGAAGACATTGCTTACTAGAATTGAATTGAGTCCTGTAATCCACGTGTCTTCTGTGGAAAATCTTCCTAAAGGTGTTCTAGGTATTAAGAGATGGTAAACAGAATAGGTGGAAACAAAAGATTGCACTCGGGATGATCTGCATGGTGAAACTGCATAAAAGTGCTCTGGGATTCAGAGCAGTCACAAAATGGCACTAGGAAGTATCAGAATTTGTAATACAAAGAACTCCAGTGAAGTGACTCTAATGTAGTGTATGACATTTCAGGGTTGTTTTTCTCTAAAAGTTCAGATTTCAGAAACTGTTATTCTTATTCTTTGTTACTGCTTTTAATTTGACAAAATTGCGATTTCCTTGTTCTATGACGTGCCAAAAAAAAAGGTATCTTCCTTTTAGTAGCAGTAAACATTGCTTTCTAGGAAATTTGGTTTAAAGAATTCTTTGGCACTGATCCACTAAGTTCATTTCCATATAGTAATTTTTCTGCACTGGTTGAATCTGATGTCATTTTATATGAAAATACTTAATGGAAGACAAGGGCACTATTGTAGGATCTGAGGTGCTTGGTCAGACTGCTTCCCCTTTGACATTTCTTTCATTTTTTTCCATCTTTTCCTCTGCATCAGAAAACTTTTTTCTTCTGTTGGCTGTCCCCTCCCCTTTATTTCTTGTACTTATCTTTTGTTATGTAGAGAGCTCTTTCACATCTTTTCCTTGGTGTGGGACTATGCATTGAGACAAGCATTTTTACGATGTCTCTGTTACATACAACTATGCTGAAACATCAACACTGGAATGAATTTCTGCCTTACTCCAAGAACTTTTGAGTTACTAAACCTCTCTCTTTGGGACCTACTTTTTATACTATGGTGTATTATTTTTCTTGGCATTGAATTTCCTTGGCCACTGGAACTGAGGAAGAGTAAAGGTGATGTACGTATCCAGGGACAGGGATCTATCTGTTCATCCTTTCCTGGAAGCAATGCACTCTCCCTATTACATAGTGTCCAAAGTGGGATTACTCACAGTTGATCAGTTTGGCAGTCTTATTTTGGTACAACAGTTAATCATGTATTTTTCAAAAGCTGCAGGAGCAGGTGTAGATACATTGTCCATGTGTTCCCTGCAAGAAAGTAAAGGAACTCTGGGTGTAAAAGCACCCAACTACATTAAAATGGAGTAGTGGCGAGTGTATGCTAAGTATAGGAAGGTTAATTTGAAGTCAGCTTATCTCTTAAAAGAAAAAAAAAGCCTATCTCCTGAAAATATAGAGAGTTCCTTTATGTGACCTTTTGGTTCCTCCTCTAACTGTTGTAATGGTTTCTGAAACCGTTAGCTTTCTCAGATTGATAAAGAATAAGTCCTCTGGTGTAGAAGACAGTTTCATACGTCTTGTGTGAAGTTCGAGCTTCCCAAAGTACAGCTAATGATTGTCTGGTGTAACTTCAGGCTCCTGGCAACATTATATTCTCATTTGTTAAGCAAAAAGAATTCCCACATAACTAGATAAATGAAAACTGAGGTTCATATTCTCAAGGTTGTGTTCACAGTCTACATGGAATACAGCTGTGGGGATTCTCTGCTTATTAAATTCTTTTGTGGACAGAATATCTTTGGCTGAGTTGTGCATCACTGCTTCACTTGTCTTTGTAGTTTGCAGACAAATTGTGCTCATTTAAAATACTTAGCAGTAACCTGTCATCACCAGTCATCTCTTATGATTATGTGAGATGTCTTTCTTCAAAACCAGTCTGATTATGTGAGAACAGAGGGTTCAGTCACTTCTGTGTTCTTGCATTGCCTGTGGTTCATGCTCAGATACAATGAATATCATGGCAGAGAGTGAGAAGAGTCTGACATGTGTCATCTCACCATCCTCAGCCTGCTAAACAGCAGTTTGAAGGTACAATCAGGATTTACCTGTAGCCTTTTTTTGGGTGTTTCCATCAGCAACTCTTCCTTTCTTCAGGGCTGTGTTACTGGATGACAGAGAACTGGAGCTTGTGGACAATGATTACAACAGTGTTCACTGGATTTCTGCCTTGTAGAATCTTGTCTCTGTGTTTTGGTTTGGTGTTTGTTTTTTTTTTTTCAGGAACTGTTCTCATGACTATTTTTACTATATAGCAAGAGCATGGAAAACTCTTAAGGTGTTTTCTCATGGGAGACAATAAAGATTCATTTTGATTTAAAATTCACTCTGTAGTTGGTCAACATTGAGTAGAATGCAGTTGTTCTTTCTTTGGTAAAAATGTAGTATTACTGAATTGCCATGGTAGAAAAAGCTAAGAGTTGAATGTTTTTAAATGTTTGAGGGCTATATCATGAATTTAGAAACAGTTAGCAACATAGTCTTTGTCATATGAATCTATTTGAAGTTTAGTACATGTTTTTTTTTTCTTCATGTAGGTTCAGCTTCTGTTAAGAAACAAGCAAAGCCCCAGAGAATTCCATCTTCATGGATATTGTCTTTGTAGATGCTAGGTGATTTTAAAATTTGTTTTAGTAAGAGAACACTAAATATTTTTCAATTGGCTATTTCTACTTTAGTATTAATTCAAAGTCTTGTTTGGTTTTGTTTTTAATAGTGGTTAAGGATATTTTATAGGATATTCTAGAGATTTTATAATACATATGAATCTGTACAATAAATAGAAAAATAATGAGACATCAGAAATAAAGACTCTTAAACCTTTAAGTTGTGTTAAAACTTAAGATTTTGTTGTTTGTAGTCTTTGGTTTGTAGGCAGCTGGGGCAGAGATATCAGAAGTAAGTGCAAAAGGTATTTCTGAGGAGCCGTAAGAAATACTTTTGGCACATAAGTGATGATGTTTCCTTGATTTCATGAGACAGTATGGAGATAAGGGCAAAAAGCATGGAAATGAGAATACAGAAGAAATGAGCAGCAGCAGGAATCATAGAGTGGTTTGGACTGGAAGGGACCTTACAGATCCTCTAGTTCCCACACCCCCCTGCCATGGGCACAGAATCCTTTGTTTGCTTAATGAGAAAAGGTGAAATAAAGTTTAAGTTGCTATATGTAGTTATGTATTAAGAATTACGGTGAACATTTTTAAAATGCTCACCCTGATGCTTAGCCAGAGCTGGCAGGGTGTCCTAGTGCCGTGCCCCGCACCCGTGCCAGACAGGGAGCAGCGGGTCGCGCAGCAGGGGCAGTCGGTGCCCTCAGCGCCACCATCTGGTGGAAGAAGTAAAATGCTCCTTAACCGGGCTTCCTGCGTTGGAAACTGCAGGACTGCATATCCCTTGGCAGAGAGAGAGATTAATTCTGTGTTATGGGTATACATCAGCCCACGATGACAAAATAATTCTAACTTTTTCAGAGGTGAATACCATTTTAGGATAGCCTATATTTTAACCTTATGAAGCTTTTACGCTGAATGTGAGCCAATTAATGAATTACCTTCTCCAGAGTATAAAAATCAAAAATAAAATGCTGTTGCTTTCTAGTGAGTTCCTTCTTGCAGGCAAGGGAAAGAAGAAGTTGCCTATCTACGCTATGGAGATAGATGTTATGCTTCTCCTTGATCAACATGAAGGGAAGCTTCTACCATATCAATTCTGTGTTAATATCATGCTGCTTACCGGGAAAAAAACATGGTTAGTGCTGTGAAGAGACTTAAGAAAAATACATCAGAAAGGAGAGACTCCAGACTCAATCTTTACAAAGGCATTCAAGTTAAAGTCTCATCTTCTTTCTTTCATGCCAAAAATACCTTTGATTTAACTGAAGAACTACATGTTATCCTTGAAATTTGAGATAAAAAGTTTTCAAAAGATTGTGGTAGAATATGTATTTAAAAACAAAGATGAAAAAATTGAAGAAGCAGAGATGACTTTCTAAATGACTGCAAATAGTTTATAATAACTGTTTTTTAGGTAAGAATCAGGAAACTGACTGTGTCACCTCCTGGAAGGAGAACATTGTCTTGCTACCGCTATATTTACTAAACATATGCAATAAAATAAACCAATCAAAGTGAATAGTGCTGTAAAGTACTGCTTAACTGCTTGAAAACAGCCAGGATAATTATCTTCTAGAATGAAATGCTTCTTATGCAGGTACAGAGAAACACTGCTTTTTTTTTTGTTCATGTAATGGTTTTTGGTCCCTGTTTTGAAGTGAGGAATTCCAGAACTCAGTGGTGAACAGACTGCTTTGTTTTGTTACTTAGACCAGAGCTAATACCCAAAGAAATACAGGATTGGTTTAAAAACACATATATCTCCTTAGAGTAGAAGGTAAATATGAGTAGTACGAGTGTTTTCATATACAAGAGAATTTGCAGATTTAGTTATAAATTAATCATTTATTAATTAGTCCTTTTTTCTTACCCAAGCAAAGTCTCTACAGCCTCTTCCTTGTTTTTCTACCCAATTTCTTCTGTTACAAAGATCTCCTCTGTAGTCTTCCATGTCCTTTTTTGATCAATTCTCGGAATAAATTCCATGCTGAATTAAGCCACCAGCATAAGTGTACCAGGTTTAAATACCTCATTTTATTTGCAGTTAAAGTCTTCAAGCAAATTCAGCTATCCCATTTCTTTTTATCAGTCGGAAGTTCTATTAGGAAGCTCCTGAAATAGTGTCAAGAGTTGCTAGATCTTGGACAATACACAGTTGAATTTTTACTTCAGAAAAATAGAAACCTGGTATGTTATATCACTTTTAAGTAAGCTGTACTTCAATTAGATAATATTACAATGGATCTTTATCATAATATATTTTATTAATGTGTGTCTGGTCTAAAGACTGTATAGAGAATAATGACCAGTTGTCGGGGGTTTGACATTGGCTACTCCAGGCACTCACAAAAAAAACTATTCACTTATTCTCCTCTGCTATAGCTGAGCAGAGGAGAGGGGAATTTTCATGAGTTGAGATAAGGATTAGGGGGAAAACACTTTAAGGCAAAACAGGTTCCAAACTTAAAAAGTATAAAGAAGATTTATTATTGACAGAATTAAAAGGATAATAAGAACTAAAGCAAACTTTCGGAACATTTTTCTTCCCCAGTCCCTCCCTCTTTCCACCAGCCACGCAAGGAAACAAACATGGAGTTTCGGTCAGTATTTCACTTCTTAAGAGTCTTTCTTTATGTTTAAGGAAAAGAGTTTCTTCTGCTGTGCCATGGGATTCTTCCCACAGGAGATAGTTCTTTGTGAGCTTTTCTAGTGTGGTTTCGACCTTCACAAGCAACAGCCTGCCTCAACCTGCTGCAATGTGAATCCCTCCCACGGGTCAAGCAGTCTTCCCACATCTGCCTAGTGTGGGTCATAGCGGTCATCTCTCTCTGTTCAAGTTATTAGATCACAGCCTCTCAGCATCTACGCACTCCAGCGTGAGCACTCCTATTCACGGGCTGTGCGTGGATCTCTGCACCTCATGAATTATAGGGAAACAGTTTGTTGTACTATAGTCCTCACCACAGCTTGCAGGAAAATCTCAGCTCCGGTGCTTGGAGCGCCGCGTCAGTCTCCTTTCCCCCACTGACCTCGGTGCTGCCGTGTTGGCCTTCCTTATGTGACCTCACTTTTCCTTTTTTTCTGGCTTGGAAGAAAATTCGTGTCTGTAAGTTGCAGCTGTGAAGTGGATCTTGTCCGGGCTCTGCATCGGGGAAATAGTCACCATGTCTCTAGCTGCCAGCTGCGTGGTGTTTCTGTCCGGTTCCCCGCGGGCCGCGCCGGCCTCAGGAGGGGCCCGCTGGCACCGTGCTGGCTGCGTGACTGCTTGCAGTGCCGGGATGGTCCCTCCCGGCAGCACGGTTCCGGCTGCTGCACCGGGAGAGCCCAGTGGCCCTTTTCTGGGAAGGGGCCCAGGCCCCCACCCCTTGAAGGGGAGCAAGGAAAGAGAACGTCTCATGGTTTCTCCTTTCTCAAATATGTCATCACAGAGGTGTTACCAGCTAGTCCAATTGGTCTAGTAACCTGCCCATCATCAGAGCTTTCAGCGATTGGCTCTGTGCTGGACACAGAAGTTCGAGTTCTTCTGGCCTCACAAACTCAAGTTTTGTTAAACCAGCACACCAGTGAAACTGAAACCAAGACTGTAGTGGCCAGTCTTTACTTTTGTAAGACTGGACTTTGTTTAATGCAGGCTCTAGAAAGCAATCTGTATTGACTCCCAAGCTACCATGAGCAAGGAATAGTGATGTATTTGGTATGGCCTCTCAAATAAATACTAGTTGAATTGAAAAGCATGATAACATGACTACCTGTACTTTTGCTGGTTTATTGAAAAAATAAAAACTAGTAGTCTAGTGTTTCTGTGCTGGTTCTGTAGTCCAAACAGTTCTTTATCCAAAGCTATTGTGGCTCTACATTTTCCTTAGCAGGTATTTAAAGACTTTATTTCAATGTAGCTGATGAAATTTATTTGTGAAGGATTTATTGGTGGTAATTTGTTTCACAGCTTCTATGGGCTTTTTCAGTAAGACAACAGAGGAAATAGC
This sequence comes from Pachycephala philippinensis, assembly GCA_013397055.1. Classification (NCBI taxonomy): domain Eukaryota; kingdom Metazoa; phylum Chordata; class Aves; order Passeriformes; genus Pachycephala; species Pachycephala philippinensis. The sequence continues at coordinate 129,399 of VWZT01001041.1, forward strand.
AGCACACAGGAAGAAAACTATGCCTTTTTGAATTATGGTTGTTTCTCTATTATTGTTAATTTTAAATTTCAATAACATAGCTATGAAGACTTATGTGAGTGCTGCATCAATAGCATGAGGCCTGTGCTCTAACAGATCTGCTGAGAATAAAGAATTACTGGGTATGATGGCCTTTCAAGTGGGACTGTGATTTGTCTCTTGCTCTAAAGTATGGTGAAGGAAGCCTGAGAACTGTCCTTTTAGTTAACTTGCCAATTTTTTTGTCTTTTTTGAGATTGTGTGCTTTTTAAAGGAATCTAGTTGCTCAGGTTAAAAATTAATGTAATAGGAAGCCATTTCTTCAAAATAAATTCTCTAAAAATATAAGATTTTATTTTTATTCAACTTCAGGCACCCATTTTATGACAAATGTTTGTAGAATTCACTTGTGTTTTATCAAGGGTTTAGTAAATTAGAAGAAATGGAGCTTTTCTTGTACTGCAGGAATTTAAAGTTAGGTCTCTGGCTGTAGGACTAGGAGAGAGTGGTGAAATGTGAATTGATTTTTAGCAGAAATCAGTAAACCAATTAACTTTCTGTCTTTAACAGTAAAGCCTTGCCAGAGCCTAAAGGCAAAATACATATATCTGCTGCTTTATAGACAAAACTAAACCCAAACATAACAGCTCTTTGGGTCCTTTTTCTTTCTGTGCTGCATAGCTGTCTATGTAACAGTTTATATGTGACAGAGTGATAATGGGCTACAAATAGAAGTACTTCCTGTTGCATGGAAATTTCCTTGCTTTACATGTGTACTGTCATCAAATAGGAAGAAGAGTAGCTTTATGCTGCTCTGAAAATAGATTACATTATGGCAGTCAGGAGTGTTGACACAGCCTTGGAGTTGTTTTATCTGAGTATTCAAAATACAGAAAAAACAGTCTTCATGAGTCATTTGGAGTTAAGACAAACTATTTTGAAAAATAAAGCTATAGTGAGTCTGCCTTCTGTCTTGCCATTATTTGATAAGATATTTTTGTGCCTGTAGTTAATAATAATTTGAAGTTAAACTCCCAAGTTATACACCTGTTTCATTTTCCTGAAGCACAGTAAGATAGTTTTATAGGTTTCCAGTGTTTTACATAAACCTTTGCTGTGACAGTGGAAAAAAAGCAGGAAAAACCCTATCCTCAATCAAAAGCAAAAATCCATTGGAGTCTACATTTTAAGAACTTCTATAATTGTTTTGGGTGTTAGGAGTTTTGAATTTTTGTCTGTTGCTGTTTCTCAAAAGCTTTAAATTAACATTACATAGACAACTGGAATCTTTGGTGGAAAACCTGTCTTCAATGGTTTAATATTTAAAGAATTTGGGAGAATTTTGTCAACTCATTATTCAAACGTGAAAAAACTGAGCTTGTGCTTTCCCCAGACATTAGCTTTATGGCAAAATTGATTCCTTCATGTAATTAACTGATTAAATTTGAGGTAGCATTTAGAGTCTGAAAGACACTTTCTCTTTTTGTTGAGGCTGGATAGAAGGTGGAGAATATTGAGTTGTATCCACCAATAACCAGGTTTCACAAGCAGTGCAGAAATAAGCTTTTTGTTACTGAAAGGGGGAAGGTCTTGCTACTTTTTTGTCCTGCTTGTGCCTTTTGCTTGGTCTGTTCTTAAGGTCCTTGTACGAGCCAATTCATTTCAGTAACACACAGAAAACTCAGAAAACTGCTGGTTTTTTGCTGCTCTTTCTGCTATGGTAGTTAGTTAAATTGTCTTACAGCAGATCCCGAGTGCTGGAGCTGTGTCCAGAGGAAGTGATGGGAGTATAAGGGCTTGAATGGAAAGGTAGGGAAGTCACTTTGGGGTGATAGTGTTGGAAGATAGTTCTTGAGGAATGGTAATATTTTTTTTCATTGTATTTTGTTCAATAATCAATTTGATTTTGATTGCTATTTGAAGTATTCTGAATGAGTGATGTTTGCTTTTTGAAATAATTCCAAATTGCAGCAAAGCTTTAAATATGGCATGAACAGTAGTGGTTTAGTACCTCTGATTCATTCTTTTTGGTTTTAATGTCTTTTTGTAGCCAAAGATTCTTCAGTTGTGTACATGTCTGTTCAAATACCATGCATAGGCAAAGTCCTTTCCAAGTCCACAACACATCGGTTTTCAAGTTGTAGTGATAGTAGTATTTCTGCACTCAGTTCAGACATACATCCCAGGGTCCTGAGGGAGCTGGCTGGTCTTGCCAAGCCACTCTCCATTATATTTCAAATGTCACATTGGTTGAACAAAGTCACCAGTGACTGGAAGAAGGGAAACATATATTTAAAGAGGGTAGAAAAGAGGACCCAGGGAACTACAGAGTGGTGAGCCTCATCTCTTTGCCTGGGATGACTGTGGAGCAGATCCTTATGGAAACAATGCTGAGGCACATGCAAGACAAGGAGATGATCTGAGACATCCAGCACAGCTTCACCAAGAGCAAATCATTACTGAACAATCCAGTGGCCTTCTATGATGGAGTGACAGCAACAGTTTGCAAGGGAAGACTGACAGATGTAATTTACCTAGACTTCTGTAGGGCTTTTGACAAGGTCCTTGACAGCGTCCTTATGTCCAATTTGAAAAGACATTGATTTAATTGATGGACTATTCAGTGAATAAGGAATTGGCTGGATGGATGCAGCCAGAGTTGTGGTCAGTGCTCTTATGTCCAGATGGAGGCTGGTGGTGAGTTATGTCCCCCAGGGGTCCATCTTGGTACCAGGGCTTTTTAATACCTTTATCAATGACACTGTCAGTGGGATTGAGGGCACCCTCAGCAAGTTTGCAGATCCATGAAGCTGAGTGGTGCAGTTGGCACAACAGAAGGGTGGGATGCCATCCAGGGCCACCTGGACAAACTTGGGCCCATGAGAACCTCTTTAAGTTCAACTAGTCAAAGTACAACATACTGCACATCAGTCAGGGCAATCTCACATCTGAGTCCAGACTGGGAGAAGAACTTGGTGATGGCCACAAAGATGCTCAGAGGACTGGAGCAACTCACCTATGAAAACAGGCTGAGAGAGCTGGGGTTGTTCAGCCTGGAGAAGAGATGGTTTTGGGGAGACCTCACTGCGACCTTCCAGTACCTGAAGGGGGCTTATAAAAAAGGAGGAGAGTGACTTTTTCTACACAGGCAGATAGTGTTAGGACATAGGGGAATGTATGCTTTTAAACTAAAAGAGAATAGGTTTAGATTAGATGTTAAGAGTAAATTCTTACTAAGGGACTGGTGAGGCACTGGAACAGGTTGGCCAGAGAAGTTGTGGATGTCCCATCCCTGGAATTGTTCAAGGCCAGGTTGGATGGGGTGCTGAGTGACCTGGTTTAGTTGATGGCACCTGATCTGGGTGTTGGAACTAGATGATCTTTAAGGTCCCTTCACAACCCAAGCCATTCTATGACTTTTTAAATGAACATGAAATTATTTTGACTAGCAATGCTGTCTTTAAAGAGTTAGGTACATATTCTTTTTGAAATTTCACTGTGAGAACTCTGATTTCTTTATTACTTCTCTATTATGATGTTAAAACCTTAATGTGTACTTGTGAAGAGATTGAGTACTCACACCATTATTCAAAAAACTTTTTTAAACTTTAATTATTTTCCATCTGCTTGTAGGCAGAAGCCAGACTTGCAGCAAAACGGGCAGCTCGAGCAGAAGCAAGAGATATACGTATGAGAGAGCTGGAACGACAGCAAAAAGAGGTAGTGTAACTCATCAGGAATTATTGCAAACCTTTACAAAAATTCATAATGTGTTTTATTTCTGCATTTGCATAAGATTTTGTTTTTCAGTGTAATTCAGTTTTGTGCGAGTATTTTCAGTGTTAGGATTGGATTATACTGAAAGTATTCACAGTAAATACCTATTGTCAAGATCTTTATTTTTTAAAAATGATCAAAATGGGGTAATATTTACTCATGCAGTTGTGTGTTGCTCCACACGTTTCTCCTAAAAAAAGCTTGCAGTTCTTGGGAAAGAAAATCCTAGAAACTAGGTTTTCAGCAGTCTGGTTATTGCGTGGTTGTTATTTAATTCTGGTTTTGACATTGCATGTAAAATTTATTATTTATCATGATTACACTCAAATCCATGTAATGCTGATACTTGGTTGTGGTGGGTTTTTTTTCCTGTGGTAGTAAGTGAAATACGCAAAACATTTTTTGCCTCAATTTTATATGGTTCTCATTGTGCTGCAGTTTCAGTTTTTGAACTGCTGGAGATACCTTCTATTATTCTGAAGATTACATGGCAATTAATGTAGATTTTTCTGAGTTTTCAGTTTAGGAATCCAGTCTTGTGTGGTGACTATAATTTATATGGTAAATGGTTTGTTTGGTTTTCTTTTTACATTCTTTAGTTTTCTCAGCATTCATATGATAGAAAATGGGCTCATATCCAGAAATGGATGGTAGGCCAAAATCACCTGTTGTTCATGTTTTTGCAACTCAGAGAACTAACATAGGATTTTGGAGGAAGTTAATTTACTAATGGTTTGCTGTGTCATTTCAAAGTGTCTAATTGTATATAAACTATGTATAACTATATCTACATATATATACACACAGACATAAACTATATATGTATGTGGTTCAACTATGTATGTATATAGTCTAACCCTCCACTGACTCACTGTTCCCTTGGGTCCTGTCACTGATCACCACAGAAGAGATCAATCCCTGCCTCTCCACTTCCCCTTGTGAGGATGTGCAATACCACAATGAGGACTCTCAGCCTCTTCCAGGCTGAACAGGCAGGGTGATCTCAGCCACTCCTCGTTCAGATTCCGCTCCAGCCCCTTCACCATCTTGGTTGCACTTCTTTGGACGTTCTCTAACAGTTTTGTATCTTTCTTCTATTGTGGCACCCAAACCGCACACAGCACTCGAGGTGAGGCTGCACCAGTGCAGAGCAGAGCGGGACAATCCCCTCCCTTGCCCGGCTGGCGATGCTGTGCCTGATGCACCCAGGACACGGGTGGCCCTCCTGGCTGCACGGGCACTGCTGACTCACATTCAAATTTCTGTCAACCAGGACCCCCAGGTCCCTTTCTGTGGTGCTGTCCTCCAGCATCTTGTTCCCCAGTCTGTCTGTACATGCAGGGTTGCCCCATCTCAAGTGCAGAATCAGGCACTTGCCCTTGTTAAACTTCATATGTGTTGGAGGTTAGGATTTGTTCAGTTTTTTTTTTCTCTTAGGGAATTTTTCTCCCATTTGTTGGCTAAGAGACCAGAACACAGATGCTTGAGAGAGACAAAGGATGTGGCCAGCATGGGAGAAGGGGTGCAGCTGGCTGCAGTCTCTTAGCTGGGGGGCTTTCTCTTTGGAAGTGCAGAGATACTGCGAAATTTTGGCTGTGGGGTGAGGGGCTGGGCTTGTCCCTTGCTCTCTCTCGCTCTCAGGATCAGAGGGGAGACAGTCAGGCTGCTGCTGCAGGGAGAATTTGCTGCTACCATGGATTTCTGTCCTTCGCTGCTTCTCCTTACTGTGGGTGAGCCTTTGCTTGTAAGAGCAGCCGTTGAACTGGGACCTTTTCAACACCCAATCTCCCTGGAAAGGACCTTCACCATCTACTCAGGTGCCTCAGGGGAAATCCCAGGACCCCGACCCCCTCTGGAGGGAGCATCTCCTGGGTGCTTGCTGTTTGCAGAAGCCTGTGTGCCGCTGTCCAGCCCCTCTGTTTTCTGCTGCTGCTTTGGGTTTTTCGCTACACTTTAACTTGACACCCTGTGTCTGTCTGACCCCCCGTGGCTCCTACTAGGGCTGTGGAGTTCCTGCAACATTTTGTTTGCCACCCCAGGGGGTGTGCTCGCCTTGCCATTCCAGCTTGCTGCTCCGAGGTTCCTGCTACAGCCCATTTCACCATCCAGAGGGGCACTGGGACCAGCTGCCCCCCGTGAGTTTGTAAAGGAAGCCCATTTTCTATCTCTCGTGCCGGCTGCGCCGCCATTACCATGTGGAGAGGCGGCTGAGCTCGCGCCACAGCGCCCCCTGCAGGCGCGGGGGAATCATCGCACGCGCCCTGCCCGGCCGGGAGCCAACAGCGCCCCCTGCCGGCTGTGACCGCAACTACAGCAAAGGGGAAATGCCCGACAGCCGGGAGAAGGCTGTGGTTGGGTTTCTGGTTTGGTTTGTTGTTGCTGCTGTTGTTGTTGTTTTTTTGCCTTGTTTTATATATATCTATATATACACACACTAGTAAAGAACAGTTATTCCTTTTCCCTTATCTTTGCCTGAAAGTCCCATAATTTTGAAGTTATAATAATTTGGAGGGAAGGGGGTCATATTTTCCATTCCAAGGGAGGTTCCTGCCTTCCTTGGCAGACACCTGTCTTTCAAACCAAGACAATATGGTTGGTGCTTGCCCATCTCTCTGATTTGCCAAGGTCTTGCTGTGGGGCCTCCCTGCCCTCGAGTTCCTCCCATTTGGTATCATTGGCAAACTTACTATTGCTTAAAGTTCTGCATCCAAGTCATGTATGAGGAGACCTGGACCTAAGATGAGCCTGTGGAACCCCACCAGTGACCTGATGCCAGTCTGATGTCACCCCATTCACTACAACCCTTTGTGCCCAACCTCTGAGCCAGTTGTTCATTCGTCATATAACATGGTTATCCAGCTGTGTGCAGGCCACTTTGTCCAGAAGGATCCTGTGAGGGACAGTATCAAAAGCTTTGCTGAAGTCAAAAAGGATACAATCTACTCACTTTCCTAGGTTACCTTGGTAGATTACCCTGTTGTATAACAAAATCAGGTTCGACAAACAGGAGTTTCCCCTCATGAAGCCATGCTTGCTGTGACCAATGACTGAGTTGTCCCCAAGGAGTTTTTCAATACCTCCCAAAATAGGATTTTCCATGATTTTACCAGGCACTGGAGTGAGACTGACTTGATTGCAATGTTTCTTTAGAGGGTTCCTTTCACAAACTTCATGTGCCTCTTAAAAGGGTATATGGGAGATATGAAGGGTTTTTCTGGCTTTTAGGAAAGTGTTCACTGTGGGAATGCTTTGAATCATTAAGTAGTACATGCTGAGACTAGCCATCATTTCAAATAGTTAAAACTACAATGACAGTTAATCTCTGTTGAGAAATCCTAGGACTGTCATTAGAATTTTATTTGCGAAGTTGTATTGACTCTTTGTTGTCTCTTTGCCTAGCTGGTATTTGTGCATACGTTAGTTCTCAAGATCAACATAGGTTTCTGTATTTCTTGGCAGAATGTACCTTTCAAGGTTCTTTTGCTTGAAATCAAGGGTTTCTGAAATGTGGAACATAGATTGTATTTGCGAGGAATCTCACTCAAAATTAATGCCGCTCAACTGAATGCCGCCTTCCTTTTGCAGTCCTAAGAGGCACATCTGCTGCTGATTTCTGAACATATATGCACTCCTTTCCTGGACTGGGAGACGTAACCTCTGTATTGGATAACATGCATAATTCAAACTTGAATTTTTAGAAATCAAGCTTGCTAGATACCAGCGGCAGCTATCTGCAGTATGTTCTGTAGTACTTAATCCTTTGACCTGAATATTCTGAACACTTAACACTGGCTTTCTATTTTCTGATGGAATGTCAGGAAGAGACTTACTACCCACCAGTTAAGAAGAATCTTATATAAGTAGCAAACGCTCTTCTTGCATGCTGCAGATGTTACTAAGGGATACGTTTCCATTTAGACCAGAGATACAAAGAATATTTAAAATTGGCAATGATCTAACTATATTGTGTTGAAAACTTAAATAGCATGAACATTCATTTTAAACCTCAAAACAGACAATATAGAGAGAAAGACTAAAATGTCATTATGAAATGAACCTACCCTCCCCCCCCCGAAATTCTCTGACAGAGTTTTAAATAGGCCTATTGAATATTGAATAGTCATAAAATAGTTTTAAACAAATTAATGTGTCCAGTGAAGATGCAGACAATAACCATGTCACCACAAGCAATATGAAAGCTAATTTTAGTCTTTAGATACCCATCTATGATCTGGAGGCAAAGCCTTTAATTCTATAAATAACTGGCTTACAATTTTTAGAATAGTTCAACATATTAAAAATTGTAGGAAATAAGTAAATTAAGGAAGAATTCCTACTCCTGGAACTGTGTTGTAGCCTCCGAACAGGATAGTTTTAAAATTAAGGTTATTCTTATCATATTTTCAATACTGTAATAATTTGAGATGCTTATGGCATGTTTTAATTTTAAATTAGTTGTGGTTTTTCTCTTGCTTCTCACATACTGCTTTGTGTGAACTAAAACGATCATTCTGTCATCTTTCAACAGAATAGAAGATACTAAAGTGCCTTAGTTGTCATCACTCAGATTTTATAAGTTGGGTTTATTATTTTCACTATTACTGTAAAGCAAAACTAGCTGTAGAACTTAAAACTGATCAATTTGCTTAAGAAGCTTTGTTCCTCTAATAGAGAAGAAAATGTGAAATATGTATGCGGGAACAGAATAATAATTCCTATTAGGGCTGAAATAACTTCGTAAATTACTTAAAATCTGAATGCAGTAATTATATGGTACATTTCTTACTAATGGACTTGTAATTTTGTAAAGCTCTCTATTTTTACTTTAATTTCTTGATTTAAACAATTTTGTGCTTTTTTCTGCCTTAATATACTAATCGGAAGAAAGACTACTGAACACTAATTATATTAACCTGTCTTATTTACATCCCTTAATGTAATATCTTGGCATACTCACCCAAATCAGGTGAAATGAGCTCTTCTGACTTGAATGAGTTTGCTTGCCACCATGGATTATTCCAAATGACACATAGCATTAAAATTTCTAGCAGCATGTTGCTCACTTTGCCTTCCTGGTATTGTGTCAGGGTTTTTTTTCCTTCCTTATGAAATAACTCTGCATTTCTTCTTTCTCAGGAAGATGCAGAGAGAGCCAGATACTCTCACCAGTCCAGTCGACATTCACATTTGGTTTGTGTTCAAACTATATACTTTTTCTTTTTTATCATGGCCTTTAAAAACCAAACCAAAGGAAAAAAAGGTTTGGGTTCTGGTTTCATTTTCTAATGGAAAGGACGAAGCTTCAAGTCTCCTAAGTATTTGCAGTTTTAATCATTATTTTAAGTCACATATAATATTTAAGTTTATCTGGTATTTTATTTCCATCAGTGTTAAAAAGGTAGTTTATTTTTATATGTTTCAATCTTCCAGTCTTTTCTTGCACTTTGAGTATTACTGTGTTTCTCTAGTATTTGTGAAAGAAAAGGAATCAGTACCTTAAGACACAATTTGAAGAAGAGTTCAGTATGATGCAAGGTTCTCTTTCTTTGAGGAGGTGGGAATATATTGTTCATTAATGGCAAAAAATTTAGCTGAATGATGTAAGGTATCCCAAAGACTGTTAACAGAAATATTTATTGTACAGGCTTTTTTATATCATCTTTAGGCCCTATACATTGCTAAAGAATGGTTTTATTGAGGATATGTAAATATTTTACTGGTCTAGGATCTGGCTAGAAATCAGCTGGTCATTGATTTGGGTATATAGGCCAGGAAAGGGACAAATTACTAAAATAAAGAGTTGGTTTTATGTATTTTGGAAGTTGGAACGAGCTGTTTCTTTGTGTGACTTTTTAAAAAAAGTGATTGTCGCTTGCTAAGAGGTCTTGGCAATTAAATTTAGTCTTTGATTAACTGAATATTGTGTAATGTCATGCAAATCCTAGAGTTAAGTGTTTCTGCAGTTTGCCACACAGGTATTTTTACCAAATAGTTTTGAACAGTAAATGCTTTATCAAGAAAACATGTAAAATATGCTATGTGCAACACTTAGAAACTTGTGAGCTGGTACAGATTTGCTCAGATCTGTTCTTGTCTTGGTTGACATAGCAAATACGCTAAGATGGAGATTAATTAATTGGCCGTTGTCTGAACAAGAGGGTTTGAATCGGGCAGATAACTAAGCTCATTTTTGGGGGGTTTACTTAGAATTTCTTTGACTGCATTGGTTATTTTCTGTCATTCAGTGAAGATTAATAGAATTAAATTTAAAAATTTATTTCATATCTTGATATATTTTTATAATCTAATTTTCAAGAGTTCCTCGGATGTCAGTGCATCTCACAGGAGCAGAGCAAGTACCTCCAAAAGGAGAGATTTTGTGGTGTGTAACCTGGAATGAGCATGCTTTTTATTTAGAATGTGATGCGTTCACACTGTAACATTTTCTGTGTCTGCTTACCAAAGCAGAAGTTTGGTGAAAGCATGCTTATAGAAAATGGTGTTAATGGGACTCCTGCAATGATTGATGTAATCGAGCACTTTGTGATAGCAAATCTGAAAGCTCAAAGAAAGTGCTAAGTGAAGTTATCTTCAAGACAGAACAGTTACAGGTGTGAAGGGAATTCATCTCTTCAGTTGCTCTCTCCCAAGGTCCCCAAAAGAGAAGAAAAGTGGAAAAAGGTTGTCCGTCAGCCTTGATAGGTACAAATATGTTGTTGAAAGTTACAACAGAAAACATTTTTCTCTTCTATGTTGTGATTTTGGAACAACAGACAAAGCTGAAATACAGAAATTTTGCTTTTTCGGTAATGGGTATTCCTGTATATTTTTGGTATTCCTAGTTTAGACAACTTAAATATTTGTTAGTAGACCGTTAAGCTGTTAATAGTTAGTTATAAAAGGTATGAGTTAAGTGTCGGGATGATAATGATTATCTGAGTGATCTGTCTTCATTCTCTGAGAGCAAGGGTGCTTATTGGAGGTAATAATTAAATACAGAAATTGCTTTAGAAAAAGAAATAGTTCAGTTGGTTAAAACTGATACAGTGTCCTATGGGTCCTGTAGGTAATACTTTTAGTAACACAGAAAGGGACCATAGTCTCTAAATTACATTCATAATATTAAAATGTCATTTAAGATATTGTTAATATTGGATGTATTGGAACTGTTGAGATAATATGAATACAGTATGAAGTAATATTAACTAAATCTGGCCTATATTAACTTATAAACAAATATAAAATCTAAACCTGGGGAATTTCTGATGTTAATTTGATGTCTAGAACAAATTTTCAGATCTACCAATAGAGAAAAATAAATTATTTTTCTTGTAATCGTCTCATTACTCCTCATTTTGAAAATTACGCTGAGCAATACTCCTGCATGCTACTAGTGTATAATGTAATATTTTCAAACTACTCTATTTTTTCCATTGTGTTACAAGTAAGCTTAGGTTGATACTAAGTTATATTTTGTATTGTGCCTTGTGTAAAGTCAAAATACCTGTGAAATTTTTAAATGAACTGGAAAAAAACAAGCTTGCTGTGAAAATTTTTGTAAGTTGAAAATAAGAAGTATAAACTTCACAAATTTTGCTGTTATTGAGTAACAAGAAACATGGGACACTGGCTAAACTATTATTACAAAGCTGTTTTATTGGTATTCTTAAGAGTTGCTGAATCTGGTAGACTCCCATTTCTCTTTACACACAGCTGGCCCTTTGATCACACTGATCCTTCTTTTTCACACACTCGCTTCTCCTGAAAGCACGTTTATCCCTCTTTCCCCACCTTTAATTCGTCCCTGATCACAAAATACTATTTCTCCTTCCCCCTGTAATGTCTTTCATGCCCTGTACCCTGTAGGCAGTGACCTTCCTGAGCCTGTAAGGTGCCCTGGAAAGTCATTGCATCATGATGAGTTGCACAGCTCAACAAAGGGGCTGATGATCCTTTAGACTGCTTTGCCTGTGTGGAGATGAGCCTTTTGTTACTTAACCTTGTAAATGCTGTCTCAGTTTAATGACATCTACCATATGAGACTTGGCTTACTTATTTAAAATTCTGTTACTAAAATCACATGAAATATTTCACATAATCTAGTGCTGTCCAAAATTATCTTACTTTTCATAAACTGGGATGCTGTTGGGGAAAAAAGATTAATTTTTATTAAGTGTTCCAGCCTCAGAAAGCACTTCAGATAGGATAAATGGCATTCCTTCATGTTTAAATGTTCATAATTAATGGAATATGTTTTCTTGTAATTTTCATGTAAGTCTTTTTAGTAATTCTTTGAAAAAATGTCAATTTTAATTTTTTTTAACATTGTGACTTACATTTTAATTTAATTTTCTTTTACTTCACTGTGACAATGCTAAGGACAGGTCTGCAAGATATTTGGTCCCTGTATGTTAATATTTTGCATGTCTTTGAGTGAAGACTGTTCTTGTGTTTTGTTCCTAAGGTGTAATGATATTAACTAGTGACTTTGAATTATTGATTTTAAAAAGTATATAAATTTGTACTATCACATTTTCAGACCTAGAATAGTTTCATAATTCTAACACTTTTGGTGGACTACATGTATAAATCTTTTCAGGGAGAAAAGACAACTGTCTTGCAGTAAGCACTTTTTAGTATTTAGTTGTTATTTCTAAACTTTGTAGTGAAGTGACATACAGATTAGACTTGGACGACGTTCTTGGGGGGAAAAAAAGTGTGTATGCATCTATTTGTATTCTCCATTACAACATAGAAACTTGAACTTAATCTAATGGAAAGTTATTTCATTCCAGAGAAAAAACAGCTGGTTTGTGTATCCTTACTTAAAAAGCTTCTTTCATATTTTTATGAAGTGATAGTGATAGTAGGTTGCATCACATTCTCAGTGGTATTATGCTACATAAGATCTGTGTGTGTCTTCTAAAGAAAAGGCAAGCATCAAATACCACTAAAAGGAATATGTAAGCAGCTTAAAAAGCTGTATTTGTTTAAACAGCAGTGTTATCTGAATTAGCTAAAGATAGGCAAGCAAAATATAGTGCTTAAATTAGTCTGTATTAAGCTTTTTTAGTTTATTGGTTTCAATTTTTTTGTGAAATGTGAGCACTAGCTTTAAGCCAAGCCTATGTTAATGAGAATAGGGTTGATTATAGTTTCACTTACCAGTTCTTTTTAACACAGCGATAGAAGCATGGCCTATTTTTTTTCTAATTATGTAGTTGGAATTTCCTGTGTTGTTTCTGTTTTAGTTGATAAAAACCTCAAATCCTTATGTTTGACTTCTTTATATTTTAAGATTGAAGATGCTGTTATATAGTGGTTCATTCTCAAAATTTTATTCTTAGTCATGCTTACAATGAATCTCATAGTTCAAAGAAGAAAGCTGTTTATTCCCATAAAGGTTTATTGGTTAGTTTTCTAGTATAATATTCATTATAAATATACTAAGTCTGTATTGTTATGGATAAATTTGTTAGCTGCCTGACATTTGCATGAATGTTTGTAGGGAAAAAGAAACCTCATATTGCTCAGATTCTGATCTCAATTTGTGTTTGAAACTGTGTTTGTATCAGTGCAATACCATCAATGGAATCAGCTGAATAAAAATCTTGTTCTCCTGGAGGCCTGGAAAAGGCTTTTGGAACTATTTAAAAGTGGCACTTTTCTGGATTAAAGTTTTTTCAGTTGGGATGGACATACGTGTTCTATTATTCCCACTTTGTCCCCCATCAGAGAGTTAGAAACGTTTTATATGTAGATGTACAGCAGATTGAATTTGCCATAGATCTTGATGTTAACCCACTGACTTAGTGAGAAAGGCATGTAGATTATTGTGATCTTGCAGAAACTATTCTAGAAAGTTCGGTGTATAACATGTGAATATAGTGTCAATAAATGAAATATTTTGGATGTAATTTTTCAGACAGTTTTTGGTACTGATGAATTAGCAGTTGCATTAAGGGCTAGGGAGGTCAGAACAGCAGTGTTGAGACTAGGCTGAAGTAATTTTGTATTTACTTATTATTGTATTACAGCATTTCTCCATGTGCTCTTGAGGTGCTATTTTCCTGTTTTCTTAGCTCCTAAATGAATGAGTAATATGAATATTTCTGCTTCCTGTTGCCTATTAAGATATGAAATGCTGTATTCTGGAGGCACTACTTTTTGCCATGTTTTCATCTGTCTGGTTTTTTTTTGTGTGTGTGTATGAATTTTTTGCCTCACATGTGCACGTATATGCAATTTGTACAGAGAGTGCCAAAAACCAACAGAAATAAGCCAAAGTATAATTGCTACACTTCCACTATGCGCACTTGGTGTAAGGAATAGTGGTAGGGTACAAGCTAATGCTGGCATCACATAAGCATCCGGCCCCTATTCAGTTATCAGGGGATTTCTGTCCCTCTCCCCAAAATCCTTTGATTTGTGATGGTATCTTATGGAAAAAAGATAAAGTAAATAATTTTACTAATTATTAGCAAGCCTTGTCAATTGTTTTTCATGTATTTCTTGCTACACTTATCAAGCTTTTGGAGTTTTTATTATGGAGAAAAAATAGCAAAACTCTTTACTATTTTGTTTGAGTGTGGCATTAGAAATATAGATAATGCTGATATACAGAGTACATAGTAGTTTGGGGGGTTTTATTCTTTACTTGCTTAAGAAAGTTATATGGATTTTGGATCAACAGTAAGGAAAACTTTACAGCATTCTGCACAAGTTCTAAGCTTGGGAGCATTTGGGCAATGTTAAGATAAAACTTTTGTTTGCAAGATCTAGAGATGCAACCTTTGTTTTCTCTCTTTTCTTCCTCACCCCTCAGAGTGGAATTTACTATGATCAAAGAAATTATAACAGCCTTGGATATCGTAAACCAGTTCCTTCCTACCACATTCGGGTCTGTCTCCTCTTTCTATATTAATTTCATTATTTGTATAAAATACGTATATGTGGGTTTGCTTACTTATGCCATAAGACGCTAACCTATTTCTCTATGACACTTCAAATTATTACAGTTAAAAGTAGTTACAGTTGTATTTTTTGCTTGCAAGGGTTGTGTTTTATAAATTAATGTATAACATGCAGGTTACTCTGCTCTGCATGTGAAGTTTTGAATTTAAAATAACTCCTGTTTCATGATTCTGTATGATATACAGAAAACAACCAGCAGCTGTGACAGCTGCTGTTTCAAATTCCTGTCTTCTAAAAACAACAAAAAAAGTCTTAAATGCTTAGCACCATTGCACTACTTTTTTTCCATCCTAATATAAATGATAAAACACTGATATGTCATGAGATGAGTAATATCTTCCACTACCTGCAGCTGGGGTCATGGCCAAGTTTAAATAACTAGCTAGAGGAAACTGACGTGTTATTTGAAAACTACTTAAATTTTCCTTCCACAAATCTACTTTCAAGAATACAAGATTGCTTTAATAATGTTTAAATTGATTTCAAAGATAATGGGTTTTCCTGGAGGTTCTTCCACTCTTTTCTGCAAGTTTCTGTCTACTATAGATAGGTAAAAATTTAGTATTTAAGTCTTTAGAACTTTTGCAGAATATAGAGCAATAAATAAAAAAAAAATTATGTATGCAGAAAAAGTATTTGTGACTTGTTCTGTTCTTCACATTATAGTCATCTTCTCTATACAGTGATCCAGTGGCACCAACTAGGAGTTACTGGGTTAGTACGATGTAAAATAATATCTCACTTATCTTCAGATGTTTGAATGGCCCACAGAAATATAACATTACACTTTTCTTCTTAGGTGTCTCCTTTAAACACTGGTTTGATAAGAAGTATCAGTTTGGTTTGTAAGCACCATTTGCATGGTTGCCTTAAGTTTGTATTGTATGGCCATGAGGCTTGACAGTATTACACGTGCATTTTTGGGATATTTTTAGAGTTGCGTTTTCTGTGTACCATTTTCTGGAGGCATTTAGTTTAATTTTCTTAACATGGTTAAATTGCCTCTTTAAAGTATTTTAGAAGTTGCTGTTTTACTGCTCTTTATACAGACAAGCATAAAATTGGTGAATGCAACAATGATGTTGAAGAACACTGGGGTTAGAACAAGTTAATTCAAGCATCCTAAATAACAGCTGCATGTATATTACTAAAAAAAGTATTTAAAGCAGTTAAGCATTTAGATGGAAAAGTCATCAGGAGATTACTGAAATCTGTCGTAAACACACCTTGAATACTTTTAAATAGGATGCCATATTTAAATTTAATAAACATACAAAAATGAAATAGCATGAAAACCTAATCGGCATCTTAACAAAATAAAGTGTAGCTAGTAGTACCATAAGAATGGCTAAAATAGCTTTACAAAAAATTATCTTTAAAAAGTGACATGAATGTCTGAAACTTTATGCCTTTTGCTGCTATAGTAGTTCAAATCCATCTTACACTGCCATTTAGAGACATGCTAAATCTATGTAAGAAATCATCAAATATTATGTAATATTTTTAAGTAGTTAGTGAGATCTTTTTTTGCACTTGGATTGCAAACAGATGATTTACCTTTTTTGGCTTTGTGTATGTTCTCAAGAAAACGTTAGAAGATTTAGTGAGAGAACAAGACCATAAAGGACTCCTATTACATACAACTCTGATGTACATATAATTCTAGTTTCTGCTAGAGGTTTCTTCATAGGTAGGGGCAAAGCAGCATGACACTGTAATTTTTTTTCTTTTTAAGTTGTGTTGCTCAGAGCTGCTTTTGTTATCCATTGCATAAATATATTTCAGCCTTGCACCTTTAAACGTTCTCTTTCAGGAAAATGTGCATGGGTGAGCATAGAATAAAACCGTAAAGTGTACAGCATGGCTTCAGTTCCCAGGGTGTGTTAAAACTTCTGCAGCCTTTAGAGCAGTTAAAACCAAATTGCAATTTAAATGTTTAAGTATGCAAATAGTTAAGATTTGGTTGTTTTTAACTATTTGGCTGTTTCTCAAGGGAATTCTTAGAGTGAGTGACACATGGAAATAGACATGCCTAGTAGTAATAGTAAATGCTGCTGAGAATCTTTAAAAATAGTTTGTTTTTTAAAAATTATGCTACTAACTGAAAATGCATAGATAGGATAAGAGAGTACGTGACTGTACTTAGGAATTATAGTGTATGAGTGTGGCATGATAATTGCTGAGACTGGATATAAATGGTTCTTCATTCCTTCCTTCTCAGGCCTCGTTGTGTGGTGATGGATAACATAACTCAAATAGTTCTCACACTCTTAGTGTAATAGGCCTTTGGTTGTTTGTTTCATTATCTTTGTTTTCTGCAGACAAAAATCTATGAAAGTTGTGAAAATGTCCTTCATAACTTTTCTTTAGCCGTCTGAATACAGTTATTCTTCAAGAGCAAGCTCAGTCCGAAGTAGTCCTGTGGCGAGCGTTCCTATGCACGATTTGCTGAATGCTTTTATATTAACACATCAGCAGTTATGAGTACATCCACTTGGGATGCTTTCACTGACCAACACACAGACTTGATTTTTCTGTTCTGCATAAGAAGTTTTAATTTGTCAGAGATGTGATTTTTAGCAAGATGTAAATTTTTAGCAGTAAGACAGTAAACTGTAGAAGCAATAAGGAATTTGTTTTTCTAAATATCTTTTCAATGTTTGTAATAAGCAACTAGTAACGGAAGTATAATATGTTGTTGGGGTTACCACCCTATATCATTGTTGGGGTTACCACCCAGTATCCAAAATGAGAGAAATTTTTTTCTGGGTCTGTATTGTGTTAAGTGTCATTCCAAAGTTGGCTTTTTGTGCTGTAAAGTGATTTTAAATAGTTTTATTTTGCTTCTGCTGCAGAACAATTGTCTAAGTTTCATTGATATAGCTGCTCATTTGTCATGCTACACAACAAAAAAGTGATCAGTGTTCTTGTATGAGCTAAATTGAAATGTTCAGTCCTTTTTTAAATTTCTCACATATTAACAGTGTTATAGGTACTAAACAAAAAAACCCACATGTGTCAGAAACTAATGTTTTTAGCTACAAGAGATACCAGAGTGATTTTTTGAGGGTGTAGGAAAAAGGTAATTTTGCTATTGCTTTATGAAGTTCTAAAACCTAACAGGTATTGACATACATTTGTAATCTCTTGAACTGTGAAAACACTACTTGTCTCCTTAGAGATTAATTTCTTAAAAGTATATACTTTTAGATACATAGGAATATATATATATATCAGATCTCACTATGTATATGTTATACCAATAATGCCAAGGTAACATCCACTAGTGAATGCTTAATAGAGTTCAAAGTATTTGTTTAATGAAATAATCCTGAAAAGCAGATGAGGTAAAATCTTATGAATAATTTAACATTCATTTCATACTGTTTCTGTGGCTTGTATTTTGGTTTTACTCTGGATAATGTATTTGAAGTCAGCTTAGTACTGTCTGGAAATCAGAAGAGAAAGTAGGAGAGATGGAAAAGGATGGAAAAGGTAGAAAACACTTGTGAGAAACTATATGATGCTTCTCCATATTAAAATGTATTGGTTTTGATGAACCCATTGGGAAAGATATTAGGGGTACAGAAAGTATAGAAGGAGAAAGAGCAGGGTTTATCAGGTATATGGACTGGTCAACAGCAAAGAGAAGTGGATTTTGGAGGAGAGACCAGTGTTGTCATAGATTGTAGCCTGAGTTGTTTGTTCTCTTGCTGTAATCATAACAAGTAAGAATTCTCTTCAGTATCTTTATACTTTGAGAAATGCAAGTGAAATAGGAAAGTTTAGCCAAATTTCCAGCTATCAAAATTTGTCTACCTAGTTACATTTAATGAAAATTAGGACACTATTTTAAATAAAGATGTAGTTTTATAGCTGGAAAATTTGTTATCAGAGAAATAGAACATAACATAGCAGTGACAACAAATACAAATTCTGTAGTCCTAAGATAGCATAACCTGAGCCAGGTGTTCATCAGTAAACTGTTTCTTATATAACTGTTATATATATAACTTCTGGACATCTCGCTATCTTTTAAACAGAATGAGGCTACACATACATCAAGTATAAAGAATTTTTTCTTTAAATGGTGAGAATTGGATAAGGACAATATATTTTCAAACTGTTCATATACGGATTTTTTCTCCTATAATCACTTTCAAAACCAAATACAATGTTCACAGTAACTTTCTGCCTTTTGAAGTAGAATATTGTCAACAAGCTTATGATAAACCCACTTTTCTCATTAAATACTGTGTTTACATGCATAATGTTTCTCAGTTGAATATTTCACTTGAATTCCCATGGCAGATGGAATTGCTGTAATGAGCTTAGATATGTTTTGCCTTTTTTAACAAGCGATATGTAGCACTAGCATTTTTTTCCCCACCTTTTTAGGCACCTGTCTGACATACATCTTTGGGGAATAACCTTCTAGTGTAAGACATCTTAAACTTACAAATGAGAAGAAGCCCAGATTATAACTAGCACTGTCGGGTTTGTGTTGATTTGGAAAAAGACAACATTTGTAGAGAAAAAGAATAATTTTTATTTAGCAACTTACATAATCCGTCTTTTATGATCTGCAAACTTTTTTTAAAGGTAATTTTTGTAGTTTGTGTTTGACCCTAAATTAGTACTAAACACTTTGGTATCTGGTTGTATGTTTTTTTTATATTACTCTAATTGAGGAAAATGAATCGATAACAAATGTTCATTGTTTTAGTGCAATAATGGAGATTTAAGGTAGGATTTTTTCATTTTTATTAAACTTTTGTTCATTCAGTGGTGTCATCTTCAGTTCTCTTTTACCTTCTCCTTATCTTTTGAAGTCCTCTGATTTTTCTGGTCAGAGTGAAACTGCTGCTGACTATTTTAGTCGTTCCAGCCGCAAGGGAAGCATTGTTTCTGGTGCAGATGGTGGCCAAGTTTTGACTAGTGTGAGTGTAATGCTTTTATTTACACTGTGGCGAATATAGCAAACTTACTGAACATGGATTTTCTTTTCATACTGTAAAAGAGTAAATACTGTAAAAGCATTCTAAATTATTTAATTGCAAATAGGTTTATTTTGGGGTTGGGGCTGTTTTTTGTATAAAAATGTACTGAGTGAGTTTTTAAAAAGCATGCTGCTTTATTTTAAAGGAGATTTTGCCTGTTGCTAGAAGCATGTGACAAGTGTAACATTTCACATTTGTGTGTGTGTGTGATAAGCTTAACAATATCTTAAAGACCCAAACATTTTACATTCTTTTTCTTACGGAAATTAACAATGCTAGGGGGGCGGTGTGTACTTTTGGAATACTATTATTTCTTTAAGTGACAAAAATACTTAGAACTGTGCCCACATTAGGGCATTTTAGTGTTCATTCATCCCATATGAGATTTTATCAGGATCCACTACTGAAGCACTCCTTGTTGGCTATGCTCTTGTACTGAATCCCATGTCAATCAACAGATCACGTTACAGGAAAATTATCATGATGGTTTTCCTGTACATCTCCCTTTAGGCTGAACATTGTTTATACCAAACCTAGCCACCTTCTCTTGCTGCTGTAAGTTCTAAACATTCTTGTTACTTGCAGTCAAAAATTTGTGTTTAATAGCATGGAGGAAAAAAGGAAATTTCTGTTCTTAGGTATATCTTTTGAAATAGCACTCAGGGTTAGCACATGCAGTAGGTCGACAGAGAGGCTGAGAGCACCTGTGTTTATTTAGTTGAGCAAAAGGAATGCTATGTGGTGATCAGTAGTATGTAAGTGCTTGCTTAGGTGAGAGCCAAAGTCTTCATACCCTTGCCAAGCATTGCAACAAGGGCCAGCAATCTCACGCTGCAGTTTAGGAGTTCAGACGAGACACTCCAAGAAGCTCCACAAGGAGCAGTCTGTCAGGTTACAGCAAGGCCGGAGAGCCTTCGTGTTAAGGAGCTGGTGAGACTTAGCTAGATCAAGCCACAGCTGTCCTGGACCGTTGGCCATGGTTCTGCTTTAAATGGGAGACTGAGGGCTAGAGTACTCCTACAACCACTTTCTGTGACTTTGCGTTTAGATGATACTTTAATACAGTTACAGTGCTACATAACTTGTAATAATTCATGTTATTTATCATCTGTA
The DNA here is from genome assembly GCA_013397055.1 of Pachycephala philippinensis. NCBI lineage: Eukaryota > Metazoa > Chordata > Aves > Passeriformes > Pachycephala > Pachycephala philippinensis. The sequence goes on from VWZT01001041.1 coordinate 150,281, forward strand.
CATTCTCAAATCATGAGAGACTAATCATTTCTCCAGCTTAAACTTTACCGCTTTTTTCCCCCCATAATAAAGCTGACTTTCTGAAATTAATGCTCTGGTAAAAGAAATGAGAAGGCTGAGACTGGTAGTTAGGCTACCTTCTCAGTTGCTTGTGTTATCGTCATCATTATGTATTAGTAGATTCCAAATTTATATTTTTTATTTAGGTTAGTCTAAATGTATCCTTCAGATCAGTTGGATTCTTCACATCATTTTATGATCATACTGGTGACAAATATTTGCAATCTATAGTTTCAGTACTTCATTGGAGGTGGTGAATTTGTCATGAAGAAGCAATGTTCCTTTTATAGAAACCACAATAGGAGGAAAAAGAAAGATCTTACAAAGTAGTGTTTGTTTCTTCTGTGATTGCAACAGACTTCCAAAACTTTTCTCTGGCATGGAGAAAAACAGGTGTTCTTTGAGATACCGTACTAAATTTGTGTCTAATCCCACCTATTTTGATTCACAGAAATGTAGAAAATGTGGACATTACAATATAATTTTGCAGTAGCAGAATTTTCTAAGTAAGAAGGGAGTGTGGTAGTTCTTTTGCTTAGTCTTCAGTACATAAAATGTGAATTGAAATTATTTTGTAGGTTGCTTTTACTTAGTACACTTTAGTTACAGGCTTTGAGCTGAATCGGTTTTATTGTGATATAATTGCAGGTTTCACTAAAGAGATTGAAAGTACAAATGTGTTTTCTATTGACTAGGACATTCACACTGCTCTTACTGACTGCCTTAAGTGTACTTGCATGAAGCTTTGCATCTCTTATGCCACCAAATGTTGTAGTGATTACTCTGTTGAAATTTAAAATAGTAAAACATGTTTTGTTGTTCAGTACTGGTAATGACTTTTTAAAAACTAATTTTAAGAAAAGTTTTGGCTTTTTCTTTACAAGCAGTCATTTATTTTGCAGTTGAGGTAAAAAACTACTTTTTTAGGCTGAATATTGTTTTTCCTGTCTTGACCTTTGCTAACATCTGGAAGTTTTTAAATTATTTCACTTTTAAATATTTTTGAACAAAAGATGCTGATTCAGTAGTCCCTTATTACAAAAGGTAATCATGTTCCCTGTTCCCTTTCAGCTGGAAGAAAAGAGTGAAAAATCACATTCAGAAATATTTTCAAGGGTAAGAGTTTTTAATTTAAAAATTACTTGAAGTCCGTGTTCATCCACAAATCCGCAAGTGTTGAAGTAGTTCAAAAAGTATAAATGCTGTGTATTTTTCGTCAGGGTTAGCTTGCAAGGATATTTTTAGATATACTCTTTTATTGCCCAAAATTAATGCTTTATGCCTTTTATTTCTTGAGGAAAAAAAAATATTCTTTAGTTTACTTTTTGCCAGTAGTAATTTTCTATACAATTTATTTTTCATGTGAGAAATACTTACCTGGAAAGGCTAAATTTTAAGAGGCTAAGGCTATAACAATCCATATGGTAGATTCTCATTGTAGGCTCTCTTCTGAATCCTGGATGGCAGAAATCATAATTTTTAGTAATATTGTAAATGTCTACAGTATTTCAGCACTAATAGCCATCTTATGAATGTCTTCTGGACAGATGACTCAAAATTCTAATGTTCCGATACACTAAGTCATCAACAAGAAACCAACATTTTACCAAGAAGAAACACAAGTGCTGGAAAATAAGCAATGGAAAATACTGTCTGTAAGCTAATATTAAGAAAAAAAAGAGAGAAAACTCTACTGTGACTGTGAAGACATTTACAAAGAGTGTTGTCAAGTATACCAGAAATAACCGTATGATTCCTGATACAATGTTTTTCCCTTTTTTAAGCCTTCATCTCGCAATTCAGTAAGTGCAGCTCCTCTGAGTGGCAACTCATCTAGGAGAGGAAGTGGAGATGCAAGTAGTTTGGTGGATCCTGATGCCTCCCTCGGTGAATTACGGGTAAATTGCATTTTCAGAGAATTTGGAGCTAGTTTAAATAGGAAGATTGTTTTTAAATACAAAACTTCTCTAATAATAAGGAAATGTTATGAGGATGCAATTGGCAATCATGAAGGATTTCTTTACTTTTTTGGTAATTTATCTTGGTATTTTTTGTGCTGGTAATTGTGGTTTAAGAGTTTAGCTTATTAAGATAAGACTTCGTTTATGTAAAATTTCAGACAATTCTGTCCTATTTGAGATGGCTTGGAGTCAGGGTTATAAACAAAACCTTGATTTCCATCAAGTTGTTGTGAATTAGTTATAATTTCTGGGAATTGTTGCAGGCTTTGTCATTTGACAGAAGTGCATATAAACCTTTAAATGCTTTTTTGACTTTAAATTATTTCCCCATACTTCTTATGCAATGGCTCATTCCTATGTCCTGCAGGATATCTATGATCTTAAGGACCAGATACATGATGTAGAAGGGAGATACATGCAGGGACTTAAAGAATTAAAGGTATCAGGGCTTCTCCCAAGCATGCATTCTGAATGGGTGTTTTTGGGTAATGGAGTTATCACTGGTTTCACTAACATACAGTGGCTTCACTAACAAATTTTTAAATTTCTTTAAAGCATGTCTCTAACTTTTAATGCATGAAAAGCATCAGCTTAAAATGTACATGAGATTGCATATGTTCATTATTTGATTGATGTTATAACGAGTATTAAACTTTGATATTTTTATGTATACAGGTATTTCCTGATAAGATAATGAGATGTTCAGTTTATATTTTTAGAGGTTTGTTAGCAAATAAACAGATATACAAAATAATTACTTGGTATCAAATGGGAAGCAAAGAAATGGGAGATAATTACAGAAAAGAACTTAAGATTTAGTCTTCCAAATTTCAGCAAATACTTCATATTATAAAGCGAAACCAAAATAATAATTTTGAAAGATGTGCTGCAATTGACTTGGGCAGGCATGTTGCTTGCAGGAGAAAATTAATTTTGCTTTAATTTTTTGCCGTTAAAAAAGAATTTTTATTTATGCTTATGGTTTATATTCCCATTATTTTCTCTAAATCACAGGTTGTTTTTTTCAGCATTAGGCTAATGAGTGCTAAGGAAACTTTTCCTGTCTGACAATGCAGCGTCCACTGTGGTAGTCACATTCCCACCACCCCAGACTTTCACTGCTGGGAGTGAAACCCCCAGTGAGTCACCCAGTGAGTCAATGGGTGCTGCACTAGACTGGCTACACACACCATTCTCACACTGTCAGTCAAGGTCTCCTTACAGGCTCAGCCATAGGTTTCCCATAACAGAGCCTCAGACGTCTGATTTCTCTAAGTACTATAATCATGCCACAGTCACACATAACCGACTCGAGGTCAAGCTGGGCGCTGCCGAGGAGGGATGCTGAACCAAGCAATCCCCGGGTTTTTGTATTCACAGTCCATGCACACAGTAGTCTGGGGCCTTCCTGCTGAGCCATTGGCTCCCGCTGTATCTCTGAGTGGCCAGTCACCTGGCTGGTGCCACAGGTCCCCATGCCCTTTGTTCTGCGAAGGATCCGTGCCAGATCACTGCTGTTGCTGGGGTCTCCAGCCATTTTCCCACACCCAGGGTGCAATCTGCAGTTTACGCTGCAGTGGCACACTGAACTGCCTAGACCAGGTGTAGTCTTCCACACGAGATTTGTCTGTATTTTGACTTGTTTAAACTAGTATGTATGCGTTTCTTTTATTCATTTCCACACAATTAACGGTGCAGTAAATTTAAAATAATCATACTTTTCACTGTTTTGTGTTGAAGGGAAACGGAATTCAACAAATTATGAGGCGTACAAATCTTTTTCAGGATATTTGTTCTGTTCTCTTTCCTGTTGTCTAATTGTGAATGGTTTCATGTAAAAGTAAGGAGAACTTTTCATATTTGTTTTATATCTGTATAGAGACTGAATTGAATGAATGCTTCTTGTATTAGAGCATGTAACAGTGATGTATTTATCAGCTTCCTTGAGTTTCTTCAACTTAACAATATATTAGATGGTATAGTAAGGGGGAAATATGTAATACGAGCTGTTTAGTGTAGCAAAACTTATTACCTTTTTAAAGGATAACTTTACCTTTAAACGTAACGTTCAACCTGATAGCAATATGCTCAGATGAAGTATGTTTTGGTTTAGTTATATTGCCATATGAATATTAAAAGGACTTCAAAGAGTAGTAGATTACAAGATTATTACACATAGACGTATGAGACACAGATTGAGTGTAATGTCACGCTGCTTCATGTCTTCAGAATGGATCTAGCTCTTATGTGTTTGTCAGCATCTCATGACTACTGTTTTGACTCATGGCTAATGGATTATTATTTATTGTAATCCATTACAGTTACCAAAGAGCACAGTGTGCAGTAGTAAGATATTAATCCATTCTTGGCTTTCAGAATTGAACTGCATTTTATGTTATTGCTAATACTGAATAATATGTTCCTAAGTTAATTCTCATTCCATAGAGATTCTTTTGGGAATCTTTTTTTTTAATTTTTAACTGCCTTTTTCTCAACTTGTACTTGATCAGTTTTGTCTTGTGTATGTTATAGGAGAGTTACTAGGATACCTACATTTACACTATGTTTGAATGTTGGGGTTGTTGCTTGGTTGGTTGGGTTTTTTCCAGTGGTTGACTAATGGGGATTTGTAATCACACTGCTTCTGAGCTCTCTGGTTGCCCTTATGCTGCTGAAAGTGTGGGTTTTACCTGGCTACAAATATGCTGGGTGTCAGCAGAATAAACTCTAATGTGGCTAGTTCTGGTTTAGTTAGGTCTTCAAATATTTTCCTGCCACAGTTTGATTCTGTTTTGTTGCTTCTTTATATATTTCTTTGCATCAACTGGAAAGGAATCCTGTTTCTTTCCTCAGAATTTTTCTTTTATGCTGTTAACAGTGCACTCTCTTGATGTCTATTGGCTTGAATCATCTTGTTCTAGCCAAGCAAGCTGATTTTTATAGCACTTTGATTTTACTGATAAAGTTGTGGGTGGTATTTCTTCATAGCTTTAGGTTATATGCAGAGCCTTATCTATTTTCATTCTATCCCATTCCCACTGCTTCATCCTTAAAAATCCTACAGCCTCCTTCAAGCATTTCAGAAATTATTTCAAGTCAAACTGGAAGACTTTGTGAAACTACATGGAATTCTTGAATCATGGGGAACGCGTAATACTTGAAAAGAAGGCAGTTGCAAAGAACTCTTTGCAATGTTTCAGTTTTTTTAACCCGTTAGGGACTTAGACGTAACTTAGCTTCTCTCTCAGAAGCAGTTTTCACTCTTCAGTATCCAAATCAATTTATTCCTCTTCTGTAACTGCAGATTCACCCTCCTCTCTCTCTGCCATTACTTTTTTGATTAATGGCATTCTAATATAATGTTTTAAGCCCCAACCTAGTCTTGTCTTTAAGGCTGGAGTCCTGGAACACGTGGCATACAGTAAGAGGCAGAGAAAATGGGCTTTGATAAGTCTTGGAGGAGGGGTTGGCAATATTGTTGCTGTTTTCAGCCTGTCTGATAGGAGGCTGTGGAGAATAGAGGGCAGACTTTGTAAGGGAAATATGCAACAGGCAAATGTTGCGTTGTAAGAGTAGAAATTCCAATTAGAGCTCAAGAAAAAAGAGTTTTCACAAGGAAAGCAAACACTGGTGCAGGTCGTCCAGCAAGGTTGGCTATCTGCAGTCTGGATTTCTGGAAATACTTAAAATGGAGATGAGCTGTGAGCAGCCTGATCTTGGTTGACCCTCCTTAGTTAGGAGATTGGACCAGATGGCATTCAGAGATCCTTGCCAACCTAAAATACTACATGACCCGAGTCACCACATTCACAAAAATAATCAAATTGGACTTCTTTCCTAGTTCCATTTTTTTTTTTTTAAATTTCGTATCTCCCTGTGAAATTACTATAGCATTCGTTATAATCCTATTATTTTCCTTTTTTTACTCTAAACTGGATTATTCTTTGAAAGTCTTTAGGTTTGCTGTCTCTAGCATTTTGTTTTTGCCGGTCTTTACAAGATTTGTCATATTTGCAGCATCACCAAAAAAAATGTTTTCTCTGGTTTTAATCTTCAGAATTACTTGCATGCACTTACATTTATATTTTTTCATTTTTTTCTTTTTTCTTATCCTGAGTCATCTTTGCTGTTTGCTACTACTTCCCAGATGATAATGGTACTTTTCTTATACTCTCAAAACTTACACCGTTTTGTCTCTTCTGATCTGTAGTTATTTTTTCTGGGGTTTCAAAAAACTGTATTTCGCCAGCAGAAAATTCCAGAATTTAGTGAATGGAATACAAATGTATAAATACATGTGATTATGATAAAATTATAAAAGGCAAAATACATACTCTAAGGACAGTTTTCCCAAACTGGAGATTTACAACATGGAATAGGGTTTGGGAATAGGGATTTTTTTTTACTTTCTTATAGCAGAATATTGAACTGTGACTTGATGTTTCTAAAGAGAAGACATGACTATAATTCCAAAGCAAAAATGGTTGCATAATTTTACTGTTTAACAGACAGCAATCTTCAGTATTTTCTCAGAAAACTTAGATTGTTGGCACCTTCTCTCTTAATATCTTAGTCTTAGTGTTCTGTTTTCTGGAAAACCCAAGCTTTGTGCCCTTTCTGTGCTAGTGCTTCTAGTGTCATAATACAAATAATTTGAAAATGGAGATAATGCTACTTATGCCTTCAAGGAACGGATTACGTGAAGTACAAGGAGATTTGTAGTAGGGCATAGATCTACTTTGTCCAGGGATTGGCTTAATAGTTCTGTTTCAATTCTAAAATTAGGACTCTGAAAATCAATTTTTATTATTTTTAAATCATAGAATGTTAAGGGGTTGGAATGGACTTTAAACATCATGTAGTCCCAACCCCCATATAATGCATATTGAAATAATGGCATGCTCAAAAGTGCCTGGAGTGATGGTTATTCCAACTATTTAAATGGTTGACATTTGTTACAGCTCTGACAAAAAAACCTATGTATAACTAAAAATAGGATTAAATGGTAAATGGGAGAGATTTGTGCAAGAGGCTATATAGTAAGGCATATATACAACTTTAGGTGGAGAATCAAGTATGTGAATCTTTATATGCTTTTTAAAAAAAATCTTAGTAAAAGAAAGATAAATTATCTGTTCAAATAGTGAATCCTTATTACTGGAATAATGTGCCTATCTTAAAATTTTTAATCTAAGGTCATAAGGCACTACTTAAATAATGTGCATTAAGTTAAAGCTACTCTTGGAATTGTTTTCATGATCTCTTTTACTGTCCTTTACAAGTCCTCTCTGTTAGAGTTGTTGCCTCATTCTGAACTGTTTTCTCATGCATGCCTTGAGAATATGTGATACTACTACTAGGTATGTGGTATTCACTAGAATGTGAAGCTGTGATGTTATTACTATATCCTCATGAATTGTGGTGAATGTGGCAGAGTAGAAAATGCAAGTGGAATATTATCTTGTATTTTTCATGCTTTTGTAATGATAACTTTTCATTGTTGTGTATGACCTAAGTTGAATAATGGAACTGAACTGTGACTTGATATCTCCAAAGAATGTATTTCAGAAACAAAAATGGTTGCATAATTTTACTGTCTAACATCTCATACTTTAACATTACGGTGGTATTTTAACATTATAACAATGCATCAAAATGTTAGACTAATGTAAACTTTTCTGCTGTCTGTAGGATTCACTAGCTGAAGTTGAAGAGAAGTACAAGAAAGCTATGGTTTCCAATGCTCAACTAGACAATGAGAAAAACAACTTGGTTTTCCAAGTGGATACTTTGAAGGATGTTATTGAGGAGAAAGAAGAACAGATAGCAGAGTTCTATAGGGAGAATGAAGAGAAGTCAAAGGTATTTTTTTTCCTAATTATAAACCACAGAAATCTGGACTACTTAGTAAGAACAGCTGAAAGCATTCAGAGTAGCTTTACTTGTTAGTATTGGGCTCAAGTCTTTATGGCATCTTTTCTCTCTACAGTTTATTAAATAAAATCTTTTGCGTAGTAAATATCTGGACAACTTATCTAGACACAGTTCAGTGATTCAGTGATGTTTTTTTAACTGCTTGGTAGGTATAATTTCTCAAATCCTTGCAGTAATTTCTTACATAACTCAAAATAAATATAAATAATCGATTTTTTAAATACAGGAATTGGAAAGACAGAAACACACCTGCAGTGTTCTGCAGCATAAGCTGGATGAACTTAAAGAGGGCCTTCGACAGAGAGATGAATTGATAGAGGTATGTTCATATGAGTGTATGACAGAATCTGTGCAAATAAATACGGTGTAAGATTTGAATGTGAGTTGTACACAAAACAGGATTAAATATTATCTTGCATTTTTAAGAAAGAATTTATCTTGTTTTAGTGGGTAGAATTTAAGCTACTGGTCCTCCTAAATTTATGAAGCTGAAAATGTCTCTGCAAGGTTATCAAATGTATTACATCTTGCAAAACCTTTAATTCTTGTGAGAGTTGTGGTTCTCTCATGAATGTTCCTTATATCTTTTCTTTACTGTGAGGGCAGAACTAGTATTTGTGTGGTCAAAATTATTTTCCATAGCTAGAAGTTCTGATGCATGGATAATACCTTTGCTTTTCCCAGACGTTTCCATTTCAGTTATTTCAGATTTTTGTATCAACCATTGAAGTTTGCCGTAGTGAATATTTGTTTGCTCACCAGTCAAGTGTAACACACAGCAACAGTGGTCAGCATGTTATTGGGTCACAACCATGTTGCTGGGTGTGCAGTATGTTCTTTTCCTCTCTCACCCTGTTCTTTTTTGCCTTTTCCCTTTTATTCTGGAAACAAACCCACCCACCCTGAAATCCTAGAGCTATTATCAGTCTTCATTTTAAAATGGTCCACAAAGAAATATATATATATATATCTTGTCAGCAGTATGTGGGTGTCCATTTCCCAATGATTTTAGTTGGAAGTTGTAGTTCAATTATTACATAATTTTCCCACTGTCTCTTCATTTCTGTAAAAACTGATTATCTTTAAGTGCAGAGGCCAAAGTTTCCACTGTCATTTTCAAAAGCTGTGTAATAGTTCATTGATCCTTTATTTCTTCACTATACTCTTGTGCTCTTAGGTGGTAGTACTGTAACTCCAAAAGGTTTCTGAAAAGTCACAATTCTGTTTTGGAAGTATTATGCTTCATGAACTGGAGTTGATATGACTTACTAGCAGAAGAAAAGGATTGAGATTACCCTAAGTGTCAGCATTTTGAGTCAGATAAATACTGACAAGCAAGAAACCCTAAAAAAATCTGTTGTAGCTCTGTTGCTTGCTCTAAGTTATCTTTGACTTCGCTGAGAATTAAAGAACGACTTTGCATGTTCTTGTTTGGGGTTTTGGTGGGGTTTAAGTGTATGAACCAAGAATATACAGCAGATTTGTCTGGAGTATTTGCTTTGGTAGAATGTAGCATGTGTCAAATATTCACAAATACATCTAGTCCCTTTGAAGATTTGACCCATATTTACCACTTATTTGTGTCGTTTCCCCATCTATTAACACTAACAGAAAAACTAGCTGAAGCCATATAGCTTTTTGCAGAAAGACATTGTCTTCATTCCCAGATGTAAAATAAAGTTCACTCATTAAGAGGGAAAAAAATTGTCTCTAGCCCTTAAAATTCTTATGTCATCTTCATAGCTAAGAAATGATGTTCACAGGGCAAGCAGCAAAATGCAGTGATAGTCAGCTAAAAAAAATAGGACTATACTTGATATGTATTCATATAGTATCAGAGAGCACTCAGCAGTTGTCTTTCGCTTCCTGGATGTTTGATTCAAACTCCCTTCTTTATACTTTCAAGAAGAGTATTATTTTGTAAAACATTAATAAAACCAATTGTTAACATTAGTATTCACTTCCAAAGGGGACTTGAAGGTATCTGGAAATTACAGCAGAGTAATTGTTTCTATCTACAGACTGCAGTGGCAACAGTCACTAAAGAAAACTAACTCCAGATGCATTAAGTTTTCCCAACAACATTTATTGAATAGAATTAAATACCATTCTCTTGCATGAATTCATGAGAAATACATTACGTTAAACTGCACACTGTTTCTGTAACTTCATGCTCATAAACTCTTTGGTTGACTTTTGTTACTTAGTTTCCTTTATCTATTTTAATGTTTGGGATTTTTTTCCATTTCCTTACTTCTCTTTCCTCTTTTATTCTTCCCTCATCCTATTTACCACAGGAGAATCAACGTATGCAGGAGAATATAGACTCCATAACCAAAGAAGTGTTTGATCTCCAGGAGACAATTAATTGGAAAGATAAAAAAATAGGGGTATGAATCAAATGTGGGAGGAAAGGTATTTTTTAAATTTAGAAGTAGATGGATGCCCTCTACACCCCAAGGAATGCTGTGTACTCCAAAGAAATTAAGGCCACTCCCAACTTAAATCTATAAAATGTTTTGCAATCTTTCTCTTCAGAAAATGAGCCACACTTTATCTTTACCTGCATAATGATAAGTAGTACTAATTAAATCTGTAACATGAACTGTTACACATACAATTTTACAATTTTTTTACAAAAATTTTAATGGCATGCCTAGTGGAAAAAAATATGATCTTGAATTGACTTCTGCAACCAACTTGCTCATTCCTGTATTACACTTCTGATCCTTGCAGGATTGGTTAGCTTAGATGCAACACTGAACCAAGCTGATTTTGCGATATGACACACGAAATACTTTGGGAATTGAGAGTCTTAATTGAAGCAATGGTTGTAGGTGACCTTTTGAGGAGCATCTGTAGGGTTCCTGTATAGGAAGAAAGGTGGTAGAGGAAGAACTGTGCTGATACTGTGCAGCTAATGTAGGTCAGGCAGGGTTTGTCAGCTTTGCTTCTGGGCAGTGCAGAAGTCATAGAGCTGAGTCAGCCTGACCTTCAGTGACCACTACATGGCTCTGAACTTGCAGCTGTTCTGGGACACAAGTAGATTGCCTGGTGATGATAGGGAGTTAATTGGAAAGTCTTTAAAAAGGAATTGTCTGCCTCTTAACAGCTCAGGGGTCATTTCTCTCTACCTGAATTTTACATCATACTTCAATATATGCAGATTTTTTTGAAAATGGTTTTATTTGCTGGAGTTCAAGTAATTTTGAAAAGTTGCCTTTTAATTGATGATGCCCAGTTCAAAAGCTATGCTGTCTTACATAAAAAAATGTTTCAGTCTTTCTCTTCCATCATAAAAAAATTTAAACATTCTAAAGTTTTCTGAACATTCTTCTGAAAGCTTTTAATCTTTAATTTACCCTATTCTTTCCATACTTATTTCTCACATTTGTATACTGGGCTGTCTCAATTTGTACAATAGTTTTGTGCTCTTTCAAATACATTGCAAGAATTAGTACAAGCACATCCCATATTCAAATATAGCTACCAGCCAGAATGACAAGAAAGGCAGATATATTTTCCTTTAGCCAAAATTGCCCTGCCAGTTTGTGTTCTTATAAACACCGTAGCTGGTTATTTTTCTAGTTAGTTTTTTTTTTTAAAGTCTCAGAATTGAAGTCTCTTAGATATGAAAGTGTAAAAATGCTACTCTTTTCTATCTCATATCTATAAAAATTTACATACTTTTCTTAGCTCACAGTTTTTGAGCCTTTCTCCCTCCTACTGAGCAGCTTTGCTAATTTTTACTGTATTCCAGCTTTAGAAGTCTCTGAGAAGCTTCACAATGTAGCTTATAACTAGAATTGTAACCTAATTTTACAATGTATACAAGACTTTTTAGCTGTTTCAGAGAAAGAAAGGGAGGCAAACAACAAACATAGCACAAGTTTGTTTTACACCTGCCTTCTTATGTTGTCCTGTTTCTACAGTGATTGAAATTTGTGGTTATATTTGATCTTAAATTAGATCATTTTGAGGACACTGAGTTATAGCTTTGGGTTATATTCCTAAAATATACAGTTATTTTACTATTTAGTGGCTCCAAATTTTCAATTAGTAATGGCAACTCTGAATTTGGTATAAATTTCATGAAGGCTTTTGGAATATTTATAAAATAGGACCCCAAGTGTCTTTTGCATTCTGGCATATGATCAGATTTTGCTCATACCAGTATGGTAAAACATGCCTGCAGAGCTTTGTTGTCCTGATTTCTGTTCCCTGCCCAAATAGAAGAGTTGCAGAGGTACATTTTGTACAAAATCCATGTCAAATTAAACCCTGAGCATACAAACAACTAGGATTTTTACTGGTTTTGAATAATGATTACTTAGATCTACATAGGTAGAAATATATAGTTGTATCAGTTTCACTTCCCTCCCCATCAGAATTTTCTGATTTCCAACACTTGTGTATTCGGGGGTGAGGATAGAAAATATGTTTGGGGAAGGTCAGCATCGTCACAGGACACTCTCAGGTACACACAATCTGTGTATGATTCTGGACCACTGTGTCTATTCTCTCAAGTGGTGAGCTTATTTCCCCTTCTGTCTCTGCCACTATTCTTCAAAAATTAAAAAGATACATGTGTCTTTTAAGTACAGCACAAAATGATGTAATGATTAAGGTTCTTCATGCTATCTATAACGTAGTTAGAGATCTAGTGTGTGCTAGGAAATCAAAAGACATCTTACGAATTTTTAAATTAAGACGTCAGCTAATGTTTTCATACATGTTGATTTGCCTTTTTTTTAAATGTTACATTTGCATACTAATACATCAAGTATTTACATACTAATACATCAAATTGTCAAAATTTTCTCTTGAAACTGAGTAATGCTTTAAAACATTGCTCTAGTATACAGATTCTAGATGATTATTAAAATCTAGCATACTGCAGTTACATGGGGCAAGTACAGTACAAATGTATACACTTCCATTTCTTTCTGGGTATCAGTCCATTCCTACACATGCATGCATAACATAAGGTTTAGTTGGATCATTTTCTTGGCAAAAATGTGTGTATGCTTTTGCAGTTGTTGTATGGTGAGGATTATTTGTAATGCATGCAGTATTGAATGCTGCCCAGTCAAGTGAAAGTGTCCGACTAACTGCCAGGTAACACCACTCCTGCATAGTTAGGCAAACCTATCTACATCCATATTTCACTTCTAGCTGCCGTACTTTTTTTGTGCTAAAATAGTGCTACTAGTGTTTGCTGCTTTTTTTCCCCCTCTAAAACTGATTGCTTTGGGTTTAGTAAATGGTGTTGTAACCCTTAAGCAACTAGTAAATAGACAAGTATTTGTGAGTGGATACATTCAAGGTCTTCTATGATGTATGAGTTGTACTTCTGTATCTTATAAAAGGCAGAGAAATTAGTTCAATAGATGTAATGTTTTAGGATCTCTGCCATTTGAGTTTTAGCAAATTATATTTTTTGCTGCAGAGTACCTGCATGAAGAAGAATCACTTATTCTTTTGGTACTCAGTTTATCAAAATTTACCAAAAAATAGAATTCACTAAATAAAAATCTCTCAAAAAAAAAATCTACTAAGACTTGTCTGAAAAAACGTCATAACAAATGCAGCATGAAGTTAGATATGCAACTTGGGGAAGGCAGTTATCAGAGATGCATGTTACTACATATTTAAAAAGCGCTTTTAATTTCTTTACTTTTATTGAGCTCTTTGTATTTACTTGTAGAAAATCTTTCTGCTGTCATATGCTTTTTCTCTGTGCCATTCTTTTTCTTGCTATCTGCCTGAGCCCAGGCCCTAGAAAGACAGAAAGATTACTTTGACTGCATTAAGAATGAGCGAGATGAGCTCAGAGAGGAGTTGGCTGACCTGAAGGAAACAATGAAGAGAGGACAGGTATGTTGGTAGTAGTTACTTTACAGTAACAGAAATCCAGGAATGGGGCATGAAATCAAGGTCAGTAAAAAAGAGGAAGAATGGTTACTATTCCTGTGCAGTCTGAAAACCTGACCTTAGGGTAGGATAAATGATCCATATCATTGTAACTGTTTCAATGACCTTGGAAAGCTCTTAAAAAACTTTTCTGTTGATTTATATTTTAGCACTTCTATTGTATGACTAGTTTATTTTTTTCTTTTGCGTTTTTAGAAACATGGATTAGTTATAATTCCAGATGGCACACCAAATGGTGATGTAAACCATGAATCAGTGGTTGGTACAATAACAGTCGTATCACAGGAAGCTGCTCAGGTCTTGGAATCTGCAGGAGAAGGACCGCTAGGTAAAAATATCCTAGCATACTTTATTGAGGTTTTTGAGGTCTTTGTTGCCTCTCGTTCACAGTGGGTGTTATTTACAGTTGCAGATGTAAGCACGTGTGATGCTTCTGGAATGTATGCTTACACAACTTTCAGGATTTATTTTAATTTTTTGTTTGTTCTGAGTAAAAAGACAGATGTATATTTTGAGTAAGAAAAAATATGTGCTTAGATGTTTGAAACTGATTAGTTCTCTTGGTCCAGTTCCTGTTTTAAAACTGCCAGAAAACCTCTTGCTTAAAAGTGTCATCTTTTGGATTAGTATGTTTTCCATTGTGTTTCATGAAAATAATTCTTTAGAAGTATGCATAATCAATGAAAGAACAGCAAGTGCAGTCTTCCATCACATTCATTAGAAAAAGAAACATTCAAATTTTAAAACATTCAAAAAGTGACAGGAACAACAGAGACACTAGTTGGGGATTTATCCTTAGGTTGAGCAAGTTATCGTATGCAAGGTCAATCCACTGTAAAACTCTGTTAACATGTAGAAAAACATCTGTATATACTTGAATTATACTTGTGCATAATATATAAATTACATATTTTTGTATTGATAGAAATTAGACTTGATACCTGTTTCTGCTGTGGCTCCCTCACAGGGAAATAAAAATGTCATTATGCTTCATTTCTGTCAAAATTATAATTTCTAAGGGAGCTGCTCAAGTCTTAGCACAGTGTTGCTTGATAGACTGTTTTGTAGCCATCACTGATCTTCTAACTAAGTAGAGATATTGCTGCATTCCTGTGGGTCCTTTTCCAGGTACTTTTTTTGTCATTTGAGAACACTTTCTGCGAACTTCCTAAACAGATGGGGAAGCTTAGTGGCTTCCCTGAAGTGACAAATAAGACAGGGAAAAGAATACACAATCATAAGAAACTTTTGTTGGAAATGGCTGTTCTAGATATGGAACAAAACTGTTTTAGTATTAAAAAAAATCTTCAGTCGTTAATTTGCTTTAAAGATTTACTAAACTCTGAGGTCTTGCTTTTAGAATTGTTATACTAATAAACAGTGTGAATGAAATATTTTTTTTCTTTTTTCTGCTATTAACTGAAGGTTGTGTTATTAGTGAGATATCAAAGTTTTGTGGTCCCAGTGCTATTAGTTTTGAAGAGCATTTCATTTGGAATGTAACAAAAAGTTATGAAAAACATAGTTAAAGATTTCTCTGATTTTTAATTGAGTTCTTTGGTTTTAGATATCAGGCTACGAAAACTGGCTGGAGAAAAAGAGGAATTACTGTCCCAGGTAAAATAAGTTATTCATTTCAGAAATAGACCTTTGTGTATCATTTTGCAGACTATGTATATAAAAGCAATTAATAAATGTTAAGGACCAAAGTTGATTAATCAAATACATAAGCAGTAAAGGAAAATAAAATACTGAATTTCTTACCTCACTGACTGCCAGGAATCAGCAGTTCCTCTTACTAGTGTCCTTGTCCATGGGGCTTTGATCTTGATTGGTAAAGAAACCTCCTTTCACTAACTGGTTAGCTGAAATCTAACTTGTTCCTGACTTTACTATTAGTGCACATACTTAAAGCTCTTTCTTCTATTTTGTCTTATGCAGAAATATTAAAGTCAGTAAAATTACACTCTCATAAGCTCAAGTGGCATTTTTTCCAAAATTCCCAAGTGATACTATTTCATTGATTATTTTGGTTACTCAAAGAGAAAATTAATATTATCAAAGTAGTTGTGTTTGAATACAGCTCTGTTTTGAGAAGAAAGGACTCGAGCAAACATGTAGCCATTGAGCAATTGTTAATACTACTTTTGCCCTTCTAGTTGAAGACATTGCAAATTTAAACCATTGTTGTCAACATTTTGTTTTGCTGTGAATGAACCTTAATTATAATACAGATACTTGTTTGGAATGCCAATAAATTATAGTGTTAAATATATATAAATGTGTATGCACATATTTATCACTGTATAATTTAAGAATCACTGATCATATATTTGATTTGTATCATGAATGGGGGTTTTGCAAGTTAACTCACATTCTGCTAATCTGT
Source organism: Pachycephala philippinensis (assembly GCA_013397055.1). NCBI lineage: Eukaryota > Metazoa > Chordata > Aves > Passeriformes > Pachycephala > Pachycephala philippinensis. Next base: position 166,559 of record VWZT01001041.1, read on the forward strand.
AGGACAGTATTTTTATAAGAGTGTCAAAAAAGTAGCTCCTCCTTCTTTCATAATATCCATACATAGAGGACATAGCTGAGAAATCTATGTTCCCTGACTACTGGAAAAATTGAGAGACAGCTTCTGTAGCATGAAATGGAACTGTTAAAGACTAATGTGCACTACAGATGTGCCTAGGACCATTGTTTCCAGGTGGAGTATGAGGGAGGACCCCCTAAAAAAGCCATGGATTATTCTCTCTGTAAACTCACTAGGATATTGTTCAATATCTTCATGTGTATTTAGAGTGGAAAAGATATGCAGTAGAAGAAATCCATAAACGGAGTTTAATGCCATCTCCTCTTCTGAAAAGTGAGCTGAGTTAGTTACTGGGTGCTCCTGCACTGTGCAGATGCAGCACTGACCAAACTGGTGGGCTTGGGTTGTACATTGACATGCAGAGGGTACTCGCCCAGTGATGGGGCTGGGGGGCTACAGCCACAGACTTCAGGGACTGACTCACTTGCATGGCTCTGCTATTCTTGTTTACAGAACCTTCTCAGCCAGTGGCATCTCAGGACTACTCTGCTTTTCTACTGTTGAACATTTAGATACACAACTACTGAACTTCTGGGAGTCTCTTTTTCATAAAGAAACACTTCCTTTTTCAGGTTAGAAAACTGAAGATGCAGTTGGAAGAAGAACGACAGAAATACTCTAAAAGTGATGGCATGAATCCAGATATAATAGGCTTAGAGAATGGCTCTGACTTGCAGCTAATTGAAATGCAAAGTAGGTGTATAGTGACTGTTCAAAGTTATTCTTCTTGCAGAGGACTTCCTTTTGTTATGCACTAGTAGTATTGTGAGTGACTATATTGTTGAGCAGATAGGTTTTTGTTGGTATATGTCCTTGCATGGAATTCCTCACTGCAGAATAGCTTAAAAATCTACCTCTTTCAGTGTTGAATAACAGCTTTCTGGGAAGTTATTTTTCAGTTGATAACCTTGCCTAGAGTGGGTGCCACTACTTGAATACAATTTTTAGACAACAGAATTTCAGCTAAGATTTTTTTTTTAATATATATTCTTTGTGATGATTTTGTGCAATCTTTGATATAGAAACTTAATCTAGAAGACTACTGTCTTGAAGCAAAACATGAAAATTAACATAATATGTAGTGTTGCTTTATAGAAGCACTAAGCTGCTTTTCATTTCAAGCAAACTATTTCTTCAGCTGAAAACTTACTTGTTTGACACATTGTCATTTAATATGCTAGTGTCAATGAACCTGAACAAAGCACTGGCAATGTGAGGGCTCAAATGTAACACCAAAATAATTTTTAAAGCTCCTTAGAGTTTATCAGTCAGGTTCAAGCCTTGTGTTCCTTATTATCCAAATATTATTACAGATGTGTAAGCTGAATGCTGCTGGTGTTATGTTTATTGTGGTCTGACATTTTGCAGTCTGTGTTGATTATTATGTTGATTCTATTCTCTAAGGAATTAGTTTGCTGAGCTAAGCATGTGTTTTAAAAGGTGTGTATCTCATTGGTGCATATGAGATTTAATGTACACATTTACAGAGACAGTAGTTGTGTTCTCTAAATAAAGGAAAATTACTTCCTTTCCATACTCTCGAAGATTGCTGAAAGGACATTTACCTCTTTGTAATCCTGTGTATGGGCTTCTCAATAAAATGGTCTTTTAAATTAATTTTAATTAAAAGGGAAACTGCTAGTTTAGAGAGTTGCTTTGACTAATATATTCGTGTCAATTTTTGTCTAGGAGATGCCAACAGACAAATTAGTGAATACAAATTTAAGCTTTCGAAAGCTGAACAAGATATAACTACTTTGGAACAAAATGTAAGTGTCTTTCTTCATGTTTGTTATTACACTGCACACTTTTATAATACTTTTTTCAACAAAAACTTTGAAAGCATATTTCATGATTTAATTTACTGTTTGATGTTTAGTTTGCATAGAATGACACCACATTTTTTCGTATTTCCTGCAATTAGATACCTGTGCACAGCCTAACCATAAGAGAAAATCTGTGGAGATGCTGAACTATAAAACCATGTTATTGACTTACAAAGTGTGATTGTATTCATATATGTATAACTCTCTAATTTAGAGAGTAAATTATGTGCCTTCCACAGTATTTACAACCTTCTTACAAGTAATTAAGTTAAATAAATTGATTTTCTTGAACTAGTAGCTTCAGTTCCTCTTCATATCCTGCCATATTTTTGTGTTTTAGGAACTTAACTACAGCTTACTACCTAAAAATTACATAAAGGATTATAATTTAAATCACAGATGCATATCTTTTCTCTTTTACACAGATTCAGTCTAGTAGCCTGTCATGTGGATTTAGGGGTAGCAGGGAGCTGTACATAGAACAATCCAGCCAGTGGGTTTTAAGATCTGCAGGTTGCAATCAGGATTTGTCTCAAGCCCTTGCCTTACTGCTGAACTCTGTGCTTGGCCTCAATACTTCTTTCATTATGTCCCAATAACATTTCGCAGTCTCCCTTCTACTTTGCACCTTTTCATATGGTTTGTGCTTTTCAACTTTCCACTTCCATTGTTAATCCCATGTGTTTCCCAATTCTTGATTTTTTTGTATTCCAGCTTTTCTCTCTCTGTTTATGTTGATTCTGTTCTCTAATGAATTAGTTTGCTGATAGAAACATGTGTTTTAAAAGGTGTGTTCTTTAACCTTCTGTATATTCTCAGCTTTGTCCTGGGAAGAACACCTGGTGGCAGGTGAACTCTCGGTGGAACACCTGAGTATGTTCCTTTTGTCTTGTTTGGGTTTACAGATTGGACGACTTGAGGGACAGGTTGCAAGGTATAAAAATGCTGCAGAAAATGCAGAAAAAGTAGAAGATGAACTCAAAGCTGAAAAAAGGAAGCTTCAGCGAGAGGTAACTGACTTGTTTCCTTCCAGCTGTATGTTCCTTTCTGTCTTGAGCTGCTCTGCCTTTTGCCTCCAAGCTCTGGGTTTTTTTGTAAGCTTCGGTTACAGCTTTTATTTGTTTTTTGAGATGACCTTCAAGTCTCAGTGTTACATTCAGAAGACATCTAGCACATTAAAGTAACACTAACTACAATTCAGTGTTGTACTTCCTTGAAAGGAGGCATCTAAGTGGTATTTTTTTCTAAATGTGATAACTTGTAATATTTTAAAGTAATCCTACAAAAATTGCTGGAGAGATGAATGGTCCCTATGTCAAGTGACAGCCTGGGAATTTTCCAACTTGTACCTCACAGGATTCTGGGAAGAAACTGTATTTGAGCTGTTGATCATTCTTGCTTAAGAGCTGCTGTATCACTAGCATGATGCCTGCTACCTATGATGGGAATACGTATCTCTATGCAAGTAATAGTGGTGGACAGTACTTTACCTTGTCTAGGTAAATTACTTTCATGTAATGGGAGGTTGCAGGCACCTAGTTCTTTTGGAATGAATACATTTCATGTTTCAGTTGCTTCACAGTTACTTTTAACAGTTTAATTCTGTTTCATCTGCCTGCAATAATGAAAGTGTTGTATCTTAACTTCTGTGGCATTCTTATGAAACATATAATACTTCTATTCCTCTTGTAAAGCTTGAGAACAGCACAAAGTCCAAATAAACTAAAGTGATCATGATTTTTTTTTCATTTTATAGTTAAGAACAGCACTGGATAAGATAGAAGAGATGGAGATGACCAATAGCCATTTAATGAAAAGGCTGGAGAAGATGAAGGCAAATAGGACTGCACTTTTATCTCAACAGTGAAATGGAAATTGAAAATACAATGCACTGCTCCTTGAATAACTAGTCCCTAGCTTCTTTATAAAAACAGACTTTCAGTGGCACAAACTTTTCAAACACTGAGCAGTTCACTGGTGGTTTAGTTTCATAATTAAATGACATACTTTTTGTAATTTATGAGAGAATGAAATGTAGATTGAATTCCCATGTGAATGACAGCAATTTTTCAGTAGTGTTTGATTCTAGAGTCAAAGATGGAGCACAATACTGTATGTTTTTACAACTGTGGAATCAAGTTTACTCATGATCTCTTTTGGCTGCTTTAATGATGCTTGATGCTCAGAGACAGCTGCATGAATTCAAGACACTGTATTACAAAACTAACATATACTTGCTTAAGACATCACACAGCACAAGTGCCTTTTATCTGGTGCAATTTAGACTTCATTGTTGAAATAACCTTTGAAACCAGAAAGCATTTTATTTTAAGATACATTTGGGGTATTCCCTAAACTTTATACATTTTGAAAATACGTTTTTTTAAATATTTAAATTTATAAGAAAAAATAGGGACTGTATATAAGGATCTGCTTCTTTTGCATGGGCACATCTGACTTCTGTGTAATTTTGCCAAATACTAGCCCCTGATACTCTTAGTATTAAGAGTACAGATTTAAAAACTGAAGTTATACACCATCAAATTGTGTCATCTGCTTAAGTGCAAATTGAAATGGTGGGAGGAAGGGGGTGAGAAATGTGGCTAAGGAATTTATTAAATGGACACTTTACTGACCAAAACTGGATGGTTTGTGTTTTCTTTTGAATACTGAGATGCTAACAGTACAGAGCAAAATCTGTAGAATAGTAGAATCTGATCTTCATATTCTTAACAGGTATCTTCTTGCCTTTGGAAGAATGAGTTGGAATCTTTTGTCTTAACCTAGTCTGCTACTGTTTGACAGTACTACCATCGACCAGAGAAGCTGCACAAGGAAGAAGGTGTTTTCTGGAATGGTGTGGTTTTTGTCTGTAGCATACTCCCTGTAGACAGTGAATACCATTAAAAATTTAGACTCTTCAAGCTGACACATAACAAGTAGGAAATCAGTGGCACTTGCTGTGGCCATTCTGAAGTGTTTGAAGTGGCACTGCCCCTGTGTTGAACTTTTCTTGAGGCCAGCAGGAGCCTTGGTCTGAGAGAAATCATTCTTTTGGACTTGTAAAGGGTGTTTTCCTCTTGGAAATTGCTACTCTTTTGGGAATATTTCTCAAAGCAAGGCAGATTTCAGGACCTTTGCAATCCCAAGTGTTAGTACCTCTGATCGACTGCTTGAGCTGTTTTGAAAGAACAGCCATCTTGACAATGCAAAACTAAAGCTTTCTGTCTCTGGATGTCTCCTGGACTTGAAAAATAAAATTCCTTCCCTGTTGAGATACCTTGTAAGTGGCAGATCTACTTAGGCCTGCTTATTAAATAGGAGACAATTACAGTTTGGTGATCACATAGATCACTGTGCTGTTAACTCTTTTGCTTTTTGTTGTGTACTTTTTCATCAGAAACTCAGCTCTTGATTTGTTATTAATGGTAGGTATTCTAAAGATAAATGGATACTTTGGAGGCTTTCAGTGTGTACAAAACGCTGCTAAAACCTTATTTGGCATGTGGTAGGGGACCTATCTTCTGATTCACTTCGTCTAAACCACCCCATTGAAGCTGGACATTTTATGGCACAGGGAAAACTGCCGCTTCAATATTAAACCGTGACGGTCAGATAAGGACTTTTTCTGGGGTAGAGGTAAAGCATCAGTACATTCTTTCTTAAAATCAATATTTCTAGTAGTTTTTTTAAAGAAAAATTATAAAGGGTTCTGTTAGCATGGGCATGTTAGTTGAAGAGATTCCCAAGTTCTTGCTACCAGAAAATTAAAGCAAATTCAACAAAATATCAAGAACAAGATTCCCAATGGGAAGTACCAGGAAAAGCAGTAGCAAGGGAAAAAAAAAGAAATTATTATTTTGTCTTGATACAAATATAGGCATGAAAAAAACTGTAAGTAACAATGAGTGACAATTGGATAGCAATATGGAAAGCTGTTTTAAAATTTATTTTTATCAAAGCCCAATTTATTTAATCAGAACCAGAGAACCAGTGAATCTGTGACCGGCGTGAATAGAACATGATGGTACCAGTATTGCTGGAGACCACGAGTTGCTTGTTGGCCAAACAAAAAACAAGCATTAGGTGTAATTATGGAAAGCTTACAGAAAAAGTTGGTATATTTGGGCAGTTCATCTGGGGTTTGGTTGAGGAAAAAAGTGTAAGTTGTGTTTAGTTATATTACTCCGATAATTTTATAGATGGTTGCAAGGGGACAGGGACAATTTTTAGTGGTACTTGCGTGCAGGGTTATACCAAATTACTGTTCACAAAAAGGCATGAGGTTAGTACAAAGTAGGCATAAAGATAACTAATATGTCATAATACCATTTTTTGTTTTACTGAGGGCATGGTTTTTTAACACCCAGCATGGTTTTTCCTTCCCTCAAGTTTATGGGGTTTTGTTTGGTCTGTGGAGGGCTGTTAGGGCTGGGTGGAAAGATTTGGTGAGTGTGTTGTTAGGGGACAAGCAGCAGCACCAAAAAGTTACGTACCTGCGTGGCAGTTCAGGGTCACTGAAGTAGCTACTGCAGTTTGAAACAACAGGAGCTGTTATGGTGGCAGAGGAGAGATTCACAGCCTCACCTGACCCACGTGAAGAAGCATGAGACTCCTTCCTTTCTGCAGTTTGTAAACAGAAGTCACTCTTTATGCTTGCTTTGTCCATGTTAGTCTCTGCAGTTCAGATGAAGACAGTGCCTGCTGAATGTTTTCTAATATTCCTCCATAATACAGTATTAGGACTATTGCCCTAAAACTTACAGGCTTGCCCTGAGAATCAGTAATTCTGGTGGGGGGTGTAAACATGATGTTGTACCCTTCTATAATATCAGAAGGATGTAAACAGGGTGAGCTCTTCCTTCCAGGTGCCTTTTGTCACTTTAGTATCCCTGCAGCCTGCAGTGACTGTTTCCTGTGACTAGAAAGCAAGTTTTGTGTGAAGCCTGCTTGAAGCATAGGAAGCCCTCTAAACCTGAGTGTGCTGCTGCCTATTTCTCTATGGTATCTCTTATTGGTATGTCTAGGACTGTCGAGAAAGCAAGGCTGGGCTTTCTCCGGAAACTGCCATATGGCCTTTAGCAAATTTTAAATATCATACTTATATCATATGCTTTTTCTGCTTAGGTGATGGAGCCCCAGACTAAGTCTCAATGAATAACAGCCCATTCTTCCATGTTTTTTGGTGTGCCTCTCTAACACTGGGCAGATGCAGCCCTACCCTTTAGAGGGTTTCCTTCCAGTGTGCCAAAAATAGCTTGCACACCAGTAGATGATGGTAGCTAAATTCAAACTCCAGATGGAGTGGATGTTGTTTCTGTTCATTGTGTATTGTTACAAAGGGGCAGTTAGTGGGTAAAGTACACATCTAGCAAAGTGCACTGTACCTATATAAAATATTGGTTTGACAAATATAGTTGCAGATTTTTTGCTGTGCCAGGAGGTCACTGGTGGTTTGGGAGAGGATGTTGATAACCTTGCAGAAGATGTTTTATTTGAGGAGCTAGTGATCTTGAACAGACCATGTCTGCTCTATTGCAGCTTGTACTTGAAGCCTGAGAAGCACATATATTCTTCATACAATCTCTAATATCTTAGGGAAAGGTAAGCTCAATGTGGATCAATAGCTGGAATGTAATGATCCTGAGCGGAGACCCCTGTGGATTGTGGAGTTAGTGGTCCATATAACCCTTAACCTCAGTAGGTGTAGGCCTGTGCTGCGCATACGAAATGGCCTCAGGCTCTGTGTGCTGCACAGGTTCCATGACTGCAGGATCAACTCAGCCAGCTCATCCCAACTGAGTAGCTTGCAGGCAGCTCCCACTTGGTAGCAATGGTTATGCTACTTTCATGGCTGTGGTTTCATCTATAAAACACAGCCAGAAATTCTTCTGTGAACATCCTTTATGAACAGACCTATTGTCTTATAAGAAAATTATGAGATAACTCAAATGATCAAATAAAAAAGAAGACTCTTGCCTATTGACAGGGTATGTCCAGCATGATGCATGTGGATCAAAGGCCTGTTCAAAGCTACAGCACCCGTCATTCCTGCCATCTCAATGTAAGATTGCCTATAACATACTCTCCTTATAGTGTTAGTTTTACTAAATAACACTTTAAATGATAGTTTACAGAGCCTGACTACCTCTCTCTCTGAATTGTGACATACTAGCTCCTTCTGGTGCAAAACAGAATGTGTTTACCCCCTTGACAAGTAAGCCACAGCTAGAGTCTCTTTCAACTTGGAATTAGGAGTCTACAGTTAGAATTCTATAGATTTAACTTGTGATCATACTTGTAGTCTATTTTAGGTACCCTCTACAATGTATTAAAATGGAGCAGGTTCACGCTGTTTTCATATTAAGAGCGTTTATTCTGTGGAATTGAGGGTGTCTCAGTTTATCAGGAGGATTCAGGTTTGAAAGACAAGTGTCTGCCAAGGAAGGCAGAAACCCTTCTGGAATAGAAAGAAGACTTCTCCCTCCAAATTATTATAATCTTGAAATTGCTGGGATTGCAGACAAAGACGTAGAAAAAGGAATAACAGTTCTTTACTAGAAAATACATAGAACAGAACAGAAGAAACAACAACACGGTAACAGAAGGTTCCGACCCGCTGAGCATTTTTTCCCTCCGGGTGCAGTTATGAGCGCCGCCGGCCGGGGGCGGGGGCGCCGCGGGAGGCGAAAGCCGTAGTGTGTGATCCCGGCCGGCAGCGGGCGCTGGGATGCGAGCCCGGGAAGTGCACGGCGGGTGCGGGGTGGGGCCGGCACGGCTCGGCACGGGGCGAGGGGGTGCTCCGTCTTTCAAAAGGTTACTGCACACTCACGCGGGTGGCGGTGGATCTCAGTGCTGGCAGGTGCTGAAAAGTCTGGGTCCGCCGGGGGAAAGAATGCTCTCGCCAGCAGCGGGCACAGGCAGGGGAGCAGGTAGAACTCGACCGTAGTGCTGAGCTGCTGCCTAGTAAAAGAGCCGGGGAGACTGCACGGCTCCCGACGGCACACCACGCGACAGCTCCCGGTCCCAGAGCAGAAGAGGAAAGACCCTACCAGCTAAAAAAAATCTGCGAAACCCCTATTCCCCTCGACAAAAGGATTTCGTTAGTATGCCAGGGCTATCAGCCACATCCCTTTAACTCAATCACCGACCATCCATGCCCGAGGAGCCCTCCTCCCCCTTCTTCATGATGAAAATGGGAAAAATTCAGTAAAAAGCCTAAACCCGTAACAGATAATAGGGTAGTAGAAAGTCCATTAAATCTGTTGTTTGTGTTGCAGCAGTCCTCTAACACCCATTGAAAATTTTTCTTGAAGCAGAGAAGTCTCTTTGAACAAAGTGATTGCAGAGTGACAAATGTGAGAACAAAAGGTATTGTGAGATGAAGGGGCCCCAGCCCCTTCTCAGCGTGAGCTCCTTACAGCCCCCAATGACCAGAACCTTGACACCTATACCCAATATATTTTACCTGTAGCAGGCTGTGCTACCTCCTTGCCTCTCAGCAGAGATTACTCTCTGGGTAGATGAGAAATGTGGGTAGGGCTCATCAGAAAGAAAAACACAACCAGACATCCATGCTGAAATGACCAAAGAACCCATTTTCCAGAGAGGCTGCTCCATAATGTAGGAGTCATGCTGGACGGAAGTCATGTGTCAGCCTGAAAGCAAGGGAATGGGACCGGAAGCCCTCTTTTAGGTTAGCTCCTTGCTCTGAGCACTGGCTTTGTCACACCTCACTCTCAGACAACCAATTTTCCTTCTGGAGTACATAGGACAGGCACTTGGACTCTGTTCCAGGGTTGTGCACCTAAATGCTGAGCACCTAACCCAGGTACCTAGGGTCTGTGCTTCCCCTCGTCACCCTCCCAGTAGTAAATATTGTACCAGAGAGCCATCTACAGAGCAGAGGTAGGGGATCGACTGTGTTCTGACATCCCCATGGTGAAAACATTCTGCCGAGTTGCTTTTACACATGTTCCAATGCTGTGCTTTGTCTCTACATATGCAGACTGTTAAATTTCATATTTATTTGTCTTGAATAATCCACAGATTAACCCAGAGTAATCTCCATTGAACTTACTGGGACATGGTGTAGTAGGGTAACCAGACAATATTTTCCCCAGAGGTTCATGGCAGGAATGGTTATGGAATTTACTGTGAGTTAATTAAAATTAAAGCCCATATTGCAGGAAGGAGCAGCTGGCCTGAACAGTTCTGTGTTTGATGAATACATGGCTTGAACAGCTTTCAGTGAAGTATTGTAGAGGTGGGACCTCTACAATAGAAAAGTGGCCCCTTTCAAACACACAGCAGCTATTAGTGTCTTGTTCCATGTCCTCTATGGTCCTGTCCTTAGTTGGAGGTGATACCGATCCGGTTTGCCTTCTTTGTGTAGGAGTGACTGGTGAGTTGCAGTCAGGAATGTTGTGCCCTCAGCTTTGGAGGAACCACTGGACACTAAATGTACCCTTTGGCATCTTTTGGAGTTATAAAAGTTGATATTTTTCACAGCTTAATTGCTGCATTACCAGCTTCTGAGTGGGTTTTTCTGACAGCACTGTCTCATTCCTTAACAATATTCACTTTGATAGTTCACCAAGGTTTTTTTACCACTCTTAATGGTGTTGGGTAGAAAGAAAAGCAGAACTATTGGTGTGAGTCCTGTGGAGAGCTAATCTGCCAGGAGTCTGAGCTGCCTCTCTTGGAGATGCTAGTTACCAGGCTCCTGAAACCTGACAGCCCTTTGCTTTCTGACCCAGGATTTCACTGGAAGACCTTTGCTGAAGGAAGGATTTTTATTCCTGCCAGATCTTTCACTCAGAAAGCACATTGAGAATAGATGTGCTGTCTGGTTGTTGCTCTGTCCTTAAACTTGCCTAAAGGAGTGTGTCAGAGCTCAGACAATGGCCTTTCCCAAAGCTTTCTGAAGGAAGTGGATTTTTTTTTCCCAAGAAGAAGAGGCCTGCAGAAGTAGAAATAGTCAGCCCCGGGGCAGAAGTATTCATAACCTTTCATGGCCTTTGTAAGCCCATGGTCACATTCTGTGTGTTTTTCCTTGCACTGAGGGTTTTGCTTCCATTTATTTTGCAATGAGCAAAAGATGAGCAGGTATGCTCTGTACCTACAAGGAACTGGAGGATATTCAAGATGGATGTTAAAAGCTTTCTCAAGAGGAGTTAGAACTCGATAAAACAGCAAGAAACCTTGCAGTGTCGTGGTGTAAGGGTCTTAAAGCTCTGCTTTGCAGTGACGAGGCATCAGGACAATGAAGAGTATAATGCTGTGCAGTACCAGTGCACTGCAAATTAAGGTCTGTTTTTGACACAGAAAATAGAAGGGGAAAAACTTGGGTTACCATAGTACGGGTTATGAATTAAATAACCTACTTACTGGTCAGGATGCTGAGGCTCCAGGTACAGTCAGTCTTTCTTGTGTGGAGATTCTTGAAATCTTATGCAGTGGCATGATCCCTGCAAATACTGTAAACTAAAGCACACTAATGACTCAAAAGGAAAAATATGTATTTTAGTTAAACATAATCAGTGATCTGGTTTTGATTGCCAGTGTAATAAGGCCTCCTGGTGGAAATGGTGCTTTCACCAAAAAAGCAAATTGAAACTGTAGAACATAACCCGTTCACATTTTTTAGATGAGGTCCAGCCTTTTGCTGTGGGTGTAGCAGTCCAACTTGAAGATCCAGAAGTTTTGAAAAACTGTATGTTAATTTTGGAAATGTTCTCCTTTTGTTCCTATATATGTGAGTGTACTTGAAGGTAGGAATGTTTCTGATTCTTCCTCCTTCTACTCCTTCTTTTCGTCCCTACTCACATGCATGAGTTGAACAAACTGCTGTCCATCACAGTTTAGCCAGGTTAATGTTGTATGTGAATTCAAGTATCGTGCCTCATATTTCGTGCCATATTCCACAGGTGGCGAGGGGCCTGTGACCAGCGTTATTTTGACTTCAGGAAGCTGCTGCTTGGGCCTCAGTAACAGCTTGAGCGCTTTCTTTCTGCTAGTCTGCTGAAGCTGTCAAGTAAAAAGTGTTTGTTCATGCACTCTTTATGGGTATGAGAAATGAAATTACATTAAAGAATATGAAAAGTTAGAGATGTAGTTAGAGTCTTCATATGAAATGTGAAGGGACTAGAAAGGTAATCTTGTGTGCTGAATAATCATTCTCCTAGTAGCATGTTCAAAATCGGTCTGGAAAAAATTTACTCCTACTGTTATTTTACAATTTGAGCCTCAAAATGATTGCTAGTTGTGCTATTCCGTAAGAGGAAAGGAAAAGTCTCCCTGAAGTTACTAATTCATCAAGCCACCTTCCTGAAAGGCAGTGCTTCCTGCAGGAGCTATCTCTGGACACATGGTCCTGAGACTGTCTGAGCTTTTTTGGGGGAAGCCTCTGAGCCCTTTGTTACAGCAGAGACCTGTATCTTTTTGTAGTGCATCTTGGTTCTGTGTAAAGATAATTTCCTCACTTTGGGAAATGCTTCATTTATTTTCAGGATTATCTTGCCCCAGGCATTCACTTTTCCACACACGGCAAAGCTCCAGCTGTCATAAGAATGAAATTTTCTTTAGAAGCTGAAGCTTCTGATTTGAAATCTTCTGGTGCTTATTTGGAACAGTGGGTCACCTTTCCTTTTGAGCCCCCCCATTTTCACTGTGTGTTGGTTTGAATCTCATTTTTATTCATCTACACTTCTGTAAAAGAAAATCTTCGGAAGAAGTTGTTGCAATTTGCTAGTGGAGCTGCTAAGACAGTTCATTAAATAGAAAACAAACAGAATTATTCCTGTATGCTGTAGTATCTCACAAAGATGCATCATCTTGACATATATGTATTAGGTTGTCTCCTTGGTGGTATGAAAATATTTGTCCAAAATGTATTTGGTAGTTCCTGAGGTTAATCTCAGGAACTAGGAAATTACTGGAAACTCTGCTCTCATGTACCTTATGAGGAGACTGGTAATGCAATGCAGTGAAAGTTATCTATTGTGGAACTATATTTAATGACAGTTTGGACTCATTAGGTGAAACTTGCCAAGTACTTGTTAATTGTCATTTGATTCATTTCCCTGTAACTATCTGTAGGTGCAGAGATACAATTCCTTGAAGTGTTCCTCTGGGATTTTTTGTCTTCTCATCACTTTCTAAATGTATGTTTGTTCTCTAGCAGTTTCAAAATCTCCAACTGAATCGTCTACAACTTGAATCGCTCTTAAAATTTATTAGTGTTGGTACCTAGTATCAACAGATACTAGCTGTTGGCAGACTGCAATCATCCTTATGTAGATCTTTCTCATTTACAACTACCCATGAGAAGAATCCATGAGAGGGTTTCTGTATCACCTATTGTAGGTTGTTTTGGTTGTTGAGAAGTCATTATTCTCAAGCACGTGTAAGTAGTTGTACTGTATAGGACACAAAATTATTCTAACATGATAAAGAATATGCAAATCGCTTTACACAAATTCATTTGTGCTGATGACATCTTTGTACTTTTACGGCAAAATTTGATCGTGTTCCATTAGAAGCACCAGATTGTCCGTAACCATTTTTGTAGTATTTGCATTAATTCTGCAACTCTGTAACAGTAGAGCAGCTGTAGTAGTGGTCATACTTGTAGAAGCATGAAAGCACTGAAAATCAGTTGTGGTAAGATATGTACTTTAGAAGTAATGTCTTTCCAGTGTTAGCAAAGTCCCAACAACAGGAGTTCACACTTAATAGATAATATCTAACTCTGTTCTGCACTTAGGACTGCAGACACCCCACAGCACCTGAGTTGCTGGGGTAACAATAGTCCCTACGTATCACAAGCATGCAGTTAGACCAACATGTGTATCAAACAGTGAGTTTCACCGTGATATTCACAAGTAACTTAGGCATGTGGTTTTTGTAACTTTGTATTTGTATTAGAAGGAAATGGTTTAGAAGCCTGCTGCGGTAAAAGGCTGTGGTCTAACTGTCCTCAGCTAATCACCCATTCTCATCTCAGCCCACCTCCTCTGAACCAGTTGTGACTGCTTCAGTTTATAGGGTTTTTCCACTAAATAACCAAACATTGCTGCAAACAAATGCCCCAGCACTCACAAGCCTTAAAAATCCACTTTTCCTCTTATTTGAGCTAAATAAATAAGAATTAAAGTCTTAGTAGGAACAATATATGTTTGTATAAATAAACTTCAGGGACATGTAAGCTGTTCCGAGGTGTAAAACTGGCAACCGAGCATTTTAAAAAACCCTGAAATTGAGAGGTGATGGTTTATGGTTACATGTAGGCAAGGGCTTTGCTGTGTTTTCTCTCTGTTTTTCTGAACTGCATGGACAACATCTTTCAGTTTTGTGTAGGAGACACAAAGAGTCGATTTGGGTATCATATAGTGAGAGATCTTGGTTCCTTTAAGCAGTCAAGCGTTTGTCTAGCAGAGGTAAAGGTAGGGGAAATCCATGTAATATCCAGGTAAAATCCATGATGCTACTGCAATCTACAGGTACTGCATTCGAAAAATACCTTTGTAGCTGTTTTAGTTCACCTTGACTGGAACCAAATCTTAACAAACAATAGCATGGGATCCCAGGTATTTCTCAAACAGTTTTCTCTCAGTTTTGCTGAAGAGTAGAAATCACATCTTTCTTCACACTGAAGAGTAACATGACATTGAAGGCAGTAATTAGTTGCTTCAATATGCAGATTCTAACATAGGTTGTAAGGTATGCTATTAGTAAAATAGCTGTGGTTGTTAGAACTCAGCCTGGTATGTTTTCCTTCCCTTACGATGACATGAGCCCTAGGAGGCAGTCGTGTTGTAACATTTCCTCTTGGCTTGGTTTAGCTCTGTTTTACAAAGCTTAGCTTTCTGTTTTATAACGGAAAACAGATGTAACAAACTAGCATTTATTGTTCTATGTAAAAATGTTCCTATTTAACACATTGAAAAGCAGAAGAGTGATGTTTTAAGGATCTTTGATTTCCTGAGAAATTTATATGAACAGAGAAATTAATCAGGTTTTCTAGACATCTTTGTACAGGCTGTGGAAATGCTGGAGAACAAACACAGGCCTCATAAAGACAGCTGGAGGAAAGCTTTTATTGCCATCATCATTACAGACACAGTGAATTAAATGCTGCAGGGGCATATCTCCAAAACCTAGGGCAGTGTTTTGCCCAAAACCAAGCAAATGATTTATCCCAATATGTCTACTTCCTATTTTTCCACATGAATTTGAAAGGAAATTATTTGTGAAACTTGGAGATTAAGAGTTCAAAGTCTCTGAGAATTTTTCTGCCGTCACATTTGAGGTTTTGCTCAGTTTTAAAAGGTGTCTTCAAACAAGGTGATGTTCATGATCATTGTTATTGTTTTCTTTTTTTGAAATTACAATGTGGGGATTTTCAGACCGTGTCACAGTGCTGGTGGATTTCTTCAATTTCTTCACCTGTGCACCCTAGAATTGCTTTTATTCTCATCTGACTTCTTCATTTGAAATTCTTTTGTTCACTTTTTAAAGTTTCATTTAATTGTCTCTTAAAGAACACAACTTCAGAATAATTTATTCCTGATTTGTTGGATACATGAGAGTTGCAACAAATATTGAAAGTAAAAATGAACTAATACCTGTGAATTTACTGCACAGGAATGCTCCTAATTAAGCCTTAAATGCAATGACAAAACACATCCATGCTTTATATGTCAAAAGACCTGTTATACCCCTAAGCTTCTGGATGCATAGCTACTTTTGACATGGCTACCTTCTTCATTTTGCAATACGGACTTGGATTAAAATGCATTATTCCTTTTGCCTATCTTTATTCAATATTCAGAAAAAAATTAGGAAAACCAGACTGATATAAAAACACTACCAGTAAAGCAAAACAAGCCCTTATGCACTAATGCCAGAAAATTATTTTGGGATATCTTTTCTTCCTGTTACATCTAACACCGAGAGCAGGCGAGTCTATATGGGTAAGCATATGGCAAAGTAAATTGAAGATTGATTTGTAGCCTTTTCTTAAACAAGCACTTATGCTTTCTTTCCTTGGTGCTTGGTTGAAGCCCACATTCTGTAGATGAAGAAGAGTATGGTAAGATAGTACATGGAGCTCTTCAGAAGAAGGATGATATATACTAAATATGCTGTCCTGTGCATTAACTGATCTGTAACAAATATAAGACAGAAAAGTCTTGTTTAATGCCAATATTGTATAGCCTGCTAAAAACTGGATAGAAATGAAACAATGTAGTCAGTTTACTACTGCAATTACATTGACACCAGTGCACAACATAAATACATACAGTATCTGTATGGTAAAATAAGGTCACTGTTCTTTAAATGGTTTTGCACTGCTAATGAGTTCTAGACCTAGTGGGTTTCTTAGCACTAAACTGACTCTCAGTGCCACTGGGTTATTATTCCTTGTAAAGGCAAGAACATAATAGTAGTGCTTCCAGCACTTACTACGATGTTTGTTTGAATCCTTGTGTGTTGTACTTATTGAACATAAGTGCTCATGATTCTTCCTAAATCCCATTCAAGCCAAAAAAATGTCTTTGTCCAAAGTTCTGGGAAATTGCTAGGCTAATGTAGCTGAAGTGTTTAGCATTTAACTGCTCCAAGTGTTTGAAAAAGTGGTGCTTAATGCAGGCTAGTAATCTAGTAGCCCAAACAGCATCTGTAGCATCTTAATAAAGCTACCTGATAAAGGTAGGAGAGCCCCTTATAAGAAGT
The DNA here is from genome assembly GCA_013397055.1 of Pachycephala philippinensis. Classification (NCBI taxonomy): domain Eukaryota; kingdom Metazoa; phylum Chordata; class Aves; order Passeriformes; genus Pachycephala; species Pachycephala philippinensis. The sequence goes on from VWZT01001041.1 coordinate 183,202, forward strand.
TAGTTCAGAGTAGTGCTGAAGTGTTTCTGAGTTGCAGACTCCGGACTTGAAAGATTTCCTGTATACTACTAAGAAAGGTAATTTTCATGATGTTCAGAGCGTTTGTAGCAATATCTAACTATAGCATGACCTGCATCACTTTCCCGCATTTTAACACATTAAATTACCTCTATTAAAAACTGTTCTGCAGTCCTCTTCCTGAGGAGCAGTCTTCACAGAATCTACTGGAAAAAGAGTTTAAATGCCCTAGTTAGGTTTTTCTTTAATTTTAACAAACATGAATTGAGAAATAGGGGAAAAAAGAGGCTGTACAGGAACAAGCCTGGGAAAATGGAAAGTTAGTATTAAATAACAAAAAACGAGCCTGAAGATCAGTCTGCAAAGCAGATATTCACAAGTAGGATTCATTTGCAGAGAGAATTGGAAGAGGAGAAATGCTCAAAGAAGTGGCTGGGTATTTGTTGCCGTAAATGGGAGATGTGTCTTTGCCCTTTCAGGAATGTCTCCATTAGGCTGTTCCTTGGCAAAGTCTCTTTTATTTGGAACAGGAGTCAGTTTGACCACCTGACCTTGTCAGTGAAGAAGCTGAAGTCTATTTGCCTTCACAGCCTACTGTTATTAGAAATGCAGAATAATTTACGCTGGAAGAGACTTCAGTTAATATGTTAGTGGTTGTTCAACAGTAAAAAATAATACTGAGGAGTGTATGATCTTAACTTTCCCTGTTGGGAATCTTGGTACTCTTTTTTCTCTAAAATACATCCTTTTTGTTCATGAAGTAGCAAATTTGAATTCGTGCTTGTTTATGTTGTTTGTATGCATTGATAGAAACATTAAAGACATTTATATTCCATCTCTAAATACATCCTCCATCTGAATAAGATTAAAGTGTATTTTTGTCAGAATATATTTTGAAGGTTAAAATGTAATTGTTGTTTATGGCCATGCTCTCACTCATTTGAATTAGGTTAATTTATAGTAAGTTAAGCAAAGGTTGGTATGGAGAGAAGATTAATCTAAACCAATTTGGATCACTTTTCTTATAGATGATTCAAACAATTTGCATTGAGTATAAGTTACTTTTTCTTTAAAGTTGCATTGTCTTTCAGATTTGGCTTTGCAGAATCAATCTTTCCACAATTAAAAACAAAATCTTATTTTTATACATGGCTATTAACTTATATTTCTGGATTGTGGGTAAGTAGTATTTATAAACCTTGTTCTACATCCTCAGTAACCTCATTTTTAACTCCTTAGTTTTTTATAGCTGTGACTAATGGCAGGGGGTGTCAGAGGGACTTACACCTCTAAGCTATGAGAAGTATTGCTGTTTTCAGAAACTTCTGTAAGATGGAAAGTACCAGACATGTTTCAGCGCAGATCTTTCAGAACTGCTCTAGTTTACACCTGATGGGGTTCACTACTTTAAAATAACTATTATTTTTCTGTTACAATGGGATGCTTACTTGAGGACCGTAACACAGGCTGGGTTACTTTTCCTGGGAAAACTTTTGGTAGTTTCTCCAGTTGTGTATTTTAGCTATTGTGCCTAGGAGCACAGATGTCTTCAGAAACAGTAATAGAAAGTATTATTACTTTAATTTTATTGTTAAGAAAAATGATGTTTATAATAGTACATAAAATTACATTTTTAACATGTGGAATATACCTTGTGTTGGCAGTGAAGCCTTTCCCTCTTCATGCTCATATTTGCAGTAGTATTTCTTGTCTTTGTTCTCTGCTGGTACAGTTAACCAACTGGCAATTGAGTATTCATCCTCTTTCGTGGACTGCCAAGTATCACCTTTTACTGTGTTGTCTGTTACCTCCTTTTCGTCATCAGTCCATGTCACCCTAATAACTTCTGGGTAGAATTTCTCAATAAGGCAAACATACATTATCTGATTTTCATGTTTTTTCTGCAGGATTTCAGAGTTTGCTGGTGGAGAACTTCCTTTTTCTGAATGGATTATTGGAGGAAGAAAATTAACAAAACAGAGTTGGAAGATCAATAGTGTACAGCAAATAAATACACAGCCAAAAATACAAATTCTGAAGAGCAACAAAATAAATGCCTTATTAACAAATGTTAATATGTTCATAACAAATGTAAATTTTTTTTGAGAAACATTAAGAAACTGAAATACTGTTGAATATATAAATAGCTGTTAATCTCACTTGAAACAGAGTTAGAAATCTTCAGGTGGCTACACAAGAGCCTATATCCCACAACCTTCCAAGCAGTACTGCTGTCAGAAAGTGTATTTGCCTGTTCAAGTCTCTGACAATTATTAAATAATAGTAATATTTCCTGAACTAGCTTCATTTATTCAATAAGAGGAATTTAATATTGCTTTACAATATTTATGCAAAAACAAGTACATTAAAATTTTGTCCACAGAATATTAAATGTAGACTACCTACCTTTAAAATCTTAGCAGTCTTATGTCCCCAGTATAAGTCCCCAGTGCTATATAATGAACATCTGCTATATCTATTAATTTTTAAAAGCCAATATTAATTTTGTGATATTTTTTAGGGGGTGAGGGAAGGGAAGACAGCAATGATTTATAATTGCACTGTTTTTATGACATTCCTTGTATTTGCCAGGTGAAGATTTTTATCAAGACAGGAAAATGGAATCACAAAATGCCCTGGACACCAAAGGCTGGCAATGCCATTCTGCCATACTAGATCTGCTTAAATGATTGAATTAAGACATCTGAAAATGAAAAACCAAAACTAAACTAAAGCAGAAGAACATGCTATAGCTGGATAACATTTTCACGTCTAAACAGCATATCTAGCCAGTGTTGTCATAGGTGTTGTGCTTTGGGAAACATGCTCAGTATGAACATACATGAATATATTTTAAATTAAAAGTGTGCTGTTTCGACAAGCTAATTTTACGTAATATCCATTTCATTTGCCTCTCTGGATTAAGCCTGGATCCTCACTGGATTAGGAGGAGACAAAATCATCCAGATTTTGTCCACACTGAGATGACGTTTTGGTATTATTTAAGTGGATAGTAAATTTAAGGGTCTGATTTGGGTAAACATGGGTTTCTGCAGTGAGTGCATAGGCAGTGCTCACAGGCAATCATTTTCGTCTATGCTTAGCTGCAAGTAGAGGCTGGATACAATTTTCAAAACGGACTTTTATTACATAGAAGGTACCGCTTAATACTATTTTTTAAGGCAGCAGAGACATTTTAGGTGTTCCCTTGTCCCACTTCTTCCCCTGAATTCCTGTGTAAATCTCTGCCATTGAATTTGCGCAAGTAGATGCATGGGGTTTAAGTTGTGGTGTGAATGAGTGCTGCAGTTTTAATGCATTGGGAGAAAATATATCACTATAAACATGCATTTTTGCCAAAAAGCTTCCAACTTTCTTTAAATGATCTGGCTGTTCTAGAGAAATCTTCTACACTGCATTCTCCCTAAAGCAACTTAATGATTCCTTGAAGTATTTCAAACTTGGTGTTTAAAAAGAAAGATGACCCGTCTACCTTCAAAAGGGTGTCTACCTTCCTTATATTAAGAATTTCATTCATTTCAGAGATGTCATTAAAATGACAATGTGGACCGAGCTCTGTTGTACCAGAAATAAAGTTGCTGACAATTTTATAGTTCTCTAACATTAATTTAGGAGTTAATTTTATCTTCTTTTTGCATCAGTTCTCCCAAGGATGGAAGATTAAAGTAATTTCTAAAATTATTTATTTGTTCCAGAGTTGTATTTGTTCAGAAGACCATGAAGTAGCTCTTGCCCGAGTGACATTGCACTCTGCAAAGATTCATGACTATTTTAGAGGTTTATTTTAGATTATCAAAGCTTAGTAAGTTGTTCTGACTAATTTCAGAACATATAATAGCTTAATTTGACATTATTCTATTAGGGTATCAAGTTTAAATACAGAGGCAAGAGAGTTTCTTCCAGCTGCTAGTTCATCCTGCTCATTTTAAAGACTTCGGTCATGATGGAATAATTTCCACCTCTGGAATTGCCAATGTCATTCCATGTACTGTAAAAACACCCTAGGTGCATAGCTTACATGAAACACCTAAATCATACCACATAAATACTGAGGAAACACATTGCTTGAATAATTGCAGCTGCATTTTGCATATATATGTGTGTGTGTGTGTTTGTATGTGAGAAAAAAATATTTGTATGCATGTTTCTGAAAAAAAGGGATGAACACTTGTAGAATTGTCTGTAGGTTTTGATGTATTTTCAGGTTGATCTGCAAAGTCATTGAAGTCAGCAAGACAGTTTACACTGGCTTTTCTGGGCAAATAATCTGATTCTTTCTGAAGAATTCTAAAGTAATGAACTTGCACTCCTCTGTCAGTTTTGACATTTGTAAAATTGAAACATTGAAAAATTTTGTGGTTTACCTTGTTAAACAGTTTTCTAAGGCAGGTTTTAAGAGGTATATAGGTCTTACTTTTTCACATAATATATAGGTATGAGCAGATATTTCTTAAGCTAACATTTGTCTTTTCTCTCATGTAACAATGCAGCAAGGTTGCAAAACATTGTTCAAACAAAATATTGGAGTTAGGTTCATAACCAATGAGCTATTAAAAAATTAGGCTCAAAATATATGTTTATATAGATTAGCTGTCAAAAGTTTTCTTAATGAAAATCCTCTACAGTTTCTTTGTAAGTACCTATAAATAAGATAGATTTATAAATAAGGTCACTGTGTTTTTAAACTGAAATTTTAATTCTCACTACTTGGATGAACCTACAAAATGGAGTAATTTTGTACTGACACTTAAAGCTCCTCTGTTCCACTTCAAGCCAGTGGGAGCTGAAAGCACTCAGCACACTCAGCTCATAAATAGCATTTTTGTCCTTCTTGACAGTGACTTCAGGGATTATAACTGATAACAATATAATATAGTCCTGACCTATGGTGAGCCTTTCCAGATACCTTAAAGAGCTGTCAGCCTTCTTTCTAAAGCTTTCCTATTACAAAACTTTTAAAAACATAAGACTGTGAAAACACTTACTTGAGATGATGAGTTTCGCACCAGAACCAAATACCAAATACCCTCCCACACTGGTACATTCCTTTACTGAAACTGCTATCTGAATGATGGGATGACATACAAAGGGACCTGGACAAGCTGAAGAAGTGGGTCCATGGGAATCTCGTGAGGTTTAACAAGACCAAGTACAAGGTGCAACCTCTGGGCTCAGCCCAGGCGGATGGATAAACTGATCGAGAGCAGCCCTGCTGAGAAGGACCTGGGGGTGCTGGTGCATGAGAGGCTGGACGTGACCCAGCAATGTGCACTCACAGCCCAGAGAGCCAAACGTGTCCTGGGCTGCATCAAAAGCAGAGTGGCCAGCAGGGTGAGGAAGGGGGTTCTGCCCCTCTGCTCCGCTCTGGTGAGACCCCACCTGGAGTTCTGATTCCAGCTCTGGGGTCCCCAGCACAGGATGGATATTGATGTGTTGGAACAAGTCCAGAGGAGGCCAACAAGTTGATCAGAGGGATGGAACACTTCTCCCATGGGGAAAGGCTGCAAGAACTGGTATTGTTCAGCCTGGAGAAGAGAAGGCTTTGGGGTCACCTAATTGCTCCCTTCCAGTACCTGAAGGGAGCCTACAAGAAAGATGGAGCGAGACTTTTTTACAATGTAGTGAGCCTGCAGTGACAGCACAAGGGGGAATTACTTCACACTGAAAGAGAGAAGGGTTAGATTAGATTTTAGGAAGAAATTCTTTACTGTGAAGGTGGTGAGGCACTGGAACAGAGAGTACAGAAAAGTCGTGGATGCCCCATCCCTGGAAGTGTTTAAGGCCAGGTTGGATGGAGCTCTTGAGTAACCTCATCGAGTGGAAAGTGTCCCTGGCCACAGCACTGGGGTTTGAACTAGATGATCTTTAAGGTCTCTTTCAACCCAAGCCATTCTACAATTCTATGATTTTGGCTGGAAAAGTACCAGATTTAACAACTATAATACGAACAATAAGATTTGCTTGATTTGGCTACGTGAATGTAGAATATTTGGATTCAATCTCAGTTAATCTTGCTATTCACAAAGACCCTTAGGATAAGTCCTGGTTTTCTCCATTTCTTAGTGATCTTAAGTTCTTAAATGTGAAGTAACTACAGCCCTTTTATCTATTAATGAGTCAAAAGCCTTGGCTTCATAAAGAAATAATCCTACAGAATTACAGTGATGCTTGAAAGTAATTTATTTTAAACTGTAGATAGGAAAAGCATGGCAACTACCTGATTAGGTAGGTAAGGGTTTTCACTAAAAACAACACACTTATCATGCCACAGATATTTCCATTGAATTATAGGTATGATTTACTTAGTCTTTCTGGCATAAATCATTAAAACCAATCTTTGCTTGATATGTTAATGTAGGTTTATGTATTAACCAGGCTTAAAACACTTGGTAGCAATAGTTTCTCTGCCTTGTATTTTATAGTTGTTCACTCAGGATTATGGCATTTAAAGCACATGCAGTGGGAAAAAATATTTTTGTCTTCCACTTTCTATTAAAATAAATGTCTCTGCAAGAAAGGCAAAAAAAGGATCACTTCTTCATTAAGCAATTATTAAGCAGTAATTTACCATAATTAATACTGAATAATTAATTAATTTGTTAAGCAGTTATAAAGCAACGAGAAGAGCATTTGGAGGTACTAATTTATTTCTATTGCCAAAGTGTTGTGTATGTGACAAAATAATTATGTACAAGTTATTTCACTTTTACTAGCCTAATTCAAAAAGATTTTTTGCAATGACCATTGCATACTGCTCTTTGTATCTGTATTAGAAAGAGGTTTTCTTTTTTTATACTTAATTCTCAGCTGCATGATTCCCTGCTAATTCCTTCAGTACAGCTGGAGGAAAGAATGAGGTCTCTGAAAACTATTACAGACCATATTCCACCAGATTTCTAGGAGAACTATGAGCAAAAGTGGCTCGAAATAGCTCCTTTTTAGAAATGTTTGTGATTCTAAACCACTGCATTACAAATACCACAAGGCTTAATGTAGGAATGGCGAGCTGGGGAGGAAAATCCTGCACAAGGAATGGTGCTGACTAAGGCTCCAAGTGCGCTGAGTGACCTCTGAGACAGTATAATACTCATCTATATGACCACTCCAAGCTCCTATAGCTTATTGTATGAACACTATACATACAACTTACAACATACAACTTACCTGACACAATGAGCTTTGTACCTGAGCCAAACACTTTGTTGTAATAACCCATCACAGTGAATAAAGCCTTTACAATATCAGTTCAGCTCAGTTGTGTTTGCATGGGTAAATAGTACTCATTAAAGAAAATCAGATTTGCTATATAATCAATTTTTAGACCCTAGGGTAGTAAAAAAGGATCAGTCACCCAAAGTAAACTAAAGTTAAAAAAAGAATGGAAAAAATGTGGAATTTTTGGAGGGCATATATGTCGTTAAATGGACAGGATTTATCTCAACTAATTTGTGTGTTCTGAAAGTTTAGGTGGACAGTGCAGATGGAGAACCTTGGCTCCATCTCTGCTTTCTGGAAACAGGCAGCATCACCATAAGATCTATTTGATCAGGTGTTGGCAAAGTAATTTGCTCCTTATACACCCACATAAGATCAGACCTAGAACTGGTGAACATTATGCAGAGATCTGAGGAGCATGAGACTATTGACCAATATTTTTGTTATCAGTAACATGAAGCAAAACTGGATCACGTGGAATCAAAACTCCCACAAACAAGATACACCATTTTCAGCTGGTCAAAATTAGGGAAACTATTTCCATCTCAGATGCTTAGTGGAGCCAAATTACTGCCAAGTATCACAGCACCTAGGGTTTACTTGAAGCAAAATATTTTGAGTAGTAATAATAACTGATAGTAAGCAGTTTCTGCAAAAGCTAGGAAGAGAGAGCAGCCTTTTAGCTATGCCTATCTTAAAAGGTGCAACTTACTGTTCTGGGCATATCTCAGATAACTCTTTCATTTGGTACAGTCAGATACAGCCTCACCTTCACAGTAAAGAATTTCTTCCTAAAATCTGATCTAACTCTACTCTCTTTCAGTGTGAAGCAATTCCCCCTTGTCCTGTCACTACATGCTCACTACATTGTAAAAAAGTCTCTCTCCATCTTTCTTGTAGGCTCCCTTCAGGTACTGGAAGGGAGCAATTAGGTGACCCCAAAGCCTTCTCTTCTCCAGAAGATTCTTTGCTTTTCAGACAATATGTGTAACACAGAGGTTGGACATATTACTTTCAGAATGAATTAGGAGTATCACAAAGTTCGAATGTACATATTTAGAGACAAAAAATATCTTTCTGTTCTCCAAATGCTTTCTTTGCTGTATTTAAATTCATTTTTACATAGAAAATCATAATGAGGTAAGTTATAGATCTGTGCTGCAATAGCTGTTGTGTTTCCCCCATTTCATGCATAAATACAGAACAATTACATTGTGTTCTGCAAATGGAAATGCTGTTTAAGGGGGAAATCCTGCAAAACATTCAGAACAGTTAGAATTAGAGAGAATTAAAATAGCAGAGCACTTCATGCCAGCCAATATCTAGCTGTATTGAAAAGCATTTCAGAAGTAGTCAAGTTTTACATTTTGTACTTACTTGAAACTATAAGTTCAGTTCCACTTCCAAATATTTTGACATCGGGATCCCACAGTCTGATAATGCTTAGCAATATCTTCTGCATTGCACTTTTCTTGCATAGGCTACAGAAAAAGTCTCTCTGATTTAGAGGCTGGTGATAAATCTGACTGAGTGCTATAGCTGAATTTTCAACATTGACTAGAGTGCCATTTCTAGAAATAATTTAATTTTTGTGGTGAGTAAAAAGTTCTGAAAATTTTTGGTCAGAAGCATGGATAGAAAGCATTTTAAATTTCTCTGTAACTCTCCTTGGCAGTTTGCAATTTGACTTAATTTTAGCCACCTTGATAATGTCATGTAGTTTCTGAGTAACATAGTGTAGGCTTTGCTATATGCTTTATATTGGAAACAGCATTCATCCTATTGATTGCACAGCTTCACCACAATTAAAAATAATACAACTGCAAAAGTAAACCAGTTACTTTCAGTAGGGCCAGGAACTAGAAACTTATTACACTCTGGGAATTTTTCTTCCTGATCAATTTAGACCAGACCACTTCTGTCAACAAGAAATTTTTCATTTCTCACATGCTGTTCTGCGAGTTAACTTTCAAGAAGTTTGCTTTTGTTTCCTAGAACAGGATGAAACCATCCCAATATTTAAATTTTTTACCCCTCTTCATTTTTACATTCCCCCATCCTTTATAAGTATTCAGCATTTGTTATAGAGGCAATCTCTATTCACGAGGTTAATATATTTATTGATGATCTACCTACCCGACTGGGGCACCATGCACAGTTCACAAGCAAAGTATGATTTATCAGGGAGAAATTAATTTTCTTCACAGTCTTTCATTCTTGATTATCTGAAAACTTGAATGATTCTGTGAAAATCAGTTGAATGATAATGGTACTTACCAGAGACAATTAGCTTTGTTCCCATGCCAAAGTATTTAATCCAGGTGCTCCACAGTATGTTTTGACTTTGCAATAAGCTGGCATGCTCTCTTGATATAGCATTGATGAAGAAAATCCCAATTTTTTTGAATCATCCCTGGGAGTCTGCATGAAGACCTGGTCCTTGGCTGCTGGGAGGTTGTTGGGAATTTCAAATGTGCATCTCAATGTTCAGCCAATAGCTAATGTCCTTCTGAGAAAATCTCTTTCCCGAAGGGGTACAAATCTGTTAGATAACCCCTCCACTTAATGTCTTAGAATTAGATGATGGTTTTTCTTCAGTTTTAGACAACAAATAAGAACAGAGAGTTCTGAATGCAAAAAAAACACGTATCGTCAGGTGAAAATCTTGCTCTTTATCAATGGTGTGTACACCTGCAATTACATGACATCAAGTACTACTAGCATGGAGTTCATTTCTCATTGTCTGAACACAGAAAAGGGAAAGGAGGGAGAGCCAGCACCAAAAGCATTGTGAAGGTGTCTGTGTGCAGCAGGTTGCATTTTCTTGTCCCAAGTACATGGTTATTGTCTGCCCATCTCTTGGAATCACTCCAGGCTTTGCTACAACAGCTCACTGGCAGCTTTTTATATACTAGCTGGTGGGAGAAGAAGGCTTTTCCTTGCGCAGATTTTTCTTATAAAACAGCCCAAGATAACATCAGAGGAGTCACCACTACTGTCAATCAAACAGCCTGCATGCTTTGTTTGGCATTTAAAATAAACTGAGTTAGAGTACTTCCGGGATCTCTTGTAGCACACTGACTGAAAAATTATGTTGAGAAATTACTATTTGTGGCTAGAGGGAGGAACTAGAGGGTGAAGGCCTTTCAGCTGACGTAGGTGTAAAAAATCCCAGTGGTCTACTTTGTAGTCTTCTGGACAGAAACATCCTAATCACAACCACAAATCAAGGGCAGGAGTGATGTAGACAGAATGATACTGACATGTGCTTTTCCTGCCATGCCCTTATACATGCAGTGAATGAAACCACCTGTCTGGGTTCTGGCCAGACAGGGTTAATTTTTGCAGTAGACGGGCGAGTGCATGGCTAGGACACACAAGTTATTCTACACCACCTCGCCTTATTGCTGGGTGTGGGGGAAGGGAGTCTCTTCTGGCGGAGAAGGAGTTCCTTCTGGTCAAGTACGTGTGGTGGAGTGAGCAGTTGGGTAATGCTGGTTCTGGGCCAGAGGGAGCAGTCAGCTAATGTCAGTTCCAAGCAATCATGTGGGAATTGTATTGTATGTTGCACACTTCATTATTAACATTGTTGCTGTTATTGTTTGCTTTCTTATCTCGTTGTTTCCAGTAAGTTGTTCATATCTCAACTGGTGATTTTTGCCTTTTGTGCTTTCAATTCTCCTCTCCAGCCCTCCACAAGTAACACAGTGTGCACGGGATTGGTGGACCACAGCTGCTTTCTTTTTCCCCAGAAAACCTCACCCAGCCACTGAGAGAAAAAAGGCTAGCCAAAGAAAAAGTTAAAAAGGGACCCGAAGGAGTTTTTCCAGAGCTTCACTCACCCACGAGTTTTGCTGGTTTTGCACCGGCTCCAAAGCTCTCCAAGCTTCACTCACCCACGAGTTTTGCTGGTTTTGCACCGGCTCCAAAGCTCTCCAAGCTTCACTCACCCACGAGTTTTGTCAGCTCTGCGCCGACTCTGAAGCTAATCCGCTGAGCCCTGCAATTTCCTCTACTGCAGTTTACTGGCTCCCAGTATGCTGAGCCCTACTGGCTCCCAGCTCCTGGGTAAAAGAAAAGAGTTTTGGTGGATGGCCCTCTGTAGTTTTGACTGGCTCTCTCCTCATGATGAGAGAGGTGTTGGCCATCCTGTCCAGGTAGGTTTAATACGACTTAAAGCTCCTGTCCAGGTTCCTAGCATGCCGAATCGTGACTCCTAGCAGCTTACACTGGTTAGGGACACTGTCCAGGGAACTGAAGCTCAGCTTCCTGTTTGGTGCACCAGATAATGCAGTGTGCATGGGATTGGTGGACCACAGCTGCGTTCTTTCCACAGCGCCCCTCGTGGAGTCACTTTGGCAGTGCCTCGATAGCACCCATGCGAGCACACGGTCCCACCCTCGCAGGTGGACATGAGCAGCCACTCACACACAAAGTCTCTGCGCGTTCTGGAGACAAAGAGGCAGGAAGGCTTCTTTGTGTGTAGTTCTGAGGTGTTTATTAGGTCCGCAGCACGAACAGTATCAATCGCACCTGAAGGGGGATAGAGACAAAACAAGAAGGAACAATCGCGCACGCATGGTTTTATCCCAAGGGGGTACACGGTGGGGGGCAGAGCATCAGTACCCAATAATCCGAGGGATAGGGGGTGGGGGCAAGGTTGCGTGACATAACAGGGGCCANGAAAGAAGTTTCTAGCAAGGCACCACAACACGCAAGGGAGGAGGAGGAGCAAGCAAGCATAACATGGTTTGAAGAGTTTCAGTGGGAGCACTACAATGGGGAGTACCATTCCTAAACCATGACAGCCTTATTTGGTGTCCAAATGGAATATAAAATGTTGAGAAAACAACAGGTCTGTCTGGAGCCAGTTGATAACAAATTTGATCCAGGAATTTCTTATATTAAGTATGGAGCCACTGGTTACAATGTTGCTTGATCTGTTCATGTGGTTATGATACCTAACCCTGTATATATTCCTGTATGTGCTCCTTGCAGTGCTCTTTTTCAGAGCAGGGAGAATGATCAGGGTTGCTTTGTTGATGTACTGGCTGATATCAGCTAATGACATGACAACATCAAGGGCAATGAGTGACATTTGGAATTTGTATTCAGTGCTGCTCTCCTATCCTTACCTTGGGCAGAACCTTTGGGAGACTATTAATAATTGTACTAGTGTGAAAACAAACCAGTGGGAGATTGCAAGTCAGAATTACAATTTAATAGGAAAATTAAAATAAATGCAATAGTACAAGAACACTGACAGAGTCAGGATACAATCTGATGCCCTGTTAGTCAGGGTGGTGGTAGCAGTCCAGATAAAGTGGTCCTGTTGAAGCAGTGATCCCTTAGAAGGGTCTGGTCTTCATCTGAAAGTCCAGTGGTTGCTCTTGTCCTCTGGGAATCCAGTAGGTAAGGGCTGAGTGCGGTATTCCAAACCTCAGGTTATATCCAGGTAGGAATGCTTGGTTCCCCCCTGGGTGGAGCATCTCACAATGGGATGATGTAATTTTATGAGTCATGCAGTGAGGCTGGATGGCCCAGTAACAGAAGGTATCCCCTGGAGGGAGTTATCAGGGATGTGTCATGGAAGAGATAAAGAACACTGCTGCACCTGGTTTTAACAGATGGTGATAGAATACATACTTTTGGTTACATCTTACATTGTAACCTAAGACAATAATCACTCCCAGTTTGTGGAAGGAAAAGGAGAGGACAATCTTTCCAAGATTTTCACCACTTTTTCCTGCTTCAGGTCTGTTACAACAGCTTTTGAGAATTTTGAATTTCCCTTGGATCTTAAGGAAAGCATGCTCTTGTTGCTAAGTCTGCCAGGTCTACTCAGCGTGGCCAACACCATGTTTAGAGTCAGGACAGAGATATATAGGGAGGTTATTCAGAGATCTAACTCGAGGGTGGATAGTCATGAGCGCCATGGAATGTAGGAGAAAATGGGCCAGCTGTTGAAGGACTATTCTGCTCCAATATTTTGAAAGTTCACCCCTGAACATCTACAGAACCCTGGCAGAGGTGTAACTTACTGCAATGTGCCCTGCCTACTCTTTACTGGACACAGTCCAATACTAGACAGCACCCTCAGGAGGAAGAGGAGGAAAACAGACCAACACGCACTGGTGGCCACTCAAACTGCAGCTGAATGAGAGGAACAACCTATGCTGGTACAAGTTGCCCCCATACAGAAGAAGAAATCCAAGACAAAATCAGTTTGTTTAGTGAGGTATGAAGAAGAATAGGGCTTTTACAACAGGAGGAAGAGGCAAGGCCAGAGATAAACACCTAATCCCTACCCCAGGTGAGCTGTGAGATATGCAAAAATATTTCAGCTGCCAGTCACGAGAAGCTAGTTAGTCTGAATGGGAGCTATGCTGCTGAAAAACACTGGCTCCATCAGTTGCAGCAGCAGTCCCAATGCAGGGGTCTCCCTTTCCCCAGGGCAGTGGTGGTCCCAGTGGTGGTCCTGGTGGGCACTGCAGCTTGCATTGGGGTTCTCGGCAGCTGCAGAATTAACAACAACAGTATCAGCAGCTGTGGCAGTAGCAGCATTTACCCCTTTTGAGTTTCTGATGGCCATGTGTTTAAGGGAACAGTTTATTCTTTCCCATGGCTGAGGTAAGATTGACTGCTTCCAGCTTCTGATGGCTCAGCATTTTCTGCTGAAACCGAGCTCCACCATGATGTGAATGGTATGGAATTAAACAGTGCTAGAAACTCCACCCCTCTTTTTTTTCCTCTGTACCCAGGACGACATCTGCAAGAAATTCTTCAAGGATAAATGGCCCTCCAGTTTATAGTGGGCAAGTCCTCAGACAAAATAGGAGGGCTGATGTTACTTCTGATCCTCTTGAAGGGACCTCCAGTTCATGTTTACAAGAACTGAGCAACGAGTACTATGACCAGAATTAGAGGGGCCTCTAGCCAGGTAGAGGAAAGGGACAATCAGATCTATTGGACTGTGTGGATCTGATGGCCCAGCACGGGAGTATAAGGCTTTAGTTGACACTGGTACACAATGTACCGTGATGCCATCAAGATCTGTAGGGGCAGAATCTATCTCTGTTACTGAGGTGAGGGGGATCCCAACAGCTGACTGTACTGGTAGCTGAGGTGAGCCTGACTGTGAATGAATGGCAAAACCACCCCATTCTGATTGGCCCAGAGGCCCTGTCCTTGGTACAGATTACCTCAGGAGAGAGTATTTTGAGGACCCAAGAGGGCGTTGTTGGGCTTTTGGGATAGCTGCTGTGGAGACAGAGGAAATTAGACAGTTGAACACCTTGCTTGGTCTCTCAGAGAACCCTTCTGCTGTGGGACTGATGAGGGTCAAAGAACAACAGGTACCGATCACCACCACAACAGTGCATACTCAACAATACTGCACCAACCGGGACTCTGTGACCCCCATCCATGAGATGATTCACGAGCTGGAGAGCCAGGGAGTGGTCAGTAAGACTCGCTCACCCTTTAATAGCCCCATATGGCCAGTGCATAAATCCAATGGAGAGTGGAGGCTAACAGTGGACTATCATGGCCCCAATGAAGTCACACCACCACTGAGTGCTGCTGTGATGGACATGCTGGAGCTGCAATATGAACTGGAGTCCAAGGCAACAAAGTGATGCCACTATGAACATTGCCAATACGTTTTTCTCCATTGCTTTAGCAGCAGTGTGCAGGCCACAGTTTGTTTTCACCTGGAGGGGTGTCCAGTGCACCTGGAATGGACAGACCCAGGGGTGGAAACACAGCACCACTATTTGCCGTGGACTGATCCAGACTGTACTGGAAAACAGTGAGGCTGCAGGATACTTGCAATATGTTGGTAACATTGTTGTGTGGGGCAACACAGCAAAGGAAGTCTAAACAGAAGAGGAGGAAGAGGCCTCACCGTATAATCAGCTACCAGAAAATGAAAAGTGATACCTTCTCCTTACTGATGGCTCCTGCCGTATTGTAGTGATACACTGAAAATGGAAAGCTGCTGTATGGAGTCCTACATGGTGAGTTGCAGAAGCTATTGAGGGACAAGGTGGATCAAGTCTGTTTGAAGAACTGAAAGCTGTTTAGCTAGGTTTAGATATCACTGAACGAGAGAAATGGCCAGTGCTCTGCCTCAGTGTACACGGACTCATGGATTGTAGCAGATGCTCTGTGGGGGTGGATGGAGAGATGGAAAAAGAACAATTGGCAGTGCAGAGGTGAATGTGTCTGGGCTGCTGAACTGTGGCAAGACATCGCTGGCTGGGTAGAGAAGCTGGTTGTAGAAGTACATCGTGTAGATGCACAAGTGCCCAAGAGTTGGCCACAACAGACAGGTAGAATGGGCTCCAAAATTGAAGTGTCTCAGATGGATCTGGACTGGCAAGGATGAATTATTTCTGGCTTAGTGGGCCCATAACACCTCAGGTCATCAGGGAAGAGATGCAGCATACAGATGTATTCTTGACCAAGGGATGTACTTAATCATGGACATTATTTTCCAGATCATCCACAGCTGGGATATGTGTGCTGCAATCAAGCAGGCCAAGAGGATAAAGTCCCTGTGGTATGGGGAACCATGGCTGAAATATAAATATGGGGAAGCCTGGCAGATTGATTGCTTCACACTCCTGCAAACCCACCAAGGCAAGCGCTATGTTCTTACAATAGGGGAAGCAACCACCAGATGGTTGGAGATGTACCCTGTGCCTCACACCACTGCCAGGAGAACCATCTTGGGCCTTGAAAAACAAGTCCTGTGGAGACATGACACCCCAGAAAGAAGTGAGTTGGACAAGGGAACTCATTTTAAAACTGATGTCATAGACAGCTGGGCCAGAGAGCACAGTATTGACTGAGTGTATCATATTGTCTCTCATGCACCAGCCTCTGGGAATATTGAATGGCACAATGGACTATTAAAAAAGCAATAGGTGGTGGGACCTTCAGACATTGGGATCTATGTTTAGCAGAGGCCATGTAGTTAGTTAACACTGGAGGCTCTACTAATTGAGCTGGCCCTGCCCCATCAAAGCCTCCACATACCAGAGAAGGGAGTAAAGTCCCCATGGTTCATATGAGGAATATGTGTTAGGGAAGACAGTTTGGATTAGTCCTGCCTCAAGCAAAGGCAAAACCATCCATGGGATTGTTTTTGCTGAAGGACTTGGATGCACGTGGTTGGTAATGCAGAGGGACGGGGAAATGCAATTTGTTCCTCAAGGGGATTTGATTTTTGGGTAAGAACAGTGTGTAATGTTGAATTGTATAATATTGCTGAATGGCACTGCCACTGTATGCCATAACCAACCATGGACAACAAGCGTGAACTGCTCCAAATATACCATCAGTCATGATCTCCTGATGCTGCTTGCAACCACCCAATAGTGCATCAGCCCTCCTGCTCTGGAAGACACCTAAGACAGATAGAACCCACAGTCATGGACTAAATGAACTCAACAGACATCCTCGAGGGACGGCCATTGGCTATAGAAATGATACTCACACTTTTGTATATATATAGATATGTGTATAAATGTACGTAGCTGGAAGGTGTAAGATCTGAGTATGATGTAGATGGTATAGAATAAGGAATGGATAATGTCCTGGTTTCAGCCAAGACAGGGTTAATTTTTGCAGTAGTCAGGAGGGCCCCCTGTATTCTACACCACATTGTGTAACTGCTGGGAGCAGGGGAAAAGGGGGTCTCTTTTGGTCTGGGTAGCATGGCACGTTCATGGCATGGCTCCATGTGGTGAGTTCTCACGTATGAATCATTTGCCTCTTTCTTGTACAGTGTCATTAGTATTGTTGCTGTTACTATTCCTTTTCTTATCTCATTGTTGTTTCCAGTAAATTGTTCTTATGTCAAACCATGATCTTTTCCTTTTGTGCCTTCAGTTCTCCTCTCTAGCTCACTGCAGGTGGGAGGGGGAAGGGGAAGTGCGAGTGAGGGAGCAACACAAGGTTTGGAGTGATTCAGTGGGAACACTAAATTGGGGAATAGCATTTCTAAACCATGTCAATTCTATTTGTTTTAACATGAAATGGAGGAAGAGGATGGTTATAAGCAGCACATCATCAGCTCTGGTAGATAAGAGACTGTATATCTCTAATTTAAATTGGTCTGTGTGGAACTTTGTGGTAACTGAATTAGAGTAGACAGGGCTTACCGTTTTTCCAACAGTTTACAGTTGCCTGCAGGTACAGCAGGGAAGATTACAGGGGGAAACTTTTTCTCAAAAGTGCTAGGCAGTGGCAAGCATATCATTCCCACCACTAAAGTACTTCCTTCAGCACACAGTATTTGTTTTCTGCCTACTCTTTCCTATGGGAGAAAAATGGCTGGACTAGAAGATCACTGCTTCTCTGTTTGCTCCCCTAAAGACCACCAGAATTATGCCATGGCTGTGTAAACCAAAGGAGCAGGTGAGTGTCTAGTATTTATTTGCTAAGTCTTAAGGCAGTGAAGACTTCCTTTGCCCTTAAAATAGTAGATGTGGAAGACAGGAGTGCTAATGATAAACCAGACTTTGAGAAGGACATTTATGCAGGGTTACCCGCTCTTTTGGAGTAGCAGAAAAAGGTTGGGCCTTTCAGCAGCTCACTGAGATGGAATGAGAAGACTAGTGGAGTGGCACAGTTACAGCCTTGTGGTTCAGATGTTGCGGGTAGTTTTTTGCCTTGATGATCTTTGCGTTTCTGTCACAGTGAGGATCCCAGTAGGCACAGTAATAAGTAGCAGCATCATCTGGAATGACATCTTTTATTGTAAGAACACACTGCTTCTGGCCAGAAACTCTTTCAACCATGTATCTGTTTGCTTGAAAGCCACTTTCAGCGGTAACTTTGCCTCCTGAAAAGAACAGGAGCCTCTCTGGAGCTTCACCCTCCTTCTGCTTATACCAGTGTATGACGATGCCATCAAAATTTGCCCCTGATGTTTGAATTTCACATGTCATCCGTGCACTTTTTTGGAATTTGGTGATGGATATAGGACTCTGCATGGGAATTTCCTGTGCAAATCCATCTAGGAAAGAGAAAAGGAGAAATTATGTCATTACCTGGAATTCAAGGATTTGGAAAGATGCCTGTTAGCAAAGCCATGGGTGCCTGTGAGGAAAGGTAGGAAAATAAGGAAGTACTTACAAGACCAAAAGGCTATGGCCACAATCACTACCAGCAGCAGCATGTTTGCTTGTCACACTTTGCTCTCAGTGAGATTCAGAGGAGGATGAAAAGGACTGCAGATGGGAACCGTGTTGTGTGGAAGGAGGAGGTGGCTGTCTTGAATGGTCTTCAGTGATGAATCATCTGTGTGCAAATAGATGGGGTGTCTTTGCAGAAAACCCACTCCAGGCTAACAAATATTAAAACTGGTAACAAGGCTGTAGTCCTATCTGCTTTTCAAGTTAATATGGAAAATATTGATAAATCCAAGGATTGCGGCCCTATAAAACTCTAGTCAAAGTGACTGAGAAAATGTTGCAAGCAAGATCATGTCCAGGTATGTATGATGGAGTGAAGGTTTCAGCCTGGAGGTTACCCTGATGGGCAGTGAGTGCATACCTCACCTGAGGGGTGCAGAGACATGCACAGTGTCAGAGCAGGTGGGGACTGCATTTTGCTGCTTCTGATTAGTCACCTAGATGCAGGGTGCAGAAGTGCCCAGGATGTCCCTGTGCTGGTACTGCCCTCCACCAAAGCAGCTGAAGGCCATCGAACTGCAGCGCCTGCAGAAGCTCCACTGTGGGGACTTGCTTCTGCTTTGGTTTAGGGTGCGGGAGGAAATGCACAGCCACAGGATTTCAGTTTTATAGCTTAGCTGAGACGAAAATGCTTCTTGGAAAAAAGGCTGGAAAATAAAAGAGAATAGCTGTTGTCAACAGCCATTGCGGAGAGACATCCTGATTGAGTGGGTCTGATGCTGTGGGGGACTCCCCTGTGACTGGTGAGCCCAGGCTGTTGCTTGATGGGAGTGAAGAGGAGTTGCTTCACTTTCCCTCCTGCTGGCAGTTGACCACATGCAGTACACTGGTGGTTTGCTAAGTTGCTAAGTGGTTTGGAAAGGTGCATGTGAATGCAGAGCTCTGAGGAGAGTCAGGCAAGGAGAAACAACTGCCTCTCTGTGGTGGCAATGGAAAGGATCCCCCTCTTCCCGATAACTGTGGGAAAGCCTGTTTAATTTTCTGTCAGGCCACCCTGAGGTGAAGGGAGGGAGAGCCAATAAAGAGATCATTTATCCCAGCAGTCTCCTGCATGGGCAAATATAGCTAATCAGAATGAAAACTTCATTGGCTTTTGTATGTTGAGGACCTGAACTCAAGCCCCTGTTGCCAAAAACTACCATGTATGAAACAGTAGCAGTACATTGCTATTCTTCTGATCACAAAGCAGAAATCTGTCATGCACCAGATTCCAGATGAAGAGTAAAGGAATATGTCAGTGACTGGGTCTCACATGATTAAATGCCTAATTTACAGACACTGTCTAGGTTTAGTACTGTAAGCTTTCTAACCCAGTAAGTCTCCAAGCAGGAATAATTACTGGCCAAACATGATAGTGTCTATGCCAAGAAGACACATACACTGTCTGGAATATTGTTTTACAAAATACCTTTCCAAGTTCAAATTATCACTAAATAGACTTGTCACCGATGAAACGGCCAAAATCAATTTTTCAAAGAGCTTTGTTATTTAAAGTAATCTAAATATCTTCCTCCTTGTACATCAATGCTGGCTAATCCTGATCACCTTCTTCACCTTCCTGCATCTGTAAATGATTTCCAGGATTAGTGGCTCCATCACCTTCCCAGACTGAGATAAGGCTAACCTGACTGTAGTTCCCTAGGTCTTCCTTCTTCTCTTTCTTGAAAATAAGGGTGACATTTGATTTCTTCTCGTCTTCAGGAACCTCTGCTGATTGTTGTGACCTTCCAAAGGTAAGTAAGAGTGTCTTTGCAAAGGCATTGGCCAGCTGCCTCAGCACTTGTGGGTACATTCCATCAGGCACCATGGACTCAGGTGTGTGCAGTTTAAGTGCTCATTAGCCTGATCTTCCTCCACCAAAGGCTATGTCTTTCTTACTCCAAACGTTCCATCTGGTCTCAGGGGCCTGAGATACCTGAAGGCCATTCTTATGGGTGAATGCTGAGGCAAAGGAAATACTGAGTACCTCAAGTTTTTCCATGTCATACATCACCAATTTCGCTGCCCCATCTAGCAGCTTTCCCTAGTCTTTCTTTTGCTGCTGCTGTATTTGTAGAATCCTTTCTTGTTCCTCTTTACATCATTTGCCAAATTCAATTCTAGCTGGGTTATTGCTTTCCTAAGCCCATTCCTGCATGGTTGAACAGCAGCTCCATACTCCTCCTTGATCACCTGCCCCTGATTCCACCTCTTTTATACTTCATTTTTATGCCTGATTAAAGTCAGCAGCTTTTTGCTCATTCATGAGGTACTCCTGCTGCCTCTACTTAGTTTTCTAGGTGTCAGGCTGGACCTTTCTTGAACTTGGAGAAGATTCTTGAATATCAGCTAGCATTCCTGGACACTTCTCTCCAGAGTTGTATCCAATGTGGTGCTTCCAAGCAGATCTCTGAAGAACTTTAAAGTCTGCTCTCTTGAAGTCCAGGGCTGAGGTCCTGTCTTTTGCCCTGCTACCTTCTCTCAGGAGTCTGACCACCACTGGCTTATGGTCACCGCAGCCAAGGCTGCCCTGACCTTTCCATCCACAACAAGGTCCTTGTTGGCTGCCCAATCACCCATGTCAAGAGGTTGCTGCCAACTCACTCCTGAAACCTCCTAGACTGGTTGTGAGAAATTCTCAGATCCCACAATACAAAGACAAAAGGCAGGCTGACTGAAGTTAACATCTGAGGTCACATGTACTACAACCTATTCCTCAAATAGTTGAGGAGGACATAAACATCCACTGCAAGATGTTATATACTCAAATCACATAGAAACTTTAGCAAAAAAAAGTGTTCAGAGCCTGTGGAAATATAACCCCATCACTGTGGAGGTATGTGTGCTCATTTTTTAAGGTCCAGATGCATTAGAGGAATATCTCAAAGGATACTGAACACGTGTGCTCTAATTCAGAAAATTTAAGATATAAAAGTATCTCAGTGGTCTGACCTAGCTGTCAGGAAAATGCCAGCTTTCCTGGAACCAGTCTTTGATCGTAGAATCTGATTTCTAAAACTCAGTACACTTAACCCAAAGGCTCTGCGAGTCTCTGCTTGTCTGAGGCATAGCTCATGGCTCAGGGTTTCAATTTATGTCTTGGACATACCAAATGAGGAATTGTGACAATAAAATTAGGTTTTCTGGGCTGTGGTAGGAATTTTTAGTGACTGAAATGCAAAGGAAGGCAAAAGAAAAATACGAAGGAGGATGTGCAAGATCACCTGGTCTTCCCTCCTTCTTTCATATTCCTGTCTTTTTTTCAAGAGAACATACTGAGGGGATGAAGAAATGTTCTGCTTGCTAGGATTCTAACAGAGAAGAAAAATTTATAACTCACACACAGACACAGACTGTGTTCACTCTCAGGTGAGTGCTTTCGGTAAAATCTAGCCTTCATTTTAAGAGCAGTGTTTCATACATTTATCTTAAAGTGACAGGAAGGCTTCACTCTCTGGATGTTGCAGATAAATCTGAATACTGAAATGATATACTGATTGTCAACATCAGATATTTAACACTTGTCATAAGACATTGTTTTTCCTCTTCTGCTGCAGAAAATCATGAAAGGGGTGGAATAAGGAAGTATTTGAATTTTTAGCAGAGTTCAGAGCTTGTGGTTCAGAGCACAAAGGGTCTTTTTGTCAGGCTTATCTTTGCCCAACTCATGTTGTGGTGCCTTGATAAAACCAGTATGCACAGTAATAAATGCCAGAATCCCTCGGGGTTAAAGAATTTATCGTGAGACCATATTCGGGCTGAGTAGGATCATTCTGAACTTGAAATCTATTTCTATCGTTGTTGTCCTCAAAAACAGGCATCCCTCCGGACGCATACAGTATCCTCTTCGGCGGCTCTCTGGGAAGCTGCCTGTACCAGTGCACAGTGGTTTCGTCCCCCAGTCGGCATGACATGCTGGCAGACATGCCCTTCATCTGCTTCTGCAGCTCTGGGGTTTGCACTGGCACTGACTGCATGTCTACACCTGGAAGTGGAAGCAGAGAAATTGCATGAGGGGAGAAACTCCCGGAGTTTGGAACAGGCCTGTGTTCACTGTAGAAGGGAAGGAGAGAGGAGAGGAAAAAGGGCTTACAGGACCAAAATGAAGTTGCAAGAAGGACTGGAAACAGCAACATACTGCCTGTGCAGATTAGACCTGAAAGTGAAATAAATAGAGACAGAAATGTTATAAAACTCTTCAGGTGGACAAGCCATCAAGTGACTGGGAGGAGGAAATTACTCATTCAGCACATCCAATGGTTGTTCTTCAACTCACTACCGCAGAGGGTGTTAAATTTACTGACACAGCTAAACCACAGCAGAAACAGCATAGAAAGGACAAAAATTACTCAATCTGAAAAAAACTTCTTAATCTACCTACTACACATATCAGACTTACCTACTGAGCACACACATAAAAAACTGAAGAAGTTGTTCAGCCTGGCCCTTCCCAAGGATGTTCTCCTCTTCTCAGACACCTCAAAGCTGTCTCTTCCCTGAGAAAAATATCGCATTTTCTGACCCAAAAGAAAGAATCCTCTGGATCTTTTTTAGGCCTTTGTCAATAGCAATATACACAAATAGATCTCATGTTAGAACTGATGACTTGAGTGGCTACCTAGAAACAGAGACTAGACAGGAGTAAGGAATAAAGGTAGATATTTATTTGAAAGGCTTTCAGAGGTACACCCTGGGGAGCCAAAGGCTACATCCAAAAATGACCCCAAGATGGACGACGAGTCACAAGTTCTTCACACTTTTATAGGTTTGGCCCATTTGCATATCAGCATAAATTCGCCAATTAAAACTTTAGCTAATGATGTAATTTCCCCAAGCTTACCCCCACTTCTCTAGGTGTTGATTTATACATTTTGGGCCTAGGACAGTCTGGGTGTCCTTGGAGAGTAAACCTAGAGAGGCTTTGTTATGTCTATCTTAGCATGAGAGAACAGCAGCTAACAGGCTACAAGACACTTCAGAGTTACACACTAAGGAATACAGAATTTGAAAAATATAAAAGTTAAAACCTAAGGCATCACAACTAGTATAGAAAGTTCATATTCTTCTGTTGTCCTTGTGATAAATACATGCGCTTGTGTCAGGTCCTGTATTGCAAATAAATCTACAACGAAAGAACAAAAAAAGAACTCGCATGGACAGGGGGTTGTGAATACTCTTGCCACATAAGTGAAATTTCACTGCAGCTCTCCTCAAAGCTGTCTGGCTGAGCAGTGCTGTATCACCATTTCTGTATGTTCCCTGGTTTAATCTGCAGCTTTCCCTTGTAAATGGTCTTCACCACTCTTTCTTGGAACAGTCTTTCCAGGTGTTGCCCAGTGTAATAGATCCTTGCCCACAAAAGTCATTGTCATCATAACCATTAAGATGGGAGTGACTACTGATAAGTATCACCTCTATCTCCACCATCACCTGTATTTGAAGCCTCCCAGGCTAGATCTTAAGTGCAAATATCCTCTTCCTATGCTCCCTCCCCAATATTGCTTAATTTTTGCTTTCTCACACTGTATTTGGGAAACTATCTATACTGTTCAGAGATGATCTGTGTTACTACATAATTTAGCTGCAATTCCATCACCCACAGGAGTGCTCATTTTCCCCAGCACAGAGCATTATACCACCTAAGTTGTAGCATATCTTTGCGTTTCTCCTTGTCTGATATTCATGTAAACATACTCAGCATAAATGTGTAGGGGTGTTTTAGAGGCAGGGAAGTGCAATTTTGATTCTCTGCATTTGACAGAAAACCTGCCCCTCAGGGCACAGGCAACTTTCTGTACAGGCTGCCTGTCACCTGCTAGTTCTGTGGAAATGCCAGTAGGCACAATAGTAGGTACCTTCATCGTTGGAGTTGATGTCACTGATTGTGAAAGTGCAGACATTTGTATCTTTCTTCAAAGAAGAATACTTGTTGCTATAGGAGTTGTCATCGTAAGAAACTGCACTGCGCCTGATATACAGGATCCGTTCTGGACCTTTGGAGGGCACCTGTCGGTACGAATGAATATATGCAGACTGGAAGTCAGGAATACCCTCGGCTATACAGTCCATTGATGTAGTGGTCTTGTGCCCTCTGGTAATGGATACCTGTCTCTGCTTTAGAAGCACTTGTGCTTGTCCATCTAGAAAGAAAGAGAGAAAACAGAACAAATACTCTTAGCTTGCTATTCATTCACACACATAAACATGGGATGCTTCCTTCCACTGCCCTATGTCATGGTGACAAAGGGAACCTACTGGACCGGGCTGCAGCCAGGGCCAGGAGAGGAAGCAGCAGCATCCTGAGGGCTCTTGCTTGTGTCTGCCTTCAGGAGAAAGTTAACAGCACTCCCAGCAGGGGCAGGGAGCTGCAGCTGAGGAAAGGAAATGACTCACTTGGGCCTTTGGAGAGGTTGTCCTGGCAGCTGTTGTTTGAGATAAAGCAGCCTGATTGAACCCTGCTAAATTAAGAGTTGGATTACAGCTTTACACAAGCAGCACAAACCTCTCCCTCTCTCCCTCCCTCCCCCCTCCAATTACTTTAAGTCATCTACAAAGTAATTTTGTAGTCTGAAGCAAATTTTACCACTGATTTTAGACTAGTTGAAAGCTTCTAAACAATGCCTGGACTTTTCCTTGGTCTTTTGGACCAAGGAAATGGACTTTTTCTGAGGTTGGCTGCCACTAAAACACAAAAAATAAAACTCAAATCACGGAGCTTAATGAATTGGAGGGGTCTGAAATTACTGCTCATGACACAGATTGAATGCTGAAGACCAGGAAAATACACAGCAGACATCTGGGAGCTCAAAAGAAGGATTGTTGTGTTTGGGACTGTTTCTTGTCACAGGTAAGGTGAGACGATACACCTCAGAGTGACTTCTCCAAATGCTGGAAAAAATCACAATGCAAAGAAGCATGAATACTTTGCAACCCACATAGGCCTAGTTTAAAATAAAGACAATTAGGTCAAGCAAAATAGAGAAAATTTTTTGTGCGATTCAAAGTAATTTTTCAGAGGCAAGGTCACTTCTAGTTCCCTTGGAAAGAAAACTAAACCAATTCCCCTTTTCCTGTTGTTGTCATGTCATTTTACCTGTGTTAGCCATCTTTTTCTTTTTTTTCTTTCCCCCAAGAATTTTCACACAGATCCAGTAACTGCAACTACAGTTGTACCAGGAATCTGACCTTTCAATCTCCTGTGAAATGCAACTGATGCTCAGTGTGCTCTGAAGGCGCCATACTGGAGACTGGCAATACTGGGTCCTTTGGGATAGGAACACAACGTTTTGTGTCCTTTGACTTTATCTATATGTTGTTTGACCATAAACAGAAAGAGCTGAAATAACTCATAGGAATATCTTTTTGTTTGCAAAAATAAAAACATCTGTTCTATAGTTGCAGTCTTGCTATGTAGGATGAGAACCCCCACTGCAGTCAATTAGGAGACCTGTGTTTTAGCTTAAATGAAAATTTGATCAACTCCAAAGAGAAAACAAAGAGAAAATAAAATCAGATTCTCTACTGACAGAGAAGTATAAAATGGGTATATTGCATCTGTAGTCTTGACTGGTGCTTCAAGTTTATTTTCACTTATAACCTTCTATTCTGCCACACAAATGACAGAACTGGGGTTTTATTCCGAAGATGTAGCTTGAAGGGTAGTGGGAATAGAAAGACTTTTCCTGCTTTTAGCAGGAGCCTGCTTTTAGCAAAACATGTCATCCTGTAAACCCCCTCAGAGGCAATCCATCCTGACCCAAAAAAATGTCCTTTTTGTTGGCAAAGTGAAATAACAACTCTGCTGGTACTGGCTGTAGTGTGCATCTGCAAAGCTCGGCAGCATCTTTGGTATCTGGCTGGCTGTGCAATCTGAATCAAAGCTGTTGGGAAAAGTAGGGTGGCAATGTTCCTGCATGTTGTCAAACACTTCAGGTTCTTATTTGGAAAGCAGAGCATGTCTTTGTGCAGGTCCCTTGTGGCTTTCTACTACTGTGCATCCCACCTAGCGCAGTAGTAGGTGGCAGAGTCTTGCAGAGTTACATTGCTCACTGTCAGGGTGCAGACAGATTTGCTGAGATCCTTCTCAACAGTAAACTTCCCCTCATCAGACTGGTTTTCAAGGAAAAACGTGGAGGACATGAAGGCAACACGCTTGGGAGCTGCATTGACCCTCTTCTGGTACCAGTGAATAAACACGTTGCTAAAATCAGGACTGGAGACATGGCAGTTGATTAGCACTGTTTCGCCTTCTGACTTGGTGATGGATATAGGGGTTTGCTGCAAGTCTTGTGCAGAGCCACCTGTGGCAATAAAAGAGAAAAAATAGAGAATCTGAGGTAAGAGAGCATCCCCTTTTCCACAGGTGAGTGTGCAGGCAGCAGGATGAGCAGGGTACGTACAAGAAAAAACAGTTGCCAGGAAGAACGTGCTCAGCAACCACATCATCACTGCTCTTTTTAGGGCTTCCTTACAAGGACAGGGTCAGGGCCAGCCTCAAGAGGGGGTGAAGCAGATCTGAGAGGCAGAAAACTAACCAATGAGACTGTGCCACCTACAAGTGTGTTAAATAATGATGCATGAGCCATTTCGTTTTGGTTAACTCTTAAACAGAAGGGAAAATACCAACCAAACACACAGCCTCTCCCCCACCAACGCCAAAAAACTGCTCATCTTCAAAACCCACCCTTGTAAGAAGAGAGATCACTACTGAGAAAAACTTCTTTTTTCCTTCTCTTTTATTTCCACAGGGAATTTGCCTGGATGATGAGTAGAGCCACCTATTTTTTTCCTTTGCTTGTTGTATTGTGAGCCCTGTTCTCCAAGACGTATTTGCCAGATAAGGGGCTAGACAGAGATTGGCTTCATTTCTTACCTCTCTTACAGACGGAGGTTCTGTAGGATGATTTTGCATCCTATGACGATACCTCCAAAATGCTTCTTCTAACAATTTGTCCCATTCATTTTGAACATTGAACATCAAATAGGATCCTGCAATATAGCTTCTACTGGAAATCCCTCTTCCTACAGTCATCTTTTGGAGTTATCCAGTATAGCAAAAAAAGTCCAATGTTTTCAAACTTTTACTGATGACTCCAATAATTAAAAAATCATAAATATACATCAAAAGTATGCCTGACCAGCAAACATCTTCCATTACCTGGCCCTACAGCTGCTGGTTTTCACATTACTCAATAGGTGGGATTTCTCTCTGCCTATCAAGGCCACTGTCTTCATAGTCAGGCTTTTCCCATGGTCTTGGTACCCTTACAAATTTTAGCAGGCTGAAATGTAAGTTTAGCTCTTTAACTTAAATGGAGATGTTTTGTACTATAAACTTATATGACAGGTCATCAGTAGTAATACACTCATTTTCATGTTCTTGTGTTCTGAAACCAGCAAGAGAGCCCTTTTTAGAAGTAGATGCTTTCTATGCATCTAGTGAGGTTTACTATAGTATGCCCTTCTGAAGACAAGTGCAGCACATGGGCCTAAGTATTTTTATATCAGTTGGCATTAATCAAACAAACCAGAATCTCTTTTAAAAAATAGCTGATACTGAGATCTGAGAACCTGCTAATGAACAGCTGTCTTACACGGCTATCTCCCATCTCCACTGCTTCTTCACCCAGATCATCTGAAAAAAATGTATGACGGTTTTGGTACTGTTGCCATTTGGGTTCTTTGTTTTTAAAGCAGAAATAAATTGCTTACACAAGACATAATTTTTCCAGCATCATGAAGTAATTCCCACACTTCCACACTTCCGAATTCAGCCACCAGACTGAGTTTCACATTCAAAGTCCCAGGGGTCTTCCTAAATGTCTGCTAAGAGTGTATATTTAAGTCCCATATTTCTGTAAATACCCCTTGTTTGTACTTAACTTTTATCTGATAAATAAACCACAGCTTAGTAGCTTCTTCCTGCTGCTTGTTAATTGTGTGGCTTACCTCACATCACTCAACAGCCTTGGATGGAAGAGTCAACAACCTAGGGAGGGACAGACAACACCATGCAAAGTAGAATACTTTGTAAGGTACCTCTCATTAACTCTCGGAAAGACTGCACTTGTACTAAATTGCTCTGGAGTAGCAAGAGGGGGCTGCAGCAGTCCCTGAATGGCTGCTTGGAAATCTCAGGTATATGCAGTCCCTTCTGTCTCCCAGATCTTCAAGTAAAGATAGTTTGGGAAAGACTCTCAGTTAGAGGTGGGTTTCTCTCATAAGGATTCCTCAGCATTTACTTTGCCCTTCCCAATTCACGCCTGGACATAATTTTCTTTTTCCATCTCTCTGGGTTTTGCATCTGTAATGTTACTTATCCTGGGTTAAAACTTGGAAACTGCCACGGGACATGTAAACTCAGCAATTTCATCCAAAATGCCCTCTTTCCCCTTAGTCATTTAGGGTTGCTCTTCTCCCTTCCTCCTTCCCCCCATCTTGGATGTTCCTAGTTCCATATCAAGCACTTCCTGACCTTTTTGCCTGCTGTTTTCCCATGTCTAGACAAAGAAGCTGGCATGTCTCCATGCAAAAAGTTCATGGCATTTTGTGATGATTCTTCTGTGAGCACATTACAGCTGCAGTAAATGGCAGAGGTTGAGGGAATGGTTGTGGGTTTGCTTATTGACTGGGAGCATAACTCCCCAGAGGATGGAATGGTTTCACAGAGGTTACTTCTGAAGCACCAAACACCACAATGGGTCACTCACAGACAGACATAACCATGACAGCAATCACTATGGCTGAATTAATTTCCTGCTAAACGTTCCTTTTACGACATGGGGGATTTTATTTAAGATAGTTGGTCCTCTGTTTTGTTTGGAGAGCAGTGTGGTACCTGCCTGGAGTACTACTAATGAGATTGTATCTAGTAGGCTAATGAGAAAGGGTCAGATTGAACATAAAGAAAACCTTATTTTCATTGAATGAAAAAATCATTAGGAGAGCAAAGTTTGGACCTTTTCAGGATTAAAGCAAAATATCTGATCAGTGCAGGCACTACTTACTCACTTTGATGTTTTTAGAATTCCATCTTCCTACCAGTCTCAGCATCATTGCTTTCCTTAGCTTGGAGAGGCCAGGATGGCTGGGATGGCTGGGATGGCTGTCAGGATAGCAGTAGTGAGGATCCAGCATGGAGGTTGTGAGCTAGGAGGAAATGGGGGTACGTGGCTGTGGAGCTGCCACAATGAGACTAAGGATGATGATAGGCTTTGCCAAGCAGAAGACTTGCACAGGCATCCAGAGAGGCATCCCTTTGGGAACCAGCCCCTAAGGATATCTTTGGGGCATCTCTCCTGGCTCATGTACCCCCTCTTGATCTTTCTGTCCTTTGTATAATATGCAGAGTAATGCAGCCCTTTGGCACTTCATCATATTTTAAATATTCCTAGGACCTTTTGCAATGGCAGGGCATGTTACATAATCCTGAAGGATAATTTTTTTTTGTTGTTCTAAAATATTTTCCCACAGTTAATAATTTAGCTATTTACTTAAACCACAGCTAGAGTATAAAATTATTTTAAACAGAAGTAGCATATAAAATTATTTTTCCTCTTAAACCAACATTTTCACTTTTAATTGAATCAGCTGAATAACTTATTATTTGGTGCAGATTTACTATGTTTGGTATACAACATAAGTTTTTACATGTGTGAGATACAAGGATGTGTTGCTCTAATGACTTGAGCTGCAGCTTGATAGAGTAGTTTTCTGTCTTTCTTTGCCTGCAGATTGAAGTAGCCAGTTACTGCATGCATAAAACTGGTTTTATTTCTGGTATTGCACTGAATTCGCTGTGTGTGGCTGCAGACAGTAGCCAACTTCAGGTAATGAGAGATATTAATGATACAACTCATAGTTGAAGATTGAGCCAAACGACAGTTAACTTGGCAAATGCAAATTCTAGCATCTACCACCCTCTGCTGGGTACAAAGGAGTAAAACTCTCAGAAGCCCTTTGTGAGCAGTTGTGTGATCCATAGGCATGGATGGATGCCAAGAATTCCTACTGAGATTTTTAAGCAGAACTGTTTAACATCTGCCTTTTAAATTTTCATGAGTTCTTTTTAGGTGGACAGTAGTGTGATATTCTTTCTTGGGCTAGGAGATACCTGCAGATCCTCAGCATTTGCACAGGCTCTCATGTGAAACATCTTACAGGCTTAAAATGCAGGGTTCTGAATTTCTGCCAAAGATTATGGACAACTTCCACTTTTGTGTATATCTCTACGACACCTTGGGAATTACAGAACCATGGCAGGTCTGTCAGATTTTAGCCACTCAGAGAATTTTGCACGACCCTGTGTAATGGAGGCTGCCTGGATGCCAGGCACCCACCAAAGCCGCTCTCTCACTCCCCTCCACAAACTGGACAGGGGAGAGAAAATTTAACATAAAAACTTAACAAAATTTAACAAATTTATCTCATGGCTTGAGATAAGGACCAGGAGAGACCACTCACTAAATATGGCCATAGACAAAACAGGCTCAACTTAGAGATTTGAATTAAATTTATTACTAAATAAAATCAGAGCAGGATAATGTGAAGTAAAATAAAACCTTAACAACACCTTCCCCACTCTACCTCCTTCCCCAGTGGGGCAGTGAGACAGGGAATGGGGGTTATGGTCAGTTCATCACCTGTGGTTTCACCTGCTGCTCAGGCAGAGGAGTCCGTCCCCTGCTCCACCATGGGAATCCCTTCCACAGGAGACAGTTCTCCATGAACTTCTCCAGTGTGAGTCCATCTCACAAACAGCAGCTCTCTGCAAACTGCTGCCATGTGAGCCCATCCCACACGGAACAGTCCTCCCCAGACTGCTGCAGCGTGTGTCACTCTTCCATGGGGTGCAGTCCTTTAAGGACAGGCTGCTCCAGGGTGAGCTCCTCTTTCCATGGGCCTCCCACAGGGTCATAGCCTCTTCTCAGGCATTCACCTGCTCTGGCATGGGCTCCTCCACGGACTGTAGGTGGATCTCTGCATCCCCTTGATCTTCATGGGCTGCAGGGGCACAGCTGCTTCACCATGGTCTGCACCACTAGCAGCAGTGGAATCACAGTTTCGGTGCCTGGAGCATCTCCTCCCCCTCCTTCTCCACTGACCTTTGTGTCTGCAGAGATTTTCCTCTCCCCTTTGTCACCCCACTCTTCTCTGGCCACAATTACAACTGTGCAATAACTTTTTTCCTTTCTTCTTGAATCTGTTGTCACAGAGGCATTGCCACCATTTCTAATCGGCCCAGTCTTGATCAGTGGCATGTCCCTCTTTGGAACCATCAGCGATTGGCTCTGCCAGACACGAAGGGAGCTACCAGCAGCTTCTCACAGAAGCCTGTTGTCCCCTGCTACCAAAAACTAGGCAATGCAAACCCAGCATACCTTGTCGTTTGGCAATTATGTGTTAACCTGCACAGTTAATTCTTCAAAATTAAATGTTTTGTTTCTTTTTCAATCACTGACATACAGCCAGATTCTTCCTTCCATTGCAGCTCAGTACGTTTAATTTTAAAAACTTTAATACAGAGATAGTGAGTTTCTTATGAATTAAGTTTGGAAATCTGTACTATCTTCACCTTCTCCTTTGCAGCATGTACCTTGGAAATGTAATAGTTTAAGTATATAACTACTTACCTTTCCAGTGCTTTGATGTTCTTGGTCCAATTATACCTTATACTACAAGCAGTCTGTCTAGGCAAATACAAAGGCACTATTAGTGACTGGGGGTTTATCTGGTTCACACTAAAGCCTATGTTCTGATAGAACCAAAAGAAACCCCAGCCTCTTTCCTCCTCTGAAACCAGGCTGAGGACATAGAGGGCTTTGTATCTATTGACTGCCTTCAGCAGATGTGGGTACCACTGGCTCCTGAAGACTCAAGTTTTGGTGGCTACACAGTACTTTGTTCTCTGCATTGCATTTAGTGCCTGTGGCTGGATAGAAATCCTGCATACACACAGAGTGGCACTTTTACTACTGTCTGTGTATTTTCTTTAACTAGTTTCCTTTAACTGCTATTAAGCATCCAAATATGTAGCACAACCCTCTTATGAATAATTTCAGCTTTTCCAAATTAATGCTAATTAAGAGGTCTTCCTGTTGTTTACAGGAGAAACCATTAGGAAAGTGCCACAGTTTTCCCTATGTGATGCTTCTGTGCTGATTAAACAGGTCAGAATGAAAAGAGTGAAAGACATAGTTGAGATGCTGGCAGAGACATGGTGCACAAAGAGCATCAGAGCTGAAATCACATGGATGAAGACTGTTGGGAAAAAAGGGTTAAAAGTCAAAGAATGGTGAGGAGGATGGTAGATGTGCTCAAGTGACCTTGCAGCTGGGAATGCCAAGGTCTGAAGAATAACAGTGTGGGAAACGCTGTATGTTTTGCCTACTGCTGTTTACCATCTGTCTGTTTTGAGAGGGAGAATTCCTGTGCAGAGATAACATGTTTGGAGACACCTGGAGGCACTCTTAAGGACATGCTTGAGTTCCCTGTCTTGGGAGAGAGATCCAAGCTCAGAGATCATAAAAAATACTAGGGAGATCACGGCATACTGGTAAATTACGCATGTGCAGGTCCTTGATAAATGGGTGCAAACAGCAGGCCCCCTGCTCGCTAGGATTGGACTAAGTCTGACAGTGCCAGCGTTACCACTTGTGTCTCTGCCTGGGTGTTGCTTTGGGATCCTCTGGTTAGAAAGGTAAATAAATAAACTTACTCTTTGTATTTTATCTGTGATTTCATGGTTGTTCCGGCTACCTGCCTGAGCTGACTCACACAAACACCAAAGGAAGGAATCTTGACGACTTAGTGACTTAGGAAAAGTGACTATCTATTACACATCTATACATTTAGCAAGATGCTGTGTTCAAAACCGTGGCCCACTTTGCATTCTCTGTTTCCAAACCTGGACTGAAAAAATGCCATTTCCTAAAATTCCTCTTCCTAATTAAACAAGGTTTCTTTACTCCAGAAAGGGCTGGAGTTTAAAGCAGAAGCAAATCGGCTGCCATGTAGTGTCACTGGCTTTCTTGCACCAAGTCCATTGCAGTCCCCTCATCTGCAACAGATGTCTTGCCACCAGAAAACACAGAACTAACAGTGACACTGCTTATTACAGCTGGTTGCAAAAACACATTCACACTCTTTTGCACTGCTTTCACAAATATTACCTTCTTCTTTAATTGAACTAACTACTTTCTGGAGCCAAGGATTAGCTTATCAGGTGGTGTTTCATCAACTGTCACCTTAGGGCCTTAGTGAACTAAATACAAAAAGATAGATCTCAAATCTGCTTTAAAAACTAACAATAAAATATGATTTTGTACTTCAAGCAGCAAACTGTTGTATTTTTGAGGTTACTGTGGTACCTATGGCTGCTACTTGCTCATGCTCTGCCTGCATATAGCAGAGGGGACAGCCTTGTAAAGTGTCCTTCAGCCAATGGTTGTTCTTTCCCAACTCCATCCATCTAAACTACCCATCACAGTGGCTTCCTTTTGAAGCCTTTTTCTCTGTGTCAGCAAGACACTATGAAATTTTCATTAAGAATGAGCTTAATGAGACTTTGATTTATTTAACATCTTTCTGGTATTAGGGCATCAGTAATCAGAGCATCCTGAAATTGAATGCTGTTATTTGAGCAGGACTATATCCCTCAGCCTCCCCTCCCTCTTCTGTGGCAGGGACAGATGCACTTAGTGGAAGAGATGAAGCAAGGTAGGGAGATGAGGAGGAGAGAAAGAAGTGTTGTTCAGCTTATGCATTTTTCATTATTCGTGAAAGGTTGTAAACTAGACAGATGAGCTGCAAATACACAATTTATTTGTTCACTCACACGACATGTTCCTCTATCTTCAGTTACTTTGTCTTTCTTTCAAGACCATATCATGCATGATCAGTCCATGGGATCAGGAGATTGGATCCCTAGATCTTTCAACGGTAGAATTATAAGTTACACCTACTCAAAAAGGTTAGTAGTGTATGCTCTCTTAGGCATAAGTAAGTCTTCAGCGAAACCAAGAAACAATGGGTTATTGTTTCACAATCACTCTGAAAGCACAAAATTCAGTAATTTGCGAAGTGCAACACTGTCTGTAAATCAAAAAAATCCAAGTAAAGGGAGAAATCATTATGGGTAATATAATTTCAGGGGGAGTGTAACTCAAGTTAACGCAGTGTAACACAAGTGTATCATGTATGTAACAGCAGTACATACTGGAAAGTATTTCCCTTGCTTGTCCTAGAATAAAGTTTTATAGATCACAGAGAAATACGCTTACTGCAGAAGACTCACCTCAGGAGCTGCAGACAGTGTATCATTCTAGTATATGGAATTTTGCAAAGAATTTTAAAGACAATAATTTTCCTCATCCTTTCTTTGCTTTGTGGCTCTGGGGTGTGTGTGTGAGATGTGAAGACATACTCAATGTCAGAATGGTATGCCATATACACAGTAACCTGCAGCATTTAAATGACACATCATGAGCAACTGCATGGCTTTTGGCATATTACCAGTACATCTTGTTGCCAACAAATAATGATAGTACCATGAAAGCTCTTTGCTGTAGACCAGAGACCTTTCCTATCTAGGTACAATCTCAAGCGTACTTCAAAACCCTCTGTGAATCTGGCACATTGAGCTGTACCAAGGAGATTAGAAGAATCAAGACCAAGGGTGTTTGACTTTGATGTGGATACTTCTAAAACCAAGAGAGCCTAATAATAGTAACTGCACACAATTGACACCTGGTAAAAGAATACTTTTGGCTGATCATAGTAATGTTTTGGGCTGATCACTGTGTCCTCAGGGTTAGGACTGTCACACATAATGGTCTCACTTGATAGTAGGTCCCTTTCAAAGAGGTGGTGACTTGGTGCCACAGGGAAACTGAAGTGCCATTGTCCAGTGCTGGGCTTTTCCAGTGATATGTAGAGCAGCTGTTACTGAAATTGAACTGCTGAGATGCAGTTAAGCAAGAAACTGGCCTGAAGGTTATCACAAGTATCACTGTAAACCAAGTCTTATAGGTTATTATGGCCACCTCAAAATGGTGTGCTGGAGCCTGGAATTTATTGTAACAAGAAAACCAAAAGCAAGTTTTGTCCTTGGAGACATTCTTGGCCCTAGATCAAACCTGTTGAAGGAATGAACAGAAAACAAGAGAGCTTTCCTGTAACCTCCTTGGGCTCACTGGGTATTTCAAATCCAAAATCCCAGCTATCACAATTTAGCTTCTTCACAAAACACAGCTATCACTGGACTTGCCTTTGAAACCTACTGAGAGAGACCCTGAAAAACAGAAAAATCAACTCTCCTCTTCTTCAAGAGGCATAAACCCCCTATTTTTTCAACTGAGATTTAGCAAAATAAAACCAGAGTGGAAACAGATATTGTCTGCATACAAGGTGACCAACATATAATGAAAAATAACTGAATTCCTAGGAAACTATAGATGTTTCTAAATATTTGCAGCTTCCATGCCCCAGCAAACACAATGGAGCAGATTCATGGAGAACTTACATTCCACATGAAATAATAGACAAGCAAAATATTACTAAGAGGTAGAGATCTTCAGCTGAGTGGTGGTTAGAGACAAACAAGCTCCCTTCCTCAGTGGACAGATATTAGCTAGTGGTCAGTTGGGAACTGGAAGAGCCGCAGAGAGACACGATGAGCTGGGGTTCAGACCTTTTGGAATTCTGGCCACAACTAGGGTTGAAAGCAAGAATTTAGATGCTACACCTGGTTATGCTGTATTCCTTTGGAAAAAGAGGTATTAAATTAAGATCAGATTATATAATACAATGTATAAATTATATGGACTTCCTACAAAACTTCAAAAGCACCACAGAAGAAACAGCTTCTTTGGACCAAAGGTTTATTTTTAATGACACAGCACTGGAAAACATAAGTTACAGATGACTTTTTGATACAGGATACATTATATATCTTACTTTAAAAGGTTCTGTGAAGGTATGCTGCATAAATACATATAGTGAAAATATATTGTGTTTATTTATTCTCAGAGATTAGTTCTGTTTCTTTTGAAAATGTATTCAGCCAATTAAATAAAAAAGTATAGATTAGCATCATAACAACTCCGCTTCCAGGTTATCTCATTGTAACTACTGCAGCTGGAAGAGGAGACTGAGCCATGCCTTCTCAAAGGTTAGCGGCTTTGAACATGATGTTATTCATCATCTAAGAACGAAAATTTCACATTACAAACACAGATACCGTATCATGTTTTGGCAATGGAGCAGCTAGTTTTGCTTTGAACAAAACCATTTCCTGTAATGCCAGACAGTGAAAGAGCAATGCATGTACTGGATGATACTACACAGCCAAAGAACTCCAATGAAGTTGTGAAAATGCATATATAGCCATATGCACTTATATATACACATGTAAGTTCTTGTGTATATATATTATGCATGTCCAAAAATAACATTGAAAAACGTTGCAGTAGTTAACTATCTTTTAAACACATGAAACTTATAATAGTTTGACCTCATAACTACAGGATAATTAATTAAATCTTCTGCAGTGCAAAGGAATACAATACACTTAGTGCAGAGAAGTTAAGGTTTTGGTATTGAGGAAGCTAATTTCAGATTTCATGGGAAAGGATCAAATACAGGATCACCATAGCTCTGACAAAGCACAAACAAACCTGTCGCCACATACTCGTGAACAAATAAGGACATTTCATTTTTATCTGATTTTTTTTCCCATGTACTGCTTCAGAAATTACAGCTTAACTGTTTGCATTCATGCTCGTTTGATATATTTTAACTAGCTTTGCCTGGCACCAGTCTGTAAACCATTAACAGCTTAAACTACAAAAAGATGGGCTCCTGTGTTTCAAAGAGGTTAAAAACCTACTGACTGAGCTTCGTACTACATTTGTCTGCCTGGGAGAACTACTCCAGATGGCGTGTGAAGTTCTCTGGGAAAAGTCCTTTATAACTATTTGCATCTCTGTACTGAAGCCACTCGGATTCCTTAATGCCAGTCAACCAGCCAGCCTCCTGCAAAGAAAAAGACAGAGTCTCTTAAATTTCAGGTGTCCCCCCCTTCCTCACTATGAACTTCAGACCTGAAGATGTTTCAGAGTAACATGGCTAAAAGATCTGGTGCTTTGGTTAAAAAGCAGCCTCTAATTTTGCACAGACCATATTCTCTGTACTGCCAGACCAAAATTTTGTGAGACCAAGTGATGCAAGCACACAGTACAGCTTTTAGCCCACCTATCTCCTGGCTGAACTTAATAGTATAGATGGGGGAAGAATAGTTCTGAAGCTTAATTTTTTTCCCCTGTGATATTTTTTCTCTCATTCATGTATCAACAGTCAGAAGAAAGAACAGTTCTTGCAATCTCAGGAATTACTATCTCTAGAAAATACGTAATTATTTTTCAAAAAACTCCCGGAAACCTAAACGAGAACTTGACAAGCAAAATATCAACAAATCACCATCAGTCCAAGCAACCTAAAGAGAGATTTCTTATTGGAAGGTACTGGGTTCTCTTACGTGTGATAAATTCTACCTGGAATAAAATCATTTTGGTATTTTTAAAAATGACCAATCTACTCTCATCTCACTAACTAAGAAACTCCATATCTTTTTCCTTTAAAGGAAAGGAACTGGAGCAAAGTCATGACAAACAGAACTTCTAATGCTGCCATATTATTACACAGACAGTACACACGGAGATAGAATAGCTTGAACAGATCATCACATACATCATCGAGTCATGATTGTGGGGTGGCTGCATGTGCTGGTGGGGGCTGTCTGCCCCCAAATAAGCATCATTAAAGCAGATCCAGCTTATCTATGACAGTGGCTGCGTATGTTTAAGTGGGGACATGTTTTCTGAAGCATGTGGAATATCTGAGAGACAGAGGAACCACAGCTCTCTAGCACAGGCAGCATAGACTGTAGAAAGGCATACAGTTTTACTGGATAATAACTTCAACACAAGACTAATGGAAAAAGCCACTGGGTAGGACTG
This sequence comes from Pachycephala philippinensis, assembly GCA_013397055.1. NCBI lineage: Eukaryota > Metazoa > Chordata > Aves > Passeriformes > Pachycephala > Pachycephala philippinensis. The sequence continues at coordinate 221,654 of VWZT01001041.1, forward strand.
GTTTTGCTTCAAATGGAGGTTGATGTAACCAGGTGTATTAGAATTACAGCTTTAGATAGGTCAGTTCTGAAGGAGAATGAAGTATAACAAAGATAAGCCTCTGTATAAATCAACCAAGTACCTGGCAAAAGACTAAAGTATTGAGCTTTATGGTGATGTTAAACATGAAGGGGAAATACATAATGCACAATAAAGATATGAACAGAATGGCTTCAGAAGCATGAATACATAAAGGTTTCTTTTCTCCATCCCTGCACACAACTTACTTCAATTAATGCTAATGGGAATTTCAATATACACCAGAAGAAGAATTATACTTCATGGACTACCAAGTATTACCATGTATTTAAGACCTAATATCCTAGCAAAAACAGACTAAAGTCAGAAAGCATATTTTGCTATCCTTAGAGCAGTGTGCTATTCTGCAAACACTGACAATAAAGTCACTTGAACTGCGCATGAGGTAAGACAGCATAATTTGAGTAGGGATAATAGATTTCATCCCTATAAAAAAGAGCTATGTACCTGCTGTAGTATAAGTATTTTGTTCTGAAATAAGTTTAAAAAAAAAACAAAACAAAAACCAAGAAACCCACTCAGGAAAGCCAAGTATTTGTATCTTGAATTAGAAGAAAGCTCAGCTGAGAGAACTGATAATTACCTACCCCTGAACAGCATCAATCAGCAAAACAATTTCAAACCGTTCTCAGGACTCATATGCGCTTAGGGCATTAGTATTTAGGCCTATTTTAAGAGATATTCTTCATTCAGAGCAGTGCTCTTAGCTACCTGATCAGAGAGGATCCCGTCCCCCACCTCTCAATCCCTAAATCAATTGGGAGACTTCTTACCAACACTACAGGCACTAACAGATCCCCATGGGGTGGCTGGTGCTAATAGGGTACAATACAGTCTTCTCTTTTAAAGCAGTGGCCAAAATCAACACAGTTCACTGCAATTCAGTTTAACATATGGAATACAATTATTTAAAAGTTCACCTGAAATGCAATGTTAGTACAAAATTAGATGCCTTAAATGAAATTAAACTGTTGTTTAATTCAGGTTCAGGCTTCTGAGGGGCAAAGTTATCTTTATCAGAAGCACCTAACACAGAGCAGCATTTCTATACCTTTAGGCTATAGGATACCACAATTTGTGTGCATTCTCAGTGGTCTCTGTGGGTAAATTTGCATTATTTCAACAAATCCACACATAAAAACTCTGAACATTTAGGGAGCACTTAATCAATTCTACTGTAATGTTAAGACAAGATGATACAGAACAATGTAACACAGAGTTTGTATGTCATCCGCTGCATGAAGTCTTTATGTACCTGTGTGTCAGTATAAAATCCACAACAATGTAGCACAAAAGAAAACCCTAAAAAATATGCTGAGGTCATTAGATCCTGCTAATAACATGTATCTGTGACTTCAGGTGTAGTCAACTGTGCCATTTAGTCTCAAATGAAACTAAGTACAAAGGTGTAAGTAAAATCTTTTGTGTTTTCTTACAGTAATGTCATTTTGAATACACATTCCCATTAAGCATAGTCTGTGAGAAAAAAAGTTGAGAGAAAGAAAAATGTCAACAAAAGCAAGAACCACATGTTTTTACCTGATCAGCTGTGGTCTCAGAAGGAATCACTAGTACAATATCCCCTCGTTTTAAATTAAGCTCATCACTGTTAGCTGCCTCAAAATCATGTAGAACTTCAACCTAAAGAAAATAACACCACACATATAGATGTGATTTAAATGAAGACATTTTCTCAACAAAATTACCTGTTAAACCTAGACTGAAAAAAATTCACCTTTATGCAAACATCTAGCTATAAACAGGTACATTCAAATTATCATAGAATCATGGAATGCTAACGGGTTGTAATGGACCTTAAAGATCATCTATTCCCAACCTCCCCTGCCATGGGCAGGGACACTTTACCCTACACCAGGTTGTTCAAGGCCTTATCCAACCTGGCTTTGAACACTGCCAGGGCTGGGGCATCCACAGCCTCCCTGGGCAACCTGTTTAGTGTCTCACCACCCTCACAGTAAAAATTTCTTCCTAATATCTAACTCAAATTTCCCCTCTTTCAATTTTTACCCATTACTCCTCGTCCTATCACTACAGTTCCTGATAAAGAGTCCCTCTCCAGCTTCCCTGTAGGTCCCCTTCATATACTGGAAGTTTGCCATGAGGTCTCCATGCTACCTTCTCTTCTCCAGGCTGAACAGCCCCAGCTTTCTCAGCCTGTCTTCATATGGGAACTGCTCCAATCCTCTTATCAACCTTGAGGCCCTCCTCTGGATTTGCTCCAACAATTCCATGTCCTTCTTATGTTGGGGACACCAGAACTGTATGCAGCACTCCAGGCGGGATCTTACGAGAACAGAATCACCTCCTTTGATCTGGCATAAATTGATTAAAAAGGCATTGATTCATGTCAGTTTTTTATGCATTTCCTTAGAAGCAGGGACAACTTAAGGATAGTTTCCTTTCCTGAGACTATCAAGGGAAACTTAAGATCCTTTCCAAAGATTGCAAGATCTCAAGGATAGATGATACTGCAACATCCCACAAGTCCTGCCTCTTGGACAAGGATGGCCACCATTATTCCTCCCATGTAAGGAACTTCCTTTCATTCCCCATTATCATTATGAGATCTGAGAGAGGGGTGGCAGGATTTTACAAATGAAATTTAGAAAGATTCTCAGGAACTTCAGATTCTCTCATTCTCTTGTTGTGGTCACTGTTGTATTACTCTTCCTGTGAACATCCATAAAAATTTGAGTCAGTCATATAGTACCCATTGCAACAGGTGATCAAAGAGGTGAGTAATGGAAACCCTACTTAATGATTGCCCTGGAAGGAGGTCCCACTTACCAGCAGATGGGTATGACAAAAATATCTGCCTTTCAAAGGGGTTATTATTAAAACATTGGCAAGATCAGCATGTCATTGTGAACAGACCATTTTAAGGAAATAGTTTTATCTCCTTAAAAGATAGCTAGTCTAATTTTCTCAAAGCACAGACAGTTCCACAATAACGCTGCAATTATGAAAAAAAGAGGCATTGAGAACCAGATGGCAAGCATATATTCTGCTTCTCCTTCTCTATGTATGATCCAAGAGAGTGTGATGAAAAACAAAGATGAACTATGTCAGCCTGTCTGAGTTGCATGATACTGTTACCTTTACCCTACTGTTATCCACAAAGTTTGCAGAAAGTATTAAGCAATGAGAATAGACCAAAAAGAATAGCATACTTAGAGAGTGCTATGGGACTAATTAGTTTGAACTATGTAAATTATAATAGGAAGCATGTAAAGTTCATCCATCCTCAAGGAGCTTTTCTGCTGCTCAGTGATTCTAAGTGAAAAGTATTTTCAAAGTACCCGGTAAACCAGGAAACTCTGGGGGTTTTGCCAGCCAAGGAAAGATTTCTCTTATGCCTCATTAAACTCTTCTGTTTGATTACCCTAACAGTTTATATTATTACTTGAGTTACTGAATGACATTTTGGCTTCATTACCATTAATTGTAGCCATGGGTTTCAATCAGTACTTCCACTATAGATTTTCAGGCCAGAAAAATGCCATTTTTTTAATGATCATAGAATCATAGAATGGTTTGGGTTTGCAAGGGACCTTAGAAATCAAATATATTGTTAGCATATCAGATATATCTTTAGTATATGTCAACAATACCCCCGATTAACTCTGTGGCAGTGCACTTTCATTCAATATATCAATTTTCAGCAGTCATTTGGTGAGATTCAAGGGTTCTTGCAGTGAATCTTACAGCTACATAAGGAGATGCACAGCAACAAGCATGCAGAAAATATATCTTCTCAGACTTCATTTATGAAGCAACAACACAACATTACAGTTGTAGTTGCATGTATTCGTGTGTGCATGTGGCTGATAAACTAAGAATCCTTTGGCCTCAAAAAATCATGACACTACCTGTGCAGACAAGACATATCCACTGAGGCTAGGGATATCTAAAAGAAGAATGCAGAAACAGACCTTATAGAGAAAACCAGGTGGCATTGCCGAAGCTGCATCTTCTGCTGGAACAGGCTGATCCTGAGAAAGTACAGCCTGGATTTCTTCAGCAGGTTTCTGATCATTTCCAGCTTGGGAAGTTTCACTGAGAGAAGTGTCAGTGACCTGAGCGCCCATCTCCGTTGTGGCATCTTTGGACTCATTCATGATGACTTCATGTTCTTCTCCCTCCCCCTCGTTGTTCGATGCTGGCTCTATTACTACTGAAGGGATGCTGCTGACCTTTTCCTGGGGAAAAAAACCCAAAAAACAAACCAACAACCCCCCGCCCCCCGAAAAGAAATGCAGAACTATTTAGTACTTTATGTCAAGCAGGAAAACACTATTGTTTGTTTATTGCATAGGGCATATATGGGGATGAGAATTTCTTTTTTCTCTACCAAAAACTCTTAAGACAGAAAACAGTATTTTTGCAAGAATGTCAAGGAATAACCCCTTCCCTGTTATCACTGCTCCCCTTACTCCTCCTAAACCTACTTTACACATTCTTACACTAAATAATAAAAATTCTCTGTAGGTAGCTTGGGTTCTATTTTCAGTGTTCCTGGAAATTAACAGACCTTTTTCCTTCACTCTGCTCTTTAGTCTCAGAAGGTTTGAGTGAAGCCACTAGTTCCAGTAGTCACTGTACAGTTTTTATTTGGAAATTCAAGTCAGCAGGATAACAGTGACAGAAGGTGACGAAAGAAGGAAGTATGACCTATTTCTTTGACTGAAGGGATTTCTCCTGATTTACAGCAATGTAACTGGGAGCAGAGAAAGCAAAACATCTAAATAAGCAGCATCTGACCAATAATGAAGCCCAGTAAAAAAAAGCATTTAACAAAACTGGTTGGAGCACCCTACCGGAAAAAAACACATTCACTGATTCTCTTCCAGACCATCTTATCCTGGAGCACAGATGAAATAGAATATGCAGTGACAACAGGTGGTAACTGGCTGCCCAGATACGGGGGCTGCTCTAGTAGGTGTCTGCCAGCTCCTCAGAGGTTGCAGAGGAAAAGGCAGCAGGCCAGATATGGATACATGGCTTGACCACCATGACTTACAGGAAACAAAGTAATGCTATTGATAGGACATGGTGCCAAGATATAAGAAAAAGCCAATCATTTCTCTGCCTGTTTCTCCAGAAAGCCCTGTTATGTTATGTGGTAAATGTCATCTCCACAGAGGGGCACGCAGAGACAACAGTGGAGGAGAGCCCAAACAATATGCTGTCCATGCTGCTCACAGGGCCATCATAGGAGCCATCATAGGGCCATCAAGTCACATCTCCACAAGCCTAGGGAAGTACAGAGACACAAAGGCAGGCACAACCCAAAGTAAGGACTTCAAAGAAAGGATACCCTGTGTGAGACCTTCCTAGGGCTATCCCAAGAGAACATCAACCTTGCTACTGGTTGAACCTGTACTGGTTGAACCTAGGGGCACAGAGCTGCAGTAGCTTTGCCTCTCTTGGGCTGCTGAATCTGTCCTGATTCCCCTAACACGCTCGCCCATGCACTGACATGAGTTACCTGAGACACATTAGCCTCTTTTTCTTCTCCCTGAGGTTTGTCACCTTCAGCAACATCCTCCTGCTCAGTGGTGGCAGCTCCTGCTGCCACAGCCGCACTGTCTTCTGATGCTGCAATCTCACCAATGGGTACCACCTAAAAACAACAGAAGGGAGGGACCTTTCAGCATACGAGTTACAGATACTTGCTGGGGAGAACATGGACCAGCCTCTGCTCTGTGACCTCCCTGTGTGATGCTGACCTATGGTCTTGAGTTCACTGGTGTTCCTCCTGATTTATGGAGAAGAGCAGCACTGGGGACAAGCTTGTTCAGAGAAGCTGATTAACAGGGGGGAGAGAGACATTTATGAAACCTCACCAGGGAACATTTAGCAGAGTCCTCAGGTGTTATGAGTGGAGTAACTGTTTGTCAAAGCTGTTTTCCTTCCTTGTCTTACAGCTGTATTGTGGAAGAAATTTACCACTGGTTTCTGCTGAGTAGGAGGAGCTTACAAACTGTGCAGGGGTCCACAGGACCCTGCTAATGGAATCTGTTCTTGGGAAGGTGCTTCAAGCCTTCTCTAGCTAGTCACCTACCTCTAGATCTTGCCTGGCTTCAAAAGTCTTGTAATCTTAATTATACATTCCTTTCTAACAGAGAAACTTACAAATCAGGCCAGGTCAGGAGAAGTAAATATATTCTACATCTGGATAAATATCAGAAAAAACATAACCACAAGGATCTATAGTTATGTCAGTATAAAAAGATACATAAAAGCCAATTCAGTCTGGCTGTGACTGAATAATTTCTGCTCAGTCTGTGTTGAGAAGTTAATGCATTATTTATTCCAACTCTTGAAAGGTGGATAGAAAAGTACCTGCCTACTACTAGATCAATGTTAAATCCTTCATCCAGCTGAAACTGTTACTTCTCGTCGTGGGTAACTCAAAAAGTTATTGTATTCCCTATCTGTTCCCTAAATTGTTACTGTCTCTTTAAGACCCTGCAGCCACGAAAAACTGGGGCGGGATGCTATCGTGGGCACTATTAAAGTCTGCTCGAGCAGGCAGCTCGTCCCGTTTTCCTGCGTGGTTTTTGCTTTGCTGGCTGCTTGGTCTTTGCTTAAACAGAGGCTTCTCCCTTGCTGTGTTCTCTTTTCGTATTTTTGTTTTCTTCTTCCTTGTCTTGGAGAGACTGCAGTTAGAGGCTTTGAGCTGCCTTGGGACGAATTCCGCAGGTGCCTGTCCGCAGCCGAGGTACCGCGCCGACAGCAGCGGAGCAGCCCCGGCTCTGGCCCGGGTCGTTGTCAGCCATGAGTGGCCCCCGCCCAGCTGCTTTGCCTGGCCCTGCCTGCCCTGCTGTCTCCTTGCTGTGAGGAGGGCACTGACTCCAGAGGGGCCGTCAGGTCTTCGTCTGGCGCTGGAATTGCTCCATGAGCTCTTGCCTTCCCGGAAGAGATCTGGCGCCATCTTGTCCCCTTGTCTTTCCCACGCAGTGGCCCCGGTCGGGCGCTGTCTCGGGAAAGGGTGTTTGCTGGCATTTTGGGTCTTTGTTCTCACGGGTTCGTAAGATTTAGCTATTTTGTATCTAGCAGATTATTTACTGTTAGCTTTTGCCTGTTGTTGTTTCATTTGTTAGTAAACTGTTATTCTTTCACTTATATCTACTCGTATTCGTTCCTTAGTGGCGGAAAGGGATTGGTTGAACCTATAAAGGGAGGCAATTCATTCCAGAGTGTTCTCCGTTTAAAGTGTCTTAAACCAAAACACTTGTAATTTATGCATCACCCTAACATTTGTATTGCTATATAATGCTTACGGTAGCAATTGGGTATATACTTACAGTGGATTAATCTTAAGGTTTGGACTGTTGAAGGTAGATGACAAAACTCACTGTTTTAATCTAATTAACTTCAAGATGGAATTTTTACATTACAGCAGATAGCTCCAGGATAAAGAAAAAACACTGAAGGAAAACTCTTTTCGAGGTACCAATGTCAAACCACAGTTAGCAGAGATCTCTCTGATCTCCAGTGAACAGTCTGATGCTCTTTGTTTCCTCAGCTTGATCTTTACCTCTTTCAGGCTCTACTACCTGAACTCAGCAGCTGTTCAAAGACACTCTTCAGACATTGTTTTTTAGCAACGTTAATATTCGCCACTACTCCTATTTGCTGCTATTAATTGATGTGATAAAGAAATCCTCCTGGAATCCTTAAAGTCAGAAAATATTATATGAATTTATAGAAATCACTGGGGAACTTTAATTTAAATTGAAACTGCTGCTGCTGAAGGATGCTCTTTTGTAAAAGGAAGTAACAGATAAAGTCAGATGTTGACATTTTCTATAAGGCATGCAAGTCTGCCAGTCACAGTATTACCAATTTTAGCAGTCTTGACCCAAGAAGATATACAAATAAATGATGAGTGTAAAAGTCCTGGAAGAGGCTAGTAGAAAAGAATGGAAATAGAGTGCACATCAGATTGATTTTACACCATGCATTTCTAAGAGCATGCTGCAGAAATTGATCTTGCTGTCTATTCTGATTAGGATCAACAACTTCTTTTCTATTTATTGGATTTGTATAGCCCACTTTATTTGACTAAGGAGGAGAATACTAATTTATGTGAGTCAGCTCACAAATGCCCCACAGTGAAAGGGTGACATTCTCACAGCCTGCAGCTGCAAGTCACTAAATGTATACCACAGCTCACAATCACACAATCAATTGTTCTCGTGTCTTGGAGTACAAAATCAATAAAAGCTAGAGGATTAAAAAAAGCTTTTATAAAAAGGCATGTGAGGTAGCACAGAATGAACCTCACTATCGGACTCAAATATTTGATAAGTACAGAAGAGGAAAAAAAAGGCGGGAGGTTGAATTCATACCCAGCTATGTTGAACCACATCCTTGCAGATACAGCTACTTGTATTACTTCATATTGAAAGTCAGTCCTACAAATCTGTTTTATATAGGTAATTAATAACATTAGCCAGTCTAATAGTATTCCAAATTAGCTATCTCTAGCCGTATTATTGAAATTTGGATAGCTGTCCCAATACACCAAGCACACAGGGGAGAAAGAAAGGATCATCCAATATAATGAGAGGTGTGATAGAACCACTTGACTGTTTTAATTGCACAGACATGAATTCTTTAGCCAGGATGCAGCTGATCCACACAGTTACACTCTCATTAACACTGCTGTCAGCTCAACACAATGCCACAGATTCAGTCATAGTGATAACGAGCCCAGGAAGAGGAGAAGGGGTACCAAGCCTGCTGCTGGGGTCTGCCAGAGGAGCTCCCTGAGCTACACTGGTCTTCCAGAGCTGAAATTCTTGTCCCATGGCTGGATTTAGAACAGGAATGGGTAATTTTTATGACAGTTGGTTATAATCACAGCTAAGCTAGCTAATGTCAAGAGAGACCAATCATCATGCTTTATGGAATGCATCAGTTGCAAAGTCTTGGAAGATTCTGAAGTACCACTGAAGAATTTGTTATGCAACTTACAGAGTATCAAAGGGACCACGTTCCATTAACAGTCAAATATTGGCTTAGCAATTAACTTGATCTCTTATGGCAGCTCTTCTGCATACAGTAATACTGTTTTAAACAGAACGGGGGCAAATTCATGCTCAGATAAGAGAGTAAACAAGTAGTATTAGAATAAAGGGGGAAGATTTCAACGACTTAGCCTTGGTGCTAGCACAACAGTGAGGCATTTCTTGCATATTTCTTCTTGAACCAGACTTGTTGGGAGTGACAAGGCAATGCTAGAGGAACAACACAACACTCTCTTGCACTGTGTCCACACCAAGCTGGGCTCGATCTACCACTCCCACTCTGCACTTTCTTCCTATGCAATGCTTCCATGTGGATGTGGCAGCGCTGGTGAGGAATACAGCACCAGTGAGTCCCAAATTAACTTCCAAGTGACACTGGTATGCCTACAGCCACAGATATATCCTTGGCTCTAGCAAACCTAGTGCAGTTTTACAGCAGGATAATAAACCTAAGCTTGGACAGCTGAACTTAGCATGTTCTGAAACCAGTTTATTACCTTTTTGTGTATATCAGGGCACCAAAATAATAACAACAAAAAAAGCAGGTTGCCAAGCACCTTGAGATACAAATCCTGAGTGATTAATAACTAGGATTTATTTCCCAGTTCCTACTTCTATCCCTGAGGTTAATATGCAGCCATTCCTCTTGTGCTGCCCTCTGTGCACGTTCGAACACATTGTAGTTTCACTTTACTATACAAGGATTCAAGAGTAAGTACTTTTATCACCCCCAAAGAAATATACCAACATGCAATCATTCAAGTCCACATATGCATAGCCTAAAGTATGTCACTGAGCTTTTAATTTGCTTTGCAATTTCATTTTAACTGTATCTAACTTGATGCCAGATTGTACTTTAGCAAATCAACTCATGATATGATTACTTTCAAGTATCTGGGCATAACTCAGGGCATATTGTGCTAGGAAAAACAAATTACTAATCATAGGTGTTTTTTATAAAGAAGTTTACAGAAAGGCTAGGCAAACAAATATACGGAAATTGTAAAAGCTACTGGGAATCTATGCAGTGTATTTCCAAATGTCAATAGAAACAGCATTATATCCCCTTTAGCCATGGAGCTGCTTTGTTTGCTGCCCTGAAATATTTATCACTCTATACTGCTGCAATGGGCACTTTCTAAGATAAATCCTGCATTGAATGTGAGATGATCTGTTAGAATATATGGTATGGGTGCAGATATATTGGTGCAGTGTTAGACTTAGATACCACAGCTAGGTCACAGTTGCATTGTATTGGCCTGCCTACTGATGACATGCAAATGACAAATTTTTTGCGATGGTTCTCTTGAAGATATTTAAGCATAACCATACTTGAGTCTATTCATATGTACCTTGCTTTCCTTCTCAGCAACTCCAGTTGTCTCCTTATCCCCTGCCTCGACACTTTCCTGTATAAAAAGGAAATATGGTCATCACCTTACTCATGCTGAGGCAATGGCTGCAGAGAAATTGGTATTAATCAAGCTAATGGAAGCATGCCATGTATGGGATGCAATGAAATGAATGGCTAAATGAGCTAGTAATATACTATCAAGCAGAAAGATACTGCCATATATAATCTGAAATAGAAGTATTTATATGCTAAACAAAAAAACCTTTACATATGTCATCATCACACTGGAAGTGTTAAGGACAATTTTACTTACTTTTAATACCAGTATTCTTGTAACAGCACCGGCTTTGAAGAATTGTTTAGTAAGCAACCTTGCAGTTTACACCAAGCTCAAATTTCTCCCACCCGTGACTCAAACTGTTTCAATTATCACCTGCTGCTGCTCCTGTAATTCACCAGGGACTCAGTGTAAACTTCGTAAAATACTTCTTCCACTCATGTTTGACTGCGGCTCACTTAAATGGGCTGTTCAAAAGATGTGGCTCACAAAGTTCTCTCTCTCTTTTTTTTTTTTTTGGTCCAGAATCACCTTACATTGGGTCCATATCCAGTGGTACATGCAGCAGGTGCCTGACATTAAAAAAATTAGGCAGTGGTTTTCCACATCTGACACCCATTTAGCTGTTCAAAGGATGGAATGCACTGAATGGTAACAAGCTCCTCCCAAATAGTACTTGTTACCAGCACCAGGTCCTTTTCTACAGAAGGTCAACAGTCAAAATCACTAAAATTCAGGCTTGGTTTGGAACAGTTGGAAGTGGTTTTTTTAGCTGGTCAGGTTTGACTCTCTGCAGACATGGCTATTTCTAAAGACACTCTGCTAAGCAAAAACAAGTCAAAGCCCCATTATGGAAATGAATTTTGCTAATAAATTTTGACACAGCTAGGTCAGATTTTTCTGAAGACCTGTAGGGTAAAGAGAAGTTATGCAAACATATTTGGGGGCATGGTATATTGGAGTGTCTGCTTTGGCAGTCAGAAGCCAGGGAACCTCACATACTCAGGCTCCAGCTACCTGCCTTCACATGCACAACTATCACACCAAAATTCCTTAAAGTTTCAGCTGAAATGGTTGCATGTTTCTTTTTTAATAAAAGGATGCTGACTTACATGCAAACTTCAAATCACTCATTTTTTTTCTACTCTAACCTAGTATTGCTTGCAGTCAGTCATAAGCCCCAAACATGCCCAGATACCAGGACAAGGCAGCTGCTGACAGTAGTGTTGCCATAGAAACCTCTTACAGCCATATCCCTGTTAAAATTGCAGTGTTATATAACCTTTTAAAAAATGATTAATTCCTTTTTTTTTTTTTAAGTTGCCAAGCCCTGCTATGTGGTCTTTGATTTTATAGTAAGTTTGAGGAGACTGTAGAGGGTCTTGAACAGAAAAAAACCAAATATCAACAGTAAAGTAGAAATATTTCACACTCTACTGATGCATGCATGCACAGAGCCACCCAGAGAAATCTCGTTTCTTTTTTGTAGAGCAGAGATACACTGTTGCCCATAAAAGCTTTATGTCCAACTGCAAGTCAGTACACAGATGACTTCCCTACTCGTAGTATTAAAAAGTGCTGAATTTCTGCCAGCAGCCGCTTTTAAAATATGCCTTCAGCAATTAGTATAATCTTGCACTTCAAAGTCAGGAATGTGTCAGCCTTTTCCATTTTCTTAATAATTCCCTGGCAATATTCTCTGGCAAGAATCCCATCAGCCCAGCTTTGGGTATCTTTGCAGAAGGATCTAATATATACATATGCATATTTTTAAATAAGAACTGTTTTCTAGGTTAACTGAAAGCACAATTTTGGTCGGAAAGGTGAAAGTACGGAGAGCTTCTCTTGCTCCCCAAAGCTTGGACTTTCCTGAAGCTAATTTGACTATTGTGTACTGGTCAATTTAGTAGCATTTTGCTTTTCTGATTAGCTGGAAGTTGGGATTTTGTGGATAATGGAGTTTGAGAAGAGAGGCATGACAGCATAAACTGTATTATTTCTGGAGCATGAAACCCTAGTAAAAACGATGACTGGAATAACATTAGTAAACTAACATCCTGGTTCCACAGAGAAAAATCTGCTTCTGCAGACTTCAACAGAAAGACACTTTTCTACATCAGTTCTCTCCTGTATGACAGCCATATATTTTTAATGGCCTTATGCTCCAATTTTGTACTACACTTAGCTTCACACTCAGAATCCGGACACAGTTGACCACTCTTCCGTATCTAACCACTGTATTCCTCTCCCAAACTATATGCTCCACCACTTGGGCACTGTGAATTGTACCTACAGTGGGATTGAACCCTAATTAGATACTCTTGGTTGCAGGCTGTTCCCTGGCCTCTGCTGCACTTGCTTAGTGTCTGCAAAGAGCTGATCAGGAGGTAGCTTCACGTATGCTTATATCCTGCTCTGAAAACCAAAGTATTTAGCTGAGTGTATGACTCCTTTAATGGGAGAACATCAGAGTCCAGGCAGGCATCAAGCCCAAAGTACTGAGAAGCTCTTTCCAAACTAGTAAGTGCAGTGCAAGTAGAAAAGCTGATTTCCAAGTGCTATGTCTCATATGTAGGAAAAGAAGAAAGGGAAATAGCAACATTTCATAAGCATTCACTTTATTATCATGTCCTCATGTCATCTTTGCTTGAATGTGAAAGATTGATGTGGTGAGAGGGGTAGTATTATTTGAAAAAGAAGTAAGCCAGTGGTTAATGCATTATATCCTTTAGACTATCCTTTGGATTTACAGCTGCCTTTGGGGATGCTATAGAAACAGGAAAACAACTCTTCCTGTGTGGAGAATTCCATGCACAAACTTTTTACCATGGTTAACTTTTCTTCTGTTGGTACACATGGTCATCCTGTCCCTTTAATTACCAGACAGTTTATCCCTCACCAAAAAGGATCAACTGTTGACAGCTACTAATAAAAACTTTATTTTTTATATGGCATTGGAGATCTGAAGGACGAAGAAAAAAATATGTAATGAGATCCTAGGCAGCAATTCTGATGAGGTCTTCTAATGAAGTTTTGGCAATCTTCAGGCAGACTATGAAACAGCAAGTAACTGAATCCAAAATGCCCTGACAGGCAAGTGGTACCCTATCCCTTGGACCATTCTCTCCATAATTTAAATGATCACCCTACCAAAAAATTTACTGTGAAGTTCCTATAATGAGGAATTCATGCCATACATTTTCTGGATTAACAGGATGTGACAGGAAACTTAGCACAAAAAAACCGAACTGAGCACTGGTTGTCACTCAAAACTGGAAGTAAAAGATTCCCAGTGAAGCAGTATCTATTAATATTTTACAACTCTACTTTAAAAGGAAACTGTCACTCATAAGGCAAATGAATGTAGAACTGCTGCCAGGAAATGACATGTTTTCATCTTTTGCAATTCAGTGTAGTTTTCCTTCGCTTTGAACATATTTGTCATTAATCCTAATCTTCAAAACTCTTTGCAAGTCTTGGAAAACCCTCCCTGAAATAACAATCTTTCAGAACCAAATGCAGTCACTCAGTTTCAGGCATTTTGAAAATCAACACTTTACCTTTTTTTCCCAAATTATTAAGGACAACATCATTTTGAATTAGCAACAAAACACCAAGAACAAATGTAATTAAAACTGTTTAACTTCTATTTAATGCCTGTGTTCCTCCTCTTGGATTGCTCTTAAATTGCCTGTCTCTTGCATTGTTTCTCTCTGCCTCTCTCCCAATAGCTCTGCACTCCTGTGACTCAGCCAGAGCAGCTGACAACAGACCATGGACCCGGAACTTCTCAGCAGCAAAATGGATCAACTGAAAAGGTCATGCCAGCCAGCAAGCAAATGCATGGTGCTGCAGAGAGAGACTGTCAAATTAGTGCTTAAGCTGTGCAACAGGCTTCAGAGCATTGCTTTGTCTTAGTGCAAGACAAGAATGTTTTCTTTTGGAAAAATGGGGAACGTCTTTTACATTTTTTTGTCTTCAAAACAAAACCACCTTTTTGGTTTCATTAGTATCTGTTCTTCCACATTATTCCATGCACTCGTGGGAAGAGAAGAGCTCCAGATCAATGACTGATTTCCCATCCCTTCTCTCTCCACTTTCCCTCCCACTTTCTTTATTCCAAACCATCACATTTACATGAGGCATTTTTCTCAGCAGTTTGACAAAATGTGCCTCAGATAGGTAATTTCATTTTTTTCCTTCCTACAGAGTTGACAATATGAACTGAAAACACACAAAAGGGGAGAGTCTGGTCTACACAGACCATGAAACTTTCTTCATCCAGTTATGTTAGTAGACGGGGATGAACCTGAAATAATTTGCTCCAGTGTGTACCATGGAACCAAGCAAAAGTGAATTAAAATATGAAACAAATACTTAAAGTTCATGCAAGTATAATCAGAATTAAGCCTAAATGTAGTTCTGGGGAACACACTGTGACTGCTTCCCTCCATAGGTCCAATGCTGCTAGGCATCCCCAGAGAACGGGTAAGGTTGGACAGAGACAGGTATTATCTGCCCTTTCCCCCAAAGTCCTGCAGAATAGCCCAGCTAGCACTGCCCACCTTTCCTCACACAATAAATTATTTTTCCTCTGTTAGGAAGAGCTCAGTAGCTTGATACCTGATAATTGGATATCTATCCATGCTCTCTGCTGCCACATTTATAGGTGCATCTACAGATACATCCACTTTCTTCAGCTAATTTGCATCTACATTAGCTTAATATTGATATCCATATGGCAGTGTATTAAATGCTTACTGAAAACCACCTGATTTTATGGTCACTTGGGTATCATGGTCCCTGCTTAGCAGCTGAAGACACACAGGGTCTCCCCCAAGGCCAAGTGCAGCTCAGCAAGCTTAAACCTTCTCTTCTAAGAACACCTATGGCACCAAACTATGCTTGATAGACAAAGAGCACAGCTTCTGTGGCAGAGGAACTGACCCACAAAACAACCCCTTTTTTCCATCCAGTTTTTCAGTAGTAATCTTCATATTCTACCAGCAACTCATTAGAGCCTTTGAACATGTTATTGTCTTGAGGAAAGCATGAAAGATGTCAGACTACAAAAACAGATGCAGTTTTCCTCCAGGGTTTCTTAGCCCATGGGCATCATTCACCACCAAGACCTTCTGACAATAGTGTGTAGGAGAAGAACCTCAGTTGTATAAAAAGAATATGAACTGAGATACCTGTATAAAAAGGGATGCTAGACAGCAGGAGAACCCCACACCTACTGTCTCAGACCACCTCTTAATTTGCAGTGATACTGGATGCCCTGCTTTGTTCTTCATGCAGAGCTGTAATTTCTTCTCCTTCATTTCCTGAATGCTGACATGTAAAAAGTCTCCAAACGGGTGTTCGGTGTTTTCTCTTTGGCTCACAACTGGCTTCTAAAACTGTGAGCCTCATAGACATACTACAATAACTTTTTTCTGTAATTTTCATGCTCTAGTAAGGACCATACAAGATGTACATTGGCCTAGTGCTTGAAATGAAATGAGAAAACTGCTAATAACATCATTTAAAAATGGCATCAATTCTTTCCCCTTCTGAAGTTTATCTGGCATCAAAAAACCTGTGAAACCACAACCAGTCAGCTAAACTTCAGTCTAAAATGCCAAATGTAAGAGGAATGACATCTTAGGGCTGAAAGGAGGACATGTGCTGGAGAGGCATGCTGTGACACAGCCAGGCACGGGGGAAACTAGCCATGGTGGGCGACAGTGGAAAGGATGGCTGAAATGCAGCAAGCACATTCACCATAACAAAAGGTGGCTCCAATGAGGCTCGGGAGGTGGCATGGAGGACAGATCACTCACCACAGCCTGCTCTGCTGGCTCGGCAGGCTCAGCAGGGATGGCCTCCTTTTCCACAACAGCAGCAGCAGGGGTTTCCTCAGCCTTAGGTTCCCCAGGTGGAGCTTCTTCAGCCTCAGTCTTTCATTATTGATTTTTAAGTAGATAGTGGAAAAATTGTTGAGGAGTGTATGATGTTGGGGAGGAAGAGGGAGAAAAGGAACTGTGCCTGGCACAGTGTTGCTTCAGACTCAGTCTTGCCAGGCTTTGTCCCCAGTAAAATACAGCATGTAAAGGGCATTTTCATAATGAGTGTTCTATATGTAAAATGAGCCAGTCCTACATGCCTTCCTTGCAAGGAAAGAAATCATAGCTTCCTGAGTTACAGTGAGAGGTAATGGAAGTGGGGGGAAAGTACTCAGTTTGCTCAAAAATGCTCCAGAAACTGCTGGCAAGGCCAGAAATTGAAACTGGCACCCATGTGTACCAACCCTGGTCTTCAAATACGAGTTTTAGAAATTACCTCCTCCTCTCTGGTTCTGCCTGTTTGCAGACAATATAGTCCCTCCTCCAGTGAGGGTAGGAAGCAATGAGCAGAGAGTGAGACAAACACTGACTGATTGAATTCTAGCAATGAATTCTAGCAATCATCCCTGGTTTCCTATTAAAATGCATTCTCTCTTGAGCTCTCAATCACCTACAAGGCACCCATTTATCAACCCACTATCGGGATTTCCACCCTTTTAAATTCTGGCCTCAGCTTGTTTTCCAACAAGAGGATCTATGAAATATCACCAGCCCTGCAACATGTTCAGTCTTGTGGCAAAATAGCTCACAGAAGAAGCGTGATCTCCAATGGAGACATTACTCTGCAAATACATGCACATAACAAGGGGAGAGCTCCAAGCTGTGCTCAGCATATTCAAGTTATAAAGATGGCTGACTCAACCAGATAGAATAACCCCAATAGATTAATTTGCCATGAAAAAATTGCTCAGCATAATATGAAGCTCAAAAGCAATTGCTTTGCAGTTGATAACAGGCTGCCGGCTAGAATATGGTATCCTCTGTGATGAAGAGACAGCTTCTATGAAATTCTTTAAGATACTAAGATCTTCTCCTGATACTTTTCAGGAAAAAAAAAACCCATAGCCTCTCAATTCTTTGCTCATGTATTCCTTAAGCAGGCTGATTTTTAATGAGGTACAGAGAATTTTGCCTGTGCAAGACCTTCAGGATTTGCCACAGCATTAAGCAGCATTCACTCATGGTATATTATACCATACTGTGCAAAAATCTCTCTGTGCAGACAGCTCTAGAGAATTTCATAAGAAGAAATAGGACTGAAATGAGAAACACAAAGTAGATTTATCCCAGGTAAGATGACTAATGAGTTTCCTAAGGTTTAATGCCGGAAGATTCTTTCAGACTTAAAATCACAAGTAACATAAAGCAGATTGCTATGATGTGCTTCAAGTCACTTGTTGAAAAGCATACTTCAGACGAGTTACCCCATTGCAGCTACAAGTAAAAATACTCTCACAATATTCAGTTACCATCATGAACACAAACACCTCATTAAATAACATTAAATATCACCCTGCTGCTATTAAGTAACTATAGCACTCACCCAGCCATGCTGTTACTCTCATGCTTGCTCCAGGCTAAGCAAAGACTGTAAGAGGAGCCAAGAAACTGCCCAGGTATGATCACTTCCAAAAAGATTGTCCCCTCCTTAGAAGCAGACCGTCTACTATTAATATGTGGTGAGTAGATAAAATTACAGCAACTTTGGAGATATGTAACAGCCATCACATACTATCATGTAATTGCTGTACACTGGACCACAGTACTCATTCTAGTAATTTCTTAAATGCAATAAACAAACTCTTTGACTACACCTTCCTAAAATAAACATACCTTACAATATTCTGGTTTTCTTTTCTTTTGCTCTGTGCTATCCTTGTGAAAGGATGTTTCAGTGAGTATGGATTTACAACTACGATGATATCACCCACCAGCTCTTCCAGGTGGAAGAATTGCATAAGGTGGTGTGATTTAAAGGATGGAAAACAAAAAGAAATGAAAATATCTTTGCACAAAGGAAAAATTTTACCCTTTTTGATAAGACATTTAAAAAGAAAGCAAAAGCCAACACTTACCAAAGGCTCTGTCACATTCTCATTTGATTGCACTGTAAATGCAGAGATATCCTAGATGCAGAAATGAAAAACAGCAATGCAGAAATATTTGAGACAGGATATTTGCAGGTGTCCATCAAAGACCTGACTTTTCAGGTAAAGTCACTAAGTACATTGACATAGAATAAGATGGCAAATACAACTTAACTAAACATTATTTTTAATGTTTATTTAGATTATCTGAGTACTATTAATATTAAAAACATTACTTTTTCAATTTTATATTCAGTGTCTCTAGACCAAGAAGATTTTTCACCTCACTAAAGGTAGCAAATACATGTGATTCACAAGGACTTCGTTTAAGGTGCAATGCACTTCTAAGTTGTGGAACTCTGAATCCTTTTTGCAGACTGCACATGGCTGTGCCTGGAGAGTATACCAGCTCTAAGCTACCTTCTTCTTGATCATGGGCTTTTATTTGAGTAATAACTACAGTAACTACAAATACAAAATTTTACCTGCATTAAGAAAGTAGAAAAATGGAGGTGTTTTCCAACATCTCACTCATTCAGAACCAATTAATTTGCAAAATATTGCTGGGCCAAATTATTTTCCTACCACAGAGAAGACAGCAAATATTTATTTTCTCCAGACAAATATTTTGCCTTAATTATTAGAGCCTTGTGCTTTTCCTCTTCCATCCCGATCCTTTACTAAACTAAATGTCCTGGAGCAGAATGGTTACACTGGAAGACTCATTTCCATCCTTCTATAAGCTGAGCCTTTTTGGGTACTTTTAAAATTTGGTGTACAGGCTGTGCTGTGGTTGAGCCAGTCTCTAAGAGAACGATGGAAAATAATGAGGCCCCAGGTTATCCACCTGAAATTTGGGTTCTTGACACAGCCCTGGAATTTGAAAGCATAAACACGGTGTCTTTATGTGCTGTATCACTGTGATGCATACCACAGACTAACCATCAGGACCGCAGCAAATAAATAATTTAAGTTAAACTTTGAGAGTAAAATATATCTTAACTGAAACTAAAGATGAAGAAAAAAGTAAAACTCACTACGTATTTACACACAGAGTCACTGAAAACAGGTGAAACTGAAAACCTGCTTTATAGGATTTTGGGATTGTGAGAAAAATAATCCACAAAAGAGCACAATAAAAAAGCTAGCTCAGCCATTTTAGGAGGAAACAGCTGTCCCACTAAGGTAGTCAGATTTTTTGCTATTAGACTCAGTCAGGCCAACAGTCCTAAGAGTATTAGAATATTTCCAGCAACATCTAAGAATTTCTGACAACAGACAAGGTCTAGATTTGAGACAGTATGATGTTGCTATGCAGCTTGTCTATAGAACAGATTTCCTGAATTTGTATAGCCAGCTCTAATGCCTTCCTAATAGCACAGAAAAAAATTACCTCAAAATCTGTTTATTTCTTACCTGTGCAAATCCATTAAATGCTATGGTGGATGCCTAAGTAGAAGTGAAGATCAGAACAAATTATCATTTGTTTACTAAATCTGAACATGAGTCAAAACATTTTTATTTGCAAAATAAAAATGTAGGCCAGACATAAAAAAAAAGGAAAAAAAAAAAGAGAAAAAAATTAAAATGAAGGGTAAGGCAGCAACGAATTTGACAACAGTGCTATCTGATAACAGACATCACAGCCTTAAAGAAAATGACAAAAAGAAAAAGCAGAGTACCTTAAATGTTTTTAAAAAACAATAACTAAAAAAAGACCAGGTTTGAAGATCTACACATAAAACACAAAAGCTGCCAGACACAATGTGTCTTCACAGTTCAACGCTTCATTTACCATTCTGAAACGCATTTTTGTCAGCCTGCTTGAAGGGCTGAAGGGCACCACACTATGAAGAGTTGCATGGCAATTTTTCAAAAAAAGAATAGCATGGGCTTAGGAAGGGCAGTAGGAAACACACAAATGGAGTGTTTTTAAACGACAAGGTTATGCATGGCCTAAGGAACTCTTTGTCTAGACTAGGCTACACACTGGGGTAGGTACCTCTTCTTTATCAGCCTCAATTTCCTGGTACAACAATCCATATCTCCGGTTAGCAATTTCATCTTCAGATAAATCTGAGTTGTTGGTCTCATTGTCTTTAGGACTAGTTGAACTCTCGGTGCTAGCATTTCTGGAATTTCCCATTTGAAACAGGGACAAGGGTCTAGCTATCTCCTTGCTCGGTCCAGGATTGCTAATGCCTGCCTGCTCCCCAGGCAAACCTTGTTTTACTGGGGTCTCCTGAATTATGTGGCTTGTGCTTGAACCTACTTCTCCCCAGCTGTTATCAGTAGCTCCTAGGTCTTCTGTAGACCATTTATTACTAATGCCGAACCAAACATTTTCCATGTTACCTTCCTCTGAGTTTTGCTGCTTGGGGAAAAAGGGCCAATTATCCAGTCCATTGGCTTGGCTATCTGACAGACTAGAAAAACCCCAGGAATCATTAGTAACTGTTGGATCCCAGTTTGCCAGCCAGGGCTCTGTTTCCAAGGCTTCAGGAACACCACTGCTAATCACTTCAGAGGCTGCTGTTGCTGTCCTACCTGTCACTTGGTCATCTGCATTATCTAGGCAAGGATTATCACAGCTTTTGCTAGCAGCATTGGCTGCCTTGGTCAGCAGTGCCCACTGTTTTTCAGCAGCAGCTTGATCTCTAGTACCAGTACTACCATTTGGGAGGTGGCTGATGCTATTATCTTCAGTTCCTTTACCAGACTCTTCTGCACTGAATAATTCAGCATCACACAGATCACTTCCGGTATCTGAAGGGTACTTTCCTGTGTGGTCAGTTATCTCTGGGTCAACATGTGCCCTCATGTTTATACACTCCATGGATGTACTCTGGCCAATACCACTGTCAGTTTGGTCTAAGGCATCCTCAAATGTATTTTCATGGTCCTCATCCCAGATACCAAGGACTGTCTCAGGTTCAGCACCAATGCTTTCTAGAGTGTTACAGTTGTACTCCACTATTTTGTCCCCACTTTCCAGCCCTGCGCTCAATGATGGTATTTCTCTATCTGTCTCCTCAATGACATTGACCCGTTTGAATTCTTCTGTAGAGTTTTCTAGGTTAGCACCACTAGCTCTCCCAGTATCCCCATAATTATCTTCAAACTCATGTACATTTTCTACCACTGTGCTGACTAAAATTTCAAGATCTGATTTTGCCAAACCCTTATGAAATTCTGCCTCACTGTTTCCTTTGGTTTCACAGCCTTGCTCTTCCAATTCCTCTGCACCTTCTACCTCCTTGTAGTTAGCTCCAGTCTCTACCTTTTCACTCGGCTTGACACCTGCCCACTCGTCTTCCTCATGCTGTTCCTCTGCCTTTTGCACATCACATGGGAGGGGTTCATCCAACAAGCTATCAGCTCCCAGGACGGGTCTCTCAAAACTGGTTACATTCTCTAAAGGCTGATTGGTCACCACATCTTCCCACACGACATTTTTGGCATCCAACTGGTCCTCCAGTGAAGTCCTCTGGTTTTCGCTTACAGAAGCTGACCCTGGTGCAGCATCCTCCTGCTCACCTACTGCAGGCCAAACACTAGCAGGCAGAGTACCCGTGGATTCGCTTGAGGTTTGCTCTGCCCTGGGGAAAAGCAAAGAACTGCCTGCAGTAATTTCCTGGCTGATAGTGGGTGTGCTAACATCTAGGCCCCACTTGAGTGAACCTAGATCAGTTTGAGATCTGTTAGTATCTTCTGATGACCCACTGTTTGGGGTTTCCTCCATGATCAGGTTACACAGGGAAAGACTTTTTGAAGAATCAGGCTTTAAGCAGACAGAAAAGCAAAGAAAAAACACAAGATGAAAAAGATAAAGGCGGACTTGATGAGAAAACACAAAATTTATATTCTATAAGAGCAATTTTAATCTAAAGAATGAAGTGACTAAATTAAGCCATTTAAGGAAAAGCTATGTGGTTTGCAACATCTGAAGGCAATAAATTGTAATGCAAAAGAGCAGCACTGATACACAAAACCAGAAAACTATCTTTTACACCACAGTGATTAAAGAAGTCTCTAGAGTGGTCACGATTCTGGGGGGGAGGTTTGCTTACCGGCTGCACCAATTCGCTGCTTGTCTGTATAGAAGGAAGTCATACACATAAAACACAGAAAAGAATAACATGATATACTTTGATACAGCAGCAGTTCATTAATTAGCAGTTCTCTTACCAGCTGCAGTTACCAAATCAAGGTGGGGAAGGAGTGGTGGGTCCTTTCCTGCCACTCCACCCAAGACTAAATCCAGGCCTGTGAATTTTAAGCCTCTGAATTACATTATAAGAAAAGTCCTTCATGTATGTTGAATATTTATCACCTCTTGCTTTCCCCTGTGAGTCACTGACATTTTTATTTCAAACATTTAGCTATGAAATACACTAGCATTTTTAAAAAAATAGAGCAAAGACAAAAATAATTATAATACAGAATACATACATAATATTAAAAAGCTATAAATAAAACCGTGCAAAAAGAAGACAATCTAATCTAAGTTTAGAGCAATACATTCTCAACATTTCTGGGTTATTTTACCTGGTCTAGATATTTGCAGCCTTGAAATTTTGGCTAGCCTACATACATGACTGTTTTTATCAAGCTTTATTTAACCTCCCTCAATATAAAGAGATGAGCATTTAATATACATCACATATGGAATGTGTTCACAAAACAGTGCTGCGAATCTGAATATATGACAAGCATTCACAGATTTTTGTGCTGGCTGAAGCTACAAAAAGTCAAACACAAACATACCAGGCTCCATGTCAAGTCAACCCAGTTAATTCCATCACATACAGTCAAAAGAAAGCTCACAAAAATGGGTTGTTTTCTTCCTGCGGATTATTTTATCTGATTTGGCACCAGGAGGAAGAAGGAAGGATTCATGCAGTTTCCTACAGTAGCAGTTTCTTTTGTGAGTAACTCTAGTTCACTGTATACCCACAAAGACAAGCTGAATTCTGTCTTTACTCCTAATTTTGAGAAAATGGTTGTCCATTGGGTTAAAGTCCTGAGGAACTACATCTTCAGGTATTTAAAACAAATTACTTATATCCGTTATTACCTTCTAATACCTGTACTTTGGGCATATTAAAAGCAACACACTTAGCTGTACTGACTGTGAATCTTACTAGCCTAGATTTCTGACATCATTTAGGTTTTGTAGGCTAAGCAACAAAGATTATTTTCTGTTGTTGTTAGTTTTAAAAGATACCCAGTGGCTTCATATACTTGAAAGAGTTTGTCATGGTCTGTAAATTCTTTATCTCAGCTTTTGGTAAAAGAACTGTAAATCAGAGTTTAAGTTGTTGCAAAATCAGAGGCAGAGAAATACAATTATGTATGTCAGGCTTACCGTCCATAGATCCCATGGCAATGTCTGAAAAAAGTAGTGGAAAAAAGAGCTTGTCAGAAAAACACCATTTCTATACTGTATGTCCAACATGCTACATAACAATGTCCATTAACTAAGAAGAGAGAACTTATTTATATGCATGCTTATAAGCACATACATATTTTATATATCAGCATGTGTGCATGTGTGTGTTTGTATGTATCTGCATAATACTTTTGGTTATAAAGGATGGGCAGTTTGCAATGCATTGTGGTATTTCCCAGTTCAAAGCAGTTGCTGCTTTCCAGCAAACTCACATTGCTGTGTGCATGAGTAATGGCCAGATTCTGAGCTGGTGACTGAGTGACTTTCAACAGGCATAGGAGCCTCTGCAAGGTGTCAGCTTTAAAGAGCTTACAAAGGTAGGGTTTTCTAGCCAGTTAAAAATGATGCAGCTATCTACTGAAAATAAGTGGGTTTCCTCACAACACTGACCTTAGAAAGGAAAATGGCATATTTTTTGGGAAAGGAAATAAGAAAGTTGACCAATATTTTCTTTTTCTTGTCCAGTCTGTTAGTAAATGCTAGTGACCTCTCAACAGAAGAGCTTAACAGACAGATGAAAGAAAAGCAGCAGACTTCATGCCAAATATTTACAGCCCCCGACATGAGACAGAACTCTGCTGGTTCCTATCAAAAGAGGAGAACCAGGCAGGTTTAGAAAGGTCCCTTCTAATGCAGCCATAGAAACAGAAAAGCGGTTGAGGAAGGACAGACCAGGGCTCACTTACTGTGGTTGGATCACCCTGGCAGAGCAGTGGAGGGAGGTAATTAATTAAATTAACAATAGACAAGTCATGCCAGGCCTCCCAAGGCATCATGCACAGATGACTACTCCTGTCTTCACATGACTACTTCAACTGCCTGCTGAATGGAAAATATCCATGACTGAGGCAAAAACTGTACATGTATAGAAATACCACTTAAGGCTCTCTTAATCTCTGTGCAAGCACAAGGCTCTCCAAAGACTGCTGCCATTCTCTCATTCCCTCATATTCTGTACTGCCACAGTAATGACCCTGTCAACTCCAGTGAGACCAAGACCCAGACTGCAGGGCTGTCTTCCCTTCTAAAAACATAGTGTTCCGACTCATCCACATGCTATTGTAGATGCAGATCATCCTATCTCATATGCCTTTGTTGTGTGGAAAGGTGAAAGGAGTAAGTAAAGGGGCTCAGTGAATGCTGCCTATGCCCCTGGATGAAAAGTTACAATGTACTTTTCTACACAGAATTATATTCTGTATTTCATGGTATAGTTGAATATAAAATAACTGTTTTTCACTAAAGTAATAAACTTTTCTACAACCTGTACAATATGATGTCAGAACAAATGTGTTCTGTCATAAAAGTTAAGTATCTTTTGTTTAATGATCCCACGGCTCTAATCAGCATTTACCAAACAAGCTGAAAGAGTAGTTAGCAAAGTCACACTTAGCGTTTTCTGTCACTGCTGAATACTATGTAATTTCGTTTGTCTTCCCCTTCCTTTCCTCTGTTTAGAGGGAGGAAAAACATAAGAAGTAAAATGCACAAAGCTTCTGCTAGAATGAAACACTTCTCACAGCAAATCTCAATGACAAATTTCAGCTAATGTTCAGAGTGCTGACAACGCATCATTTTTCTGACAGCACATATTTTCTGTCAGAGATCACTACAGATCTCATTACATAACTAGGACCTCACACCAAGTAAGAAATTAATTAACTGAGGATGAGATCAGCAGAGAATCAGGACCATCTCAGCCTTAAAGCTTCTTGTCTTCTCACTCCTTTCCCAGTGCTGCATTTCTGAACAGCTGATTAGTCTTCTCATGTCTCACAGAACAAGCCAGATTAATGATAGCACAGGGAGATTAATGACAGCACAGAATAATAGGTCTTGCTAACAGTGTATTAACATTGCTTCTTTGTGTACAAGACAGGGATACAGATACGCTGCCCAGGAGATCTTCCCTACTTTGCTACCTGCCCTCTGGGTAGTGAGAGTGAATTCTGGATTTTAAAATAGCATGTCCTGTAGGATAAGTCAATGAATAACAGCAACTTCATATATCAGCCTTTTATTTTTTAAAAAAAATTTAATTTTTTTTTTATATTGCTGCAAAAAACTACCATTACGAATATTACTACTGAATGTAGAATTTCGGTAACACAACATTCTACAAGAAAACACCCTATTCCATGCTCTAATTTTCCTTGAGGTTAGGTCTAAAGTAGATTAATAGCAAAACCACTCAGATTGTACCACTGCTTGGTACAGAAACTCCATCACATTAAAGCAATTGCATGCTGACTCCATGAGACCTAGGTTCCCTAAGGCATCTTTCCAGACACAAAGAATCAAAGTCAGGTCAGAAAAGTTGTCAGAAAAACAAGCACTGGAGAATAATAATGCTTACACTAGGAGTTGTTCTAAAGATGGAAAATAACAGCATGCTAAAGTCATGAGCAAGGTACCAGCAACCATTCTCATCAGCAGACATCTCATTTTACCATGTGACAATACCCACCCCTTCCAGTACATGGTTATTGAGGGGAAAGACAGAAGGCTGAGTAGTGCTTCTCAGGAAGATAAAGTTTTTCAGACACTTCTCATTAATACATGAGGCAAACCCTTTCTACCAAACACAGTACAGTGCATTCATATGCTTTGCCTATGTCAAGGCAAAGAGATACCTGAGACATCGGTGAATGGCTAACTCCTGTTAATACAGCTTCTGGCTTGAAAGGGTCGAAGTCAAAATCCAGTAAAGATTCCTCTTTCTTAGCTTCAGGTACTTCATTCTGTTAGAAGAGAAATATAAGTCTTAAAAAACTTACCTTTTAAAAGCTGTCCTGGGTAGTAAAATATTAAAATGGTCAAGAAAAAAAAACAAAAAAAAAACAAACCACAGATTTACTAGCTGTGGTGCACACCAAAAGGGGTGGAAGCTCTGAAGATTTTCTTGAGCTTTAGTGTAAGTTTTACTTTTATGAGATTCACTCTTATGATGTCTTTGGTTTCTCTGTAGTACAGCTTTGCCTTTTTAGGCTAAAGTCACAGCCCTTTCAAGAAAGCATTGCGTGTACTTGACTGTGAAGGCCCTTTTAAAGTGCTTTGAGACAGACATCAAAGTGAAAAACTACATAAACAGCACCCAATGTCCACACATTCTAGTAAGTTAATCTCTCCCCAAACACAAACATTAGTAAAAAGCCAATGCAGAAGGATATAAATGCATTTGCATTAAGTTTTAATTCTGAGCGTGTATACCAATTTACAATTAATGTTGCTGTGGTGGTTTAGTTCGCGTCTTTTTTTCTTTTTGTGAGATAAGAATTAGAAGAAGGGCAAAGCAGGCTTAAAACTTTAAAGAATAAAAAGAAGTTTATTACTAACAGAGTTAAAGGTAATAAAAGAATAATAATAATAAAAATTAAAGCAAACTCCCCCTTTCCCTCCAGCACCTCCCCCTTTCTTTCCAGCACCTCCCCCCTTTCCTCCCAACTTGCACAAAGGATAACACATGTGATTTTAGGTCAGAATTGCAGTTCTTAAGTCTCTTCCATATTTGAAGAAAAACAGGTTTTCTTCTGCTCCAGTGTGGTTTCCAAACTGCCACTAGCAAACAGACCTGCCCGGAAATCTGCTGCCATGAAATATATTTCTCTCATGAATTCTGCAGTCTTCCCACAACTGCTATCATAAGCCAAGCACGGGGTATTCTTTTTAAGGATAAACAAATTCCAGCCTGAAAAGCAACAACTCTCTTAAAAGTCTCTTACAGCTCTTAAGTGACCTGGCGTGGCCACGTTTCTCTTCTGCAGGCTGCACACGGAATTCTCTTCCCCCCATGTCTTTGACCGAGAAATAAAACAGTTTGTGACATTACAGTCTTACCACAGCATGCCAGAAGCCTTTTTAAGCTGCGCGCGAAAGACACGCTGCTGCCCTCTTTTTCAGCCTCCATCTTGGCTTCATCAACACGTCAGTACTTTCTCTTTCTCTTTGACCTTGCAGCCTCCATGTTGAAAGGCTGATTTCTTTTCGGGCTTTAGGTTGGAAAGAAATCAGCCTCTTTTCCTATATGCTGCGAGCTGTTTGCTGTCGGCTGCATTGGTGGTTGAAAACTGTCCCGGCTCCCGCCGGGTCTGCGCAAAGCCACGTGGAGTGGGGGAGGGGGAGCCCGTCAGCCTCGGATGGTCTGGGCTATGCAGCAGCTATAGTTGTTTCTCAGCTGCTCACGGGCTCCGAGGGGTCTTCTTGCAGCACCCCGGGGGCGCCGTGCCACGGTCCCGAAGAGGGAAAGGGAGAGGGCAGGGGGCTCGGCCCGGCCCGGCTCGGCCACCCCTCCAGATGAGGGACCGGAAACCAGAAAAAGGGCGAATTCCCCATGCCAGTGCCTTTTATATGCAAAACTGCGAGAAGCGATTGGTCCAAAACCCTGTCCATCAACTCAGTCTCTTCAAACCACCACAGTTGCCTTTAGCTCTAAACTTTAGGAAACATCTAATAGTAAGGCACTGGAACAGGCTGCCCAGAGAAGCCGTGGATGTTCCATCCCTAAAAGTGTTCAAGGCCAGATTGGATGGGGCTTTGAGCAACCTGGTCTAGTGAGAGCTGTCCCTGCCCATGGCAGGGGGGGTGGGACTAGATGATCTTTAAGGTCTCTTTCAACCAAAGCCATTTTATGATTCTATGATATGCTCTTATTAAACTGGATTACATGGTAGAGCCTTCTTGGTTTGCAATTAATAAACTAGCCAAGGCCTCTGAGGTCACTATAAAAATATATACACATATGTATGTTCAATGGGCTACAGGTCTTTTCTCCTGTAAAATAACCTGAAAAAACAATTCGTGTGCTTCAACATAAAACAGTGTGAAAATGTAGCTGAGATTTAATTATCACTAATTGTAAATATTCTAGGCAAGCATCTTGGGTCTTGATAACAAGGCTAGTACTGCCTACTGCTAGCTGTTCAGTGTTGGTTAAACAGTGAGAGAAGCTTGTATTGACAGGGCAAGTCTACTGCAATACGGCATGTATAAACCCAGCAAAACTAGGAGATAATAATAATAATGATGATGATGATGATGACAGTAAAATAAATGAGCAAAGACTTTCTATTATTAAAACATTTAAGAGTATAAACTTTCCAAATTAGTGTTACTATTGGTAAATAGATGTTCAAAGTTAGGCAATTAATGTCTTCCATTATGCCACAAAACACCTTAACTCTCCGTGTCACCTGCAAACACGGTAAAAAGAGCTCCTCAGCTCCCATGTTAGGAATGACAGAGTGACCTCTTCAGTCTGTAAGAGGTGTGCTAGAGGTGATGTGAGAAGGGTCTATACCAGTGTGAGAGGGGTTTGGCTGCTCCCTGATTCTTCCAAAGCAGGAAGGCAGCTGGCAGTGAAGTTGGTGGGGACAAAGGTAAAACAAAAAAGTGATGGTGCTCCATGTGGCACAGAGTCCAGCTGGGGACCTCCTTGGCTTCAGGTAGTGTGAATGTGAAAAACGTACACATGCTGAAAGACTGAATACATTTGTGTCAAAGTAGTCTGTTGAGGCTTACTAAATGGGTAGAAATCATGGTGAGGAAGCCCTAGAGCAGCAAATGACTAGAGGCTGAGAGACTGTAGTAAAAGGGGGTGTCAGGAGTACCAACTTTGCTTGCCTTGATTTATCTTCTTTCTTTGGCCTTCTGCATCACTGGTGATGACAGATAACTGGTCTGACACACTGAAGCCAGTGTTACAGCCTCACATTTTAAAAAGTCAAACCCACCATTTCCACCAGTAACCAACATTACTTTCATTCTCTCATGCCTTCCATCGAGTGTATTTAGATTTCATCACATATGCTCTTGAGGCACTAATACTCATATGGTCATACACCTTGATGAAATGACAGCATTTGCTGGCATATAATCAGAACTGGATGGAGACATAGAAGATAATTATCTTTCACTAAGGTTTGAGAATGAAGATGCTACCTATGAGGACTGAATCAAAGGAACAGGAGTCTTACTTATGCCATGAGTGATGACAGCTAAGGTATTGGAAGTGACAGGGCACTGACCACTGATAGCAAAAGTTATCATTACCTATGACCCTCGGACCAAAATGAAGAGAACACTTGCCTTAACTTTAGTGACAAAGGCCCAAATAAACATACAGAGTACCTAAGATACCACATTACAGGGAGATGCAGAAAAATCAGGAACCTAAGGAAATCCCTCAATAAGGGACAAAGCTGTGACAGGAGGGCCTGCCAAACATTCTGTATTTATTCCACCATAGCATGATGAAGCATGAATAAATTAAACATTTGAAAGAGGCAGCTGTGGCAGAATCAAGGCTGTACCTCTCAGAGGTATGTACAAGGAATGAAGAAGGCACAAGAAACCTGCAAGGACCACCAGAACTGTTACCCTCTCTCTGCACACAGTCTGTACAAGCCTTAAAATAGCCTTAGCAGTTATGGACCATTCACTTCAGAGCTGTCAGACACACTCAGATACATTATGTATCTGCAGGGGGCATATAAAGGCCTACAATGTTCAAGCTAGTAACTGGACACTAAGGAGAAATGTGATGTGAAGAAAAGGAGAGATAAAGCAAGGAATACTAATTTCTGAATGATCCTTTCATCTGGTCACTCAGATATTTCATCTTTTCCCCTCTTTCTTTTACTAGGCAGTAATTAAATCCATTTTTCACAACAAATAACCTGGATGTGTGAGATAAGTTTGTTGAATCAGTGCAAAAATATTCAACAGCATCAAGCAGAACTCTTTCAGCATGTTGCACTAATGAAGCAAATGCATTAGTACTGCTTGGCAAAGAAGGAAGAGCAACAACAATTACAGGATATTTGTGTTTCAGGAAATGAAAGTGTTTGGCCTGTTTGCAATCCTCTCCAAAACACTGTATTAAAGCAGCAAAGCTCTACTCATCAGTCTGTTGGTTTTGTGCCTCTGCGTGAGCAGTGTCTGGGACACCAGTGGTGGTCCCTTGGGAAGTCCTGTACCATTGGCAGCCTCTGCAGGCTTAATAGCTTTCTCCATATTGCTCAACAAGGGCTTTGGGAGTTTAGAAGCCATAAACATCAAGAGGAATAAGTCCATATTTCCTGTGGATTTCATGCTATATATTTTCCTTAACTGGTTCACTACACAAGGATACAAAACCTAGACATCACATTATTTGGGTATGTCTCTACATACTCAGAGATCTCAGATACAGTAAGGATGCTTTAGTAATGGGGGTGGGTTTTGTGGAGGGAGAAGTGCAGATGATTGATAAGAAGGTGGCCAGGGAATAGCTTAGGACATTCCCTGGTCATTGACTGTGGAGGAGGGAAGGACATAAATCACTCACTGAAGGGAGATCCATTTTGCTTGAGAGACAAGGAAAAGATTTCAGTTCTCAGAAGCATGCCCACTTTTATTATGCCATTCCTTTTCTATGCCAATCTCTCATAGAAAGGATGTAAGGACTCTGGAAATGGGACTTACACTTAATTAAAGCCTTGTTCCAGTGTAATCTCTTAACAGAAAAGCAAACCAGTTCCATTTCTGCTTCCCCAGATGGCCTGACATATGCAGGTTAGTTGGATACAGTATTTAATGCAGGGGGCCCTATCTAGCACACCTTACACCAACTCTTACCAGTGATTTCAAGGCTCATGCTACTAGAGTAATTAATTCCTATGAAGTCAGGGTACAGTGATGCAACAGATCTGCCATCTCCCTTCAGAATTAGGGCCTACCAGCAGCTGCATTCTGGGAGTAGCCTTTAATTCTTTAATTGCATGGAGACTTAACTATAAATAAGTCTTTTCCAAATAGATCCCTATACACAGCAATGCCTGTTTCTCCCTACCACAAGAAAACAAAGTATCACATGTTCGAATTGTATAAAATACATTTTTCATTGCTGTGCCTTCGTTCTCCTGTGTTGTCAAATGAATTAGAACAAAACCAATGATTCAAATGAAAACAGAAATTCCTAAACATTCTGCATAAGCTTCAGATCTACATATTTCTCTTCAATCTATCAGACACAGGCTCAGATTTCAGAGTTGTAATTATCATGACAGAAAGGGTCCATTATCGATAAAACCAGCAATCACTATAACTATATAAAAGCTGAATAGCTGAATATAAATTTTACATACTTATTTTGCACAATTCTGGCTTTTCTGTTTATTATATGCAACTTAAAAAAAATCATAATAATGAGATAAAATGAATTTTGATCACTTCTCTGCTGTGCAGCAAATGTTTCTATGAGCAAAGCCAAGTGAATGAATAATCTAGCTGACACAGTCTTTTATACCTGTAAAAACCAGCCAAGTTCCATTTTTAAAAAATCACTCAACAGAAAGATGGAACACTTTTAATGATTTTGATGAAGGAAACAGAAATAATGAAGGATCTCTGTTAAGTTCCACTTGAGATGCTTAGCATTAAAAAAAAGCATCTTAGATCAAATCTTAGCTAGTAATGCAACCTGGATGCATTTAAATCTCAAACATGACTGTATCACAGTATTTTTAGTCAGACGTCTCAGGAAATCATTCTTTTTTTCGATATGTTAGCAGTGTTAGCCCTTTTGAGTGATTATGTGTGACCTATTCAAAGGCAAAACACCGTAACTCTTTCAAGATAACAGAAAATGGTAATTATACCTCTGCCTTCTACCTGCGCCCTCTTCCTCCCTCCCCATGAAGATCAGCCCCAGGGGCACTATCTTGGAGAACTTACGGTGATTACATGGTTGGACCTCTACACAATTCACTGAAGCTTACCTGTGATGGGGTTGTCACATTGATTTCTGGGACAAAGTTGTCGTCAAACAAGTTAATGATGTTCTCCTGTTGCAACTCCTTCGTGGGTGTGAGTTTAGGCAGTGGTGGGACTGGCGGACCTTTCCTCAGCTAGGCAGACAGCAAAAATGTTACAGACTAGTTTAGGGATAAAAGAAAATCTTTAAGCTAGGCCTAAACAAATTGTCCTAGGTTTTTACTTCAGCTACTGCACCCTAAATAAGCCATAGGAATAAGCTATATGTTGAAAGGAACTGTTTAGCTGTTCACCAACAAATGCCTTGAAATAAACATTATGGGAAGAGCAAAACCACCCTATGTTTCAAAGTCATTAAAACTCAAGGTTTCAGACTTTATACAAAAGCAACTCTTAGTTGTTTTTTTTCTGCTGTGACAGACACACAGTGCAGGACACTTGTTCTTCTATGCAGCCCATAGCTGGAAAGGCAGTATTGCACAGAAACAATGCCTCTGCAGCTTTTTGGCTTCTTGAGTTCATTTGTGTTTAGCTTTGGGATTTTGTCCCTGCCCACCTGTTGATAGCCTTAGAGTGTACTCAATGCTAAGACCATATCATCTCTGGGAACTACAGCACTTCAAAGGTGCTTAGTTTACTATATTCCTCCTGCTCTGCAGAGATTCACATAACTATGACAAACTAATTGCTTGGAATAATACCAAATAGTATTGGATAAATCTTAAATCTATCCAAATCCCAAGAAAATAAATCCACAAAAAATCCTCAGGTGGTATAGTGACCTAACACCATTGGCACCAATGAGGCTGAGTCCTACCAGGTGAATACTCAGGCAGTGAAGTGTCACATTTTGGGAGACCAGAGAAAAGAAGCATGCTCACTAGATACAAAATTAATTTTCTTCTGATATGCAGACAGCGTAGAAACAGCAATCAGCACAGAAGCTATCCCAATTCCAAAAATATCCATAACATCAACACAAGTCTTTGATATGCACATGAAGTATCACATACAACTCATGCTACAGATGGAACTGATGAATGAAACCGATTCTTATTTTACCAATACTAGTGAGAATAGAAATTACTCCATTGATTACAACAGTGTCAAATTTCCCAATCCAGTGTTAAAAACAACCAGTAAGACTTTAATTATCAGTAATTAGCAGAGCAGTATTTCAGCTAGCTTTATTATTTATTTAGAGATTGGCCAGACCAGTGACATTCACTGGCTCATTTTTCTCAAGGTAAGCATAAATCTGAAGATGAATGAAGAGCAGAAATATATAACGTACAAAAATTCACAAGGAGGTTTTAGAAATAGACTTTTCAAACGATCACTGCTGGTACATGGGTCCTTAGGGACAATGCAACTTTTTAAGAAGTGTTTTGCTTTGTCACTTCAAGTCCCACAAATTCACCAGGCATCTAAAATTTTCTTCATTCCCCCAAATATAAAAACGATTTTCTATTCATGTTGTGACACAGGGATGAACAACTGATGAACAGAACAGAACAGACAGCAACAGAACCAGTGGCCTCCCTGCCATTACTCAGTCACAGCCTAGATGAAAAATCCACCACGTAACATCATCTCAGCAATCTTTCACCACACAACAGGTCAGTTCCCTCTGCTAGGTATCTCCTTACCTGTGTGGGTGACTTAGGTCGGGCTGGTGCCGGAGACACTGGTGCCAGCATATGATTAGGACTAGCAGTAGGGCTGGGTAGGGGAGAGACCTCCTCTGGTGGTGATGGTGTTTTTGCAAAGCGGAGTGGACCTGAATCACTAGACAGAAGCAAAGCAATTGCAAGGACACATATATATTGCTAACTTATTACCTTGAAAATCTGATGCAACAGATGAACTGCATCCCTGATGTAACGCCAGTGACCACAAAAGAGAGTAGACACTGGAGATGAACTAAGCCATTATATAATGATTAAAACTAAAATTGCAATTAAATGCAATTAAATTTCAGTGTCAAAGGAAGTTTTAATTTTGAATGATCTTGATTTTTGGAACATTTGTTTACCTGATCATTGTAACTTCAAGAAAACAGAGTACCTGCATTTTTTCAGGTTCTGTACTTGAAATACCATTTCACTTATAAATTTATAACTATTATAAAATGTGGAATGGATTTACTGTCTTCATTTCACACGCTTCTTGGAATAAAAGACTCTAAAGATGAAAAAAACCCACAGGAAGGCATAACAATGAATAATGCAAATAATTTTAAAAGCTCAGCAACTTCAGAAAGGTTTCAATAAAATAAAAGACAGCCAGGATTATTGTAAAGATACCACTATTTAGAAGAACAAATCACCAAAATTATAAACAAGTAGCAGTCAAGTGACTTCAACACAGCTCTGCTGATACTAAAAAAAGATCTGATGAAGTCCTAGAAAGCATCTGCCCTTCTCATGAAAGGACCTGGTGCAAACACCGAGAATATATTCAGCTACCTAGAAATGCTGAAAGCGTACAGTGAGGGGAGGCTATGAACTACAGTACTCAACGACCACAGTACTCAGTAAGAGCAACTCCTACACATCCTCAGGGAGAGCAGAAGCACTACCTGACTGAGACCACAGCATAAACATGATCCTAATGCTAACACAAGAAAAATTGTTCTTTGGAAGGACAAACTTAGCTCACACTCACCACCTCTTTCTGTGGAAATATTAAAAGAGAAAAAATAAACAATCATTAAGAAATTTATGTCCCAGGTACAATATTTGCCTTCAGGATAGAGTATTCAGTAGCATATGAGTTTTTTAAGATGATTCTTTTTATGCAGTTCTTTAAAAGAAAGATTAGATACTGTACTTGTCTAGTATTAACTTCTCATGCATCTAAAATGGAAAGTTGTTTTATCTCATGAAGACCCACTTGTGAATAGTCTTTTAGAGTATCATCACTAATAATGGAAGTTAAAATCTAGGCTCTGCAAGGCTCTGCAAATAATACAGCAAGAGAGCAACAAAGTAACTGAAACAAAATGTATTTTTACAAAGCTTTTCTAAAGTAAGTTAAGATCACACTACATTAAACGATGTCTAGTAACTGGCAGCAAAAACAATTTTTCTTTTTTCTCTCAATGGAATAACTCAGTAGGAACAAGCACACGCATGTTGGACATGGCCTAGGAGACCACGGATAAAATACCTGTTGTTTACAAAAAGTGCTTTAAATCTTCCAACACTACATTATTTCACATCCCATAAAAGTATTTTACAAATGCTTTATGGAAATGTAGTCCAGTTTCTGAGTCCATCCTAAATGGGCCAGAAGTGGTGGTGCATGAGCTAACAGCTCTAAAGACAGTATGTAATGTATAAGCATGGATTATCACTGAAATAATCTAAAATACAGATTCTAGTGATGTACTTATAAAGTATTCTGAATTTTGCATTACATCACAAGTTTCAATATTTCATTCTTTGTTCTTCCAAAGTGAGATTAAAACAAATGTAGGAATATCTGCCATATTTTTGAGGCAGATGTTACGTTGTTTGGTCAGTCTTAATTGTTGCTAATATAACTCCACCTTGAGTGCAAATTAGCAGTAGCTACCTGAGGAACCAATTTAATTTTTATTTATGCCACAACATTGTCCAGGTTTTGTGTTACAAACCCATTTTCTGACATTGGGTGGAAAATTACTACATGGGCTGAGCCCTAAACGTGGCACGTGCCGAAGGTGGCTAGCACAGATGAGGGTTTGGAGACTGAGGACATCAGAGTCTCTAAGCAGGCAATCCCTTTAGAAAATGGACACTTCGCCTGACAAGGCAGAGAAAACTTCCACCATTGGGCTCCAAGAGACTCCCGCTGCAGGCGGTGAAACCCCCGCTGCCCGGGGAAAATTCCCCAGACTAGCCGATGGTCGCCCTCCAAGGAGCGGACTATGGGCGGAGCCTGAGCACATAAAAGCATTTCACGGCGCCTTAATCGCTTCCCGGTGTCTCAGTTTCCTTCCAGTTCGGCTGCTTGCTCGCCTTCTCCCTGCGGTCTTACTTCATCCCAGACTATCTCCCATGTTTGCACCTGTTCCGTCTACCCTGCCCGGCCGCTTCCCCGGAGCAGCCTGCCTGCCCTCGGCCCGAGCACCGGCTCCCGGGCCTCCCGCCGCGCCTCGCCGCCGGGACACGCTGCCCGCCATCGCAGCCGCGCTCTCGCCAGAGCTGCGCCGGCTGCCCGGCCGGGAGCGCACGCGCCACCTGCCGATGCATGCCGACAGTGCAGCCCGGGACTCTGCTGGTGACATTCTCACCCTGGCCTTCTTTCTCCATCTTTCTTTTCCCTTCTCTGCTTAACTTTCCCTCTCCAGCGGGACACATATCTTTCTTTATCAATAAATAGTTCTCAGATACAATATTTGCCTCGTTTGTGCTTGATTTTGTCCGAGAAATCCATTAAAAAGGATCCCC
Source organism: Pachycephala philippinensis (assembly GCA_013397055.1). Lineage (NCBI taxonomy): Eukaryota > Metazoa > Chordata > Aves > Passeriformes > Pachycephala > Pachycephala philippinensis. Next base: position 258,817 of record VWZT01001041.1, read on the forward strand.
TGCCGTTTCCCTTAAAGTGGGATGCGAAAAACTGTAACATTGCTTCTGACTAGCTGGGATTAAATGGAAATTCAGGCTTTATTTATTAACTCTAAAGATCATTGTGTCTTGCTAAGTCTCGCTGTTTTACATTTCAACCTTTTCTGCTTATCAGTATTAGAAATCAAGTTATGGCAGAAAGGCTACATTTGTTGAAAGCAAAAAATCAGAAATACCATACTGGCATCCACTGACCTTAAGAAAGCACCATCTGATTTTAATTCTCTTTTTGGTTTTGTGCTTTAAAACAAGATTTCTTGAAAGTCTTTAAAAATACGGAATTTCGTGACATTCTCTTTATTTCAGCTTCTCTGCTTTTATGATGTACCCTCAGATCTTTACTTACCCCCATATCCAGAAAAGATAAAAGCTAATGTTCAAAGGTTGGGATTCTCACCTAATAATAGGAGCTAAAAACATTTCTCAATATTTCAAGGTTTTAAACAAATCATGAGAGTTAGCAACATTGCTGTAAACTAAGCATCTAAGAATAAATGAGCTATACACTTAGTTGGTGAAAATTGATGTAAGTCTACAATGAACTTGGCTAAATTGAAACAACCTTCATTCTTTTTTCTTTTTGAAAGGACTTTCTAGAAAAATAGTCAGTGAAGAAGGAGGCTTTGCATCTTCACTCCTGTTAAGAATTTAGTCCCAGATACCTTCATCTACCATCCTGAACAAATAATGCCTGTTACCATGTTGTGCAGCAATCACTACTAATGGTGTAGGGGATTACTACATATGCTGAAACCCACAAAGCCTACAGCAATGCAATTCATTAAAAAAGCAGTAAATTCACCTTGGTGCCCCTTGAATGGTGAAGGCCTTGTCTGCATGCTGATCCCCCAGCTTTGTCATCACTTCATATAGTTTGTGACATAACTGTGAAAACAAAACAGTTGCCTGAGTTTATATGAACAACTATAGTTATAATTAAAAACACAGGTGATAAATCTGGTCTGATAAATGATAACTTGATAACTTTAGGTTACAATATAAAACTTTCCAAAAGTTCTCAGTGCCATGTATAACAAAAGCCTGAACAGAAAGCCATCAAAATCCATACAATCAAATGTAATAGCAGTTCTTCAAAAATGTGAGCTGTTTTTTAGAGAGCAAGTTCATAGGTGTGACTGACTGCTATGTGAGCTCTGATGAAGGAGGTCATCTAGGTTTAAAGCAACATGGGCAGCCAAGAAGATTCATGTTTTGCCCTGAAAAATCTAATCCCAATTTTCACAGAACTTCACTAAAGTGAGTTTTCAAAAAAATTTTGGTTCCAATTTGAAGGTTGCTATAGATAATACACTACTATTTAGCCAGGTATATTCAAAAGATCCTCAGTGAAACTACTTGATTTGCCTAACAGTCACAGATAAAATATTTCATTGTTGACCATGCATATAGCAGACTTGAAGGGAATGTTTGACATGTTTTTCTTGTCCTGATTACAGCAAAGAGGTGTTTAGCAATTGGACACAGCAAAAATACTGAAGGCAACAGTAAATTATCAAAATAGAAAGTGAATTTAGTTCTACAACTGATAATGCACTGCAATCCGAAATTGTAGGGGCTGCTCCTTCCTTAAGGAGAGAACAAATATGGCAAGTAGAAATGAATATGATGCTTATACCACAAATCTGGATCTATGGCAAATTCTCATGTGTGCCTCTGCTAGATTTTTACTATAAGACATTTGTTAGCTATCATGCATATCATAATCCATTATACATGAGATAGTCAGTTTTACTCACTAAAGCTATTTCCTTGTGAAACTTGGCTTCAAGGCTGGATACATTTTTGAAGGTGTTCACATAGAAGCCAATTCGTCTATGAAGGATGGCACAAAGAAAGGAAAAAGAGAATAAAAGATATGTGTGGGAGGGCCACAAAGGCAGATTAATTAACTGTCTTCTGGACTACAAGCAACATTCTTGACTATTACTCTCAGCAAAGCAAATTATGAAACGTCAAAATTTCTGATTAGTTTGTTCATGTTTATTTCCGTTTGTGTTGAGATACGTATTTTACACCATCCAGTGAACCAAGCTGAGACTACTCCACATCAGATGTCTTCAGCTTGTTTTAAAGAAGAGTGGAAAAGGATGGTCACAACTGCAGCACAAGCACAGCACAAGCACATGGAAGGCAAGATGCTCTGGGCACCCATCTCCCACCAGACAGCAACGCAACCATTTCCTGAAAGGAGAAAGGTACCACTCCGGCACTGTGAGCCCCTGTGCCCAAATCTTATCACAGCACCAAGGTGATGCAGTTGCACCTTTAATGTATACAGCTCAGTACTGCCCAGGGGTGGGTGTCCCAACCTCAGCTCTGAAACACACGCATATGTATATAAGAGGAAAGAATTTAATATAGACTAGACATTTCTGTGCATGTAGTCAAGAATCTGCTTGTTTGGGGTGAATGATTACGTACTTCTACATTTCAAAAGTAGAACGTGTTTTCTTTGGTTTTGTTTTATTCTTTCTCCTATTTAAAACTTTCATGTATAATCTCTCCCAACTGTTATTAACAAAAATCATCTTTGGAATAAGAATAAGCCTGCAAAATGTCAACTCAATACATAATTTTCTTCCTGAAGAATTGTAATAACTAAAATAAAGGACTCTGAAAGCAATTGCTTTCTAAATTATGCGTATTGCTCAAATTAAATTCTGCCTTTCTCTGAGACTAGCTACTGCTTTTTTATACAAAATTTACTGAAGTAAAAGGACCCTTCCTCTAAATCATTCATATGCAGTTTTACTTTTAGTAGGCCCATAAAACAAATACCTTGAAGTGCTAAGAAGGTTTACACTGAAATAGGCAGAAACACAGCAGGAAAATCCTCTATTGTTCTGAAATTTAACAGGATTTAATTTAGAAGGCAGAGAAGACAAAGGATACTTCACATTTCCACTCCAGATTGTCAATTGTTAAAGAACATAGCACACTAATGAGATGCTTATTTTTCTACTGCTTTTGTTCTCCCATTCATATTGTCTGCATTTTCTTTATAAACACAATTCATGATTAAACATCAAATCATTTAGCATCACAGCATAATCAGTGCAAAACTATAAAATGTGTCTTCTGATGTAGTTATAATAAAAAATTACCTATAAGTAGACTCAAATCACTGCAGACTACTCTGTGCTCTAGCATAATTATTTACTCATAAAATGGAAACCTTTTTGCACCTCAGAATGAAGATATGGTAATGAACCTTAAGTGCCAACATACATTGAAAGAAATAATCATAAATACAGTATGTCTATTTTGGAGCAGTTGCCTACATTTTCCTTTTATTATTTCAAAAAGATAACGGATGGAATCTTCAAGAACCCAGCAATCCATTTTCTATCAGCTCATTAAAATCCCCTCATTCCCTTTCCTTACTCCCCATTTGGGCCTTGCATACGGTATCTCTAGGCTTACCGTGACCACAGAGATGGCAACTCTTCTTGCAAGTCAGTGTTAAACTCTTCAAACACTTTCTGTGCTTTTTGAAATTCTTCTTCTGCCTAAACCAAAATGAAACAGGTGACTTCTAAAATCACTATGACATAACAAAACAAAATTTTTTTTTATGTGGTTTTCTTGGTGGGTCTTTTACAATTTTTATTAACTCAGTCTCACACCATGGAGGCCAACACAGGATTTGCTGTCCCCTCAGTCTCATCAAGAAAGCAAGTTAGGTCTCAAACAGGACTCCTTCGTGAAAGAGGCTGAGCGTGCCTACCACATGAACCAAAGTACTCAACACACATTTATCAGATAGATTAGAGATATCATTTTTTCTAAGAGAGCAAAAGGAAGAGAAACTTTGTGCTCTGTCTTTGTACAGAAACAAATGCCACCCAATCTCCCCAAGTCTTCTGCCAGCATGTTTCTGATTGTGCTACCTTGGTAATTCTGCCCTCATCTTTTCTTTTCGAGCTCTGCAGGGCTTCTAGATGATGCCTTGCACTGTCGTAGTCCACTAGCTTTCTGCTTCGTTTTGCAATGCGAGTCTGCACAGGGGTAGAAATGAAAGTAAATATGAAGAGCACTTTTAAAAAAGCCATTTTACTTAAGTTGTCAATTTAGTTTTTTACATATTTTTATTCTCCCTCATGTAGGAGGAACATGGAAATGGTAAAAAAGATGAACTAATCACATTATTTTAAATGAGGAATCAATGTACAGATAGTTTGGAAAGATTTTCATGGGTGTAAGGCTTACAGGCCTTAGAGTTGAGGTATCAGTGTTACATAAGACTTGTCACATTCTCCAGGATCAGTGAACCTGTTAAACTCAGGGTAATACAATCTTTTCCCCTTATATATAGAGTGAAAATTCAGCAATTAATGCATTTTTTCTAGAATTGGAAAAATGCTAAAATATACTTCTCCATATAGTTGTTCTGACACATACCTAAAATACTGGAGTTCAAGAGATATATATATATAGATATAGATATATAGATATATACACTTTGAGATAGACTTTACAAATCTATATATTATATATAAAATCCAAATGCTGAGAGGGCATAAGCACAGTTTGATTTAAAAGGGAATTTAGGACTGTACATCAGTAATGTTGGTATTTTTAAATTATTTTTTCTTTAGTCCTTGATGTAAATTACAAAGAGGATGACTGTGTGTTACCTACTCAGTTATAAACCATCACAAAAAATTTCCAGCTATGCCCATACAGTCATATTCAAATACAAAAGTCACTACCTATAGAGCTTCTTTATCCTCACACATTTCATTTAGCAGTCATCTCCCTGGACTGTACACCACGTGGGCATCTGGCAGAGGCTAGAATCTGTATAACATTCTCTCCTGATGTGTATTACAAAATCTTTTTATAACTAATTAAAAGACAGGAACCATGGCTTAGATAAAAGAAAGATACTCACGGGTGTGTCTAGCCAGTAACAAAAAGCCTGCTTTTCATGTAATTTGTCTGGCATTTTAACAGCTGAAGAGCTTAAGGTGTCCTTATTGAAGCTGGTTAAAATTATCTCATACCAAAGAAACAGGAGCAGAAAAAAGCATAAAAGTTTCCTCTACAAAGGCTAATTTACTTGCAAGTACTACTGCATAAAAAATATTTTTGTTCACTTGGAAAATCAGCCCTGCCTAATGTCAGGAATTTACATACAGAACAATATCTTGTATATTACAGGAGAGCATGACTTCCACCTCCCACCCTTTTAAATTTTTTTTGCTTGTAATCTCATTTTCTATTTATTTTGCAACTCAACAGAACTTTAAAACTTGTCCTTTATAGAAAATCATTACTGTACTTTGATATCAGGAAATTGTCCTAGATATGTATCCAGTGTTAACAATGATCCATCAACCAGTTTTTGATGGAAGTCTTCCCAAAGTTCATCACATTTCTGAAAAGGTAGAAAGGAGAAAAATGTACTTAGTAGTTTAATGCCACTCTAAACCTAGGAGAAATGTAAACGTAATTGGCAAAGATTAATCTTACTGAAGTTTAAAAATGTTCTTTATGGAAATAAATCAGAGTATAAACATAAGGTGAATGAAAATGAATACCTTGATATTGCAAGTTCAATTCACAACAAACTAAGATTAAACTTTATAACTACTTTGTGTTTTCATTATTTCAAATAGTAACTGCTGTGTGAAAATAAGGATATCACGGATTCAAGGTGTTCCTCAGGGTTCAGGTCCCTGAGGGTCAGTAACACAGAACCTAGCTTAGCTCTTGTGTCTAAGTATGTTCACTGATGATGAACCTCGCTTACAGAGAAAGGAAGTACAACAAAAAATAGAAGAGTAAATAAAAAAAGGGAAAGGTCTTTCCATCTTATTCTTTTTGTGCCATTAAGGTACATTTGATGAAATGGCTGATGCAGACAAGAACTCTACCTTGCACTGCTGGAGAACCGGAATGAAAGATAGGAAACATCCCAACATCAGCCGGCGAAATAAACAAAATCTGCACCCCCACCACCCTCCTCTGCCCTGAAGGTACAGTGCTTTTCCCCAGTCCCCTTTGGAGCTCTGGGGTAGTCACCAAGAGAAACCCCCTGCAGTATTCTGACTTTTATGAACATATTAATGCACCTCACATGACAAGGACCCAATAGGTGTGATTCCTTATTAGAAGCAAATCCTGTTACATAGAGACATAGTGCTTGAGGTCCTGGGTTCCCCACTGCACAAATCATTAGCACATGTTAAACATCCTGATTCCCCCTTTATTCACACATTTCAAAAATCACTTAACATCCTCCCCTTTGATGGGAGGGAGACTAATGGCTGTAAGCACTGCTCTGCAGGGCTGTTATCTTCACTGACAAGTCTGGAAAGCTATTCCCAAGTGTTTGTTTTATCATAGCCTACTATAGGGCATATTATAAATGCTGTGTGATGCCAGCTTTCAGTTCATTCATTTCCTATTCTAACAGAGTCCCTAATGAATTTTTAGAATCTATTAAATGTGCTTAAAAGAAATACCTCATTTATTAACACAGTATTTAATCACAGTGGTCTACAAAGCACCACAGCATTAGATCATAGCAAGCAACTGCCAGTGTTGTGTGTTTGCTTTTGTATCTTGCTGATACATACTTTGAACAAATTAAAATAATGGAGGTTTTCTGAAAGCTAATGGACTCAAGCAACATTGCTGAAGGATCCTTTAAGCCATCATCTTTCCTACCACATAGAATAAGGTCTTTTAAGTGGATCCCTTTTGGAATAATCATTTATATCCTAAACTGAACAGATGCGTAATTCTTTTTCACTCTAGGTTGAGGGATCACAGAATCAACTAGGTTGGAAAAGACCTTTGAGATCAAGTCTAACCTATGACCTAACACCACCTTATCAACTATAACGTGGCACTAAGTGCCACATCCAGTCTTATCTTAGATACCTCCAGGGATGGTGACTCCACCACCTCCCTGGGCAGTCCATTCTAATGCCCAATCACTCTTTCTGTGAAGAGCTTCTTCCTAATGTCCAGCCTAAGCTGTCTCTGCCACAGTTTAAGGCTGTGTCCTCTTGTCCTGTCGCTGGTTGCCTGGGAGAAGAGACAGACCCCCACCTTGCTACAACCTCCTTTGAGGTAGTTGTAGAGAGTGAAAAGGTCTCCCCTGAGCCTCCTTTTCTCCAGGCTAAACAACCCAGCTCCCTCAGCCACTCCTCATAGGACTTGTGTTCCAGGCCCTTCACCAGCCTTGTTGTCCTTCTCTGGACATGCTCCAGCATCTCAACATCCTTCGTAAACTGAGGGGCCCAGAACTGGACACAGTACCCAAGGTGTGGCCTCACCAGTGCTGAGTACAGAGGAAGAATCACTTCCCTGGTCCTGTTGGTCCTGTTGACTATTCCTGATACAGGCCAGGATGCCATTGGCCTTCTTGGCCATGGTGGGCACACTGCTGGCTCATGGTCAGTCTGCCATCAGTCAGTACCCCCAGGTCCCTTTCTGCCTGGCCACTGTCCAGCCACTCTTTCCCCAGCCTGTAGTGCTGCAGGGGGTTGTTGTGGCCAAAGTGCAGGACCCAGCACTTGGTCTGTTAAACTTCATATTGTTGGATTCAGCCCATGGATCCAGCCTGTCCAGGTCCCTCTGCAGAACTCTCCTACCCTCCAGCAGATTGACATTCACACCCAATTTGGTGTCATCTGCAAATTTGCTAATGGTAGACTAGATCCCTTCATCCAGATCATTGATAAAAACTTTAAACAGGACTGGCCCCAGCACAGATCCCTGGGGGACATCACTAGTGACTGGCCACCAGCTGGAGGCAGCACCATTCACCACCACTCTCTGGGCCTGGCCATCCACCCAGTTCTTAACCCAGCAAAGCAGGCACCTGTCCAAGCCATGGACTGCCAGCTTTTCCAGGATTATTCTATGGGAGATGGTGTCAAAGGCTTTGCTGAAGTCCTGGTAGACAACATCCACAGCCTTCCCCTCATCCACCAGGCAGGTCACCTGGTCATAAAAGGAGATCAGGTTGGTTAGGCAGGACCTGTCTCTCCTAAATCTGTGCTGGCTGTGTTTGATCCCCAGGCTATCCAGTAGGTGCTGTGTGATGGCACTCAAGATTATCTGTTCCATAATCTTGCTGGGCACTGAGGTCAGACTGACAGGCCTGTAGTTTCCTGGATCCTCTTGGCCCTTCTTATGGATGGGCATTACAATGGCCAGCTTCCAGTCATCTGGGACCTCCGTGGTTAGCCAAGACTGATGATAAATGATGGACAGCAGCTTAGTGATCTCTTCTGCCAGCGCCCTCATCACCCTAGGATTGATCCCATCTGGTCCCACAGGCTTGTGAGCATGGAAGTGGCTCAGCAGGTCACTAACTGCTTCCTCCTGGATTACAGGAAGCAGGATCTGCAGGATCTACAGGATCTATTCTGCCCCCTGTCCCTATCTTCTATCTTAAGAGGCCATGTGTCCTGAGGATGACCTGTCTTATCGTTGACAATTGAGGCAAAGAAGGTGTTAAGTACCTCAGCCTTTTCCTCATCTTTGGTAACTATATTCCCCACCATGTCCAATAAAGAACAGAGGTTTTGCTTGGTCCTTCTTTTGATATTAATGTATTTATAAAACTACTTTTTATTATCCTTTACAGAAGTGGCCAGGTTATGTTCTGTTTGAGCTTTCACCACTCTAATTGATGCATAAATCTACAGTTGTGATTATGTGCAGAAAAAAAACATGAGATTTTGTAATATTGCCCATGAGTCTCTTATTACAAAAACACACCTAGAATTTATCTTTAGAGTTTATCTAATAGAGTTTAAGAGCTGGATTTTGGTCCTTTCATACACAACTACAAATTTCTGAGTGTAAAATCTAATAGTCTACAGATACAAGATAAGGTGCTACAGCAAGATGCAGCATGAGATTTTCCTGCTGTTTAACCTAGAACAATATAAAAAACCTAAACCAATCAAACAAAAAAAAAATGTATCTTAAATTAGGCAGTTTGGAAGTTGGGTGCTTTTAAAATCAAAACCCTTTGCAGCAGGGAAGGGTAGGAGAAGGCAGCCCTAGAGAAGAAAAGCAATCTGTACATTGCTCTGTATTCAGGTTTACTGTTAACTATATTATCAAGGAGGCCCTGCAAACTGAATGCCAACTGGTTAAAAGCTTCATTGACAACAGTTTGCACTTTCTTGTCACCACCATCACATTTGCTGACAGACTTCCCCCAGAACTGAGGCTGTTTAAGTAGGCAATTCAGAGCACCTCAAGTTAAATTCCTGCCATGTTGTCTAGAAAAGCCTACTCTTCTCTAATCACTGAAGGAAGGTAAAAAGTAAAAACAAATAGTGTCCTGAACTCTAATTTGCCCTTAAATTCCATATTCTTGTTAGAGGGGGTTGAGTGTCTCATAAGATATCCTGTTTAGTACCACTGGCTCAATAGTTGTTACACAGCACAAAAGGATAAGCAGATTTGATAATTTTTAACATTCATTTGAACTGAGAATCCTGACTGTAAAATTGCATGTAAGATACCTTTGTACAACTTGTCAGTCAGAGGCTGTCAGGACCAATTCTGCTCACACTGACGTTGATCTCAGTGGGAGCTTATATCAGCTAGTTCATACAACAGACACTGCAAGTGCTGTATCCGGCCAGCAGGAGCTGCATTTCACAGGACCCATAATTTATATGCTGAGAAAACACGATTTAACATGACGTGAAGGATTAAGGTCAATTTTGCATGCACACTTCTCCTCAACAGCTCAGATTAATCCATTTGCAGCCAAAATACTTTTTCCCTCTTTCCATACATCTTACCTCTCCAATCATTTTCACATCTTCACGTCCGTACCAGTCTGGCTCATACACTTCATGGAGAGACTCTGTAAGCTTCTTTGAGGCATCTTGCATTCCTGCAATTAGACAGAAAGAGGAACATATAAGTTCAAATGACAAGAAACTAAATATCGTTGCTAAACATCTTTCTTTTCAGCCACATGTACCCACTGTGCTATTCCCTCTGGCAAATTTAGAAAAGAGATACCTGAACTTGGGGAGAGTGCTGTAATGGATGTGGTTTTAAGAAGAATCTTGTACAGTCACCCAGTAGGTTTAGAAGTTTGTGGAGCCCAGTGCTTATTTATGCTTGCAACAGGGTGGTGCCTGCAGAGGATTGTGCTAAGCCAAACTGATCAGTCACTTTTGGAGCTCTTGCTACCACAGGTGGAACAAGAACAGGGACTATTGATGGTTATCACTCTGTAATACACAGAGGAGCTGGCGTGAATGTAAAATAGCTTCAATGATATTATGAGAAAGGGCCTAAATCTATCTTCAGTGAGATCAGTTTGACCCCAATGAGTAAAAAACCACCCTCAGCGAAGGCACTGGGGTTTGTATTTTGATACAGCATGAATCCATTAGATGCTGAATACGGTTCTGAGTCCAGTGAAACCAAACTTATCTCACCTAACTTGCTAAGAGTTCAGAATAAGTAATTTTAAAATGACGACTTCTTTTTCAACTTCTTTGCAAAATCTGAACAATACTTGAATTTTTTACTTAGCATCAACTTTTTTTTAAAAAGCACATTTTTTTCTCTAGTCAAAATTTTGTCTGCTATCTTGAAAATATCTCTAAGCATGATCTTCAGATTTAACTGCTCAGTGAAAGTATTTAAGAATAACATCAATATTTTTGTTTTCAGCACAGAAACATTCGTGAGTGGAAGAGGAAAATTAATTTGAAACTTGAACGTGTAGAAGAGCAGACTTGATCTAGTCAGTCGGTATTCCACCACGCACTCCCAAAATGCATGCTCTAAATATGACAGGAAAATAAATGCAGGAATGCACACTTCTTAATAAGAAAATGGTGGTCTATGGAACGGCTAGGATAGGAAAACAGATACTGAAAAAGCTGAAAGTACATGCCTGTTCTTAGTCCTTGAGTACAAAAGAGAGAATGGCATGGGGGAGAACAAGTACAAAGGAAATACTGGTGTTTAGAGGGTACAAGTTTTCACCCTTGAATCAAAAGGTACTGAGCCAAAACAGAATATTTGATCTCTTCAGGGATTGTCTTGGGCGTGGTTTTTAATGACAGAGCTCATCTTAGAATATTAGGATAGCAGAAGATTAGATTGTATTTCTTCCTTTTCTCCTTCATGGTTAATTCTTAGGATGATGTATCTCCAGCTAAGAAAGTGTTCCCCTGAACAAAAAGGATTTTTTTTTTCCTTAAAAGATACCAAATTACAATAAAATACAGATGACCTTCATGTATGTTTTCAGGCAGGACTCATTTAAAATCTCTAATGCCACTGCAAATTAATCAACTCAAGAGGTAAGGCAAAACCAACAGAGTATCTCTATGCTTAAGAAGGCTGCTTCTCTCCAGTCCAGGTGAACGTACAGACCATGAGGGTTTGTTCATCCCTGTTCACACTTGATCCTTTCTGATACCTGAACTTCTGCCCTTAAGCACTCTGCGTGATAAACCTGAAGCAGAGGTTCCTGTGGCAGGCAGGCTAGCACAGCTGCTAGATAATCCCTCCTGCAGCTTGTACTAAGCTCGGTCACAGACAACGTTGGCACCTTTTCCTAGACTTTCTTTCTTAAGTACTACAGGACTCCAGCATATTATCTGCTTAAGAGGAAAAGTAAAACACACCTAATATGCCATGCTTGAGTCATATCAAAACTGCACCAACTTTTACACTTTTTTCAGTTCTGAGAACTGGATAATCCTCCATTCCACCACATTCCTGGTAAAAACATCAGTCAAATCCAGCTGCAGTGTCAGGCAAGTGGGCAGTAAAGTACTTGGCTTTTGCAGTCAGGGGCTTTAATCTGAAATTTCCAGGCTAAGACCATCCATCCTACTCCCCTCTGACTGCAGCAGGTTTACTGCAATACCCCAAATAAGTGAAGAGGTAAATACCAATCCAGTGAATCCCCATTCTTTTTCATACCTCTGGACATAAACTTACAGTGTCCAATGATTTTTTATTTGGCTGGCTTTCACACAATTATTTCTTACGCACTGATACCTTTTATGCATTATTCAGCACTAAATTTAAGAGGATTAGTGTCTTAGTCATAGACTGCAGGCTCTCCCTCCGCTGTTTTTAACTGCTGTCACTGAGAAAGATAAATTGTTAAAAGCAAGTCATTAAAGTACTAAGAAATGTGAAAAGTACTAAGAAATGTGAAAAGAATTTTTACTGCTAATGAACAGTTGGAAATTTATATTTAATGTCAATTGTTTCATTCAGTACTACTTGTTGGTAATTGCATCCTTTATTTAATAACCAAAAGTGCCAAAATATTTGAATCACTTAGGAAGGATGTTGCTAAATAATCCAGTTACTGAAGACTGAGCTTCTCAGATTAAATGATCCCTATTTCTATGGGGAAGAGTCCCTGTCCCTGAAGCCCTCCAAAAATTCTACAGGCCTCCATGTGATAGGGATCCTGGGGGTGGCAGTGCAGAGACATCCCCATTAAGCACACTAGAGATGGTAGAGGGTAGGTGACTTTACCATCACAGTTCCAATATACTCAAGCTCCCATGGAGAATGAGACAGACCTGGAACAGCATGTTGGCTGTAGAACTCATATGCTGTGGGGTCTCCTCACTTCCCTGCAGGGTAATTTAGCCTGAATCATGACGAAATTTACATTTTCCTGATGGGGTGAGCTATCTTGGTCTGGCTCTTAATATTAGTTATGTCATTCTTCTGGGGAATGACCTACCCTGCCATAACGGTTGGATTTGTTATTGCTAGTAATCCATTAGAGTTTCCACTGGAACAATTAAATAATTTCATAATTTATGAATAAATTTTGCAGAAAGATGATGAACAGTTTTATGGCTTTTAAGAAATTACATGACTAATTTTAAGATTTCTGTGTCTGGAGCATATGTGCAGTTCTGTCAGCCACGAACTGACAACTAGGCAGCAGAACTGCTTACAGACCTCAAAAATCTCCCCTCCCCTTCCTGTAGACCAGTTATTCTTTATCACTACATTAAACCACCTGAAGGGTATGGTGCTTTGTTTTCCTCATGCAGGACTACTTTTTACCTCTGTCACCTTGCCACCTGCATGAAGATCCAGGTTTATTCTTCCCCATCTGGACTGGTACTTGCAAAGAGATTGGGGGTAGAGAGTGGGTGACTGATTTAGGGTTTCTGTAACAATTGGCCCATGAAACCATTCAAGTCCCTTAGAGCTCTCAAAAGCTTAAAAATAAATAATGAAGTATAAAACCCAGATACATCTTGCCAAGGAGACTGGAAGAGACACAAGCCTGAGGCATGAGATGACTAAAGCTATGGGGGATAGCACACAGTTTCGTCAGTACAAACACCACTGATACACAGCAGACATTAAACTATCATGCACGTGAAATAAAATGGCACGTAAAAGCCATTCACAAGTTCAACAGCTTTATGGCATGGTTTCTCCACGTCCTTGAATAACCAACAAGAAAGATCAAGGTCCAACTAAGACTAAGAAGCACCAGTGAACAAGAGAAGTCTAAATACAGCAAAAATTCTTTTAAGAATGTGTGATACTAAACCTCAATTGTCAAGTATATAAAAATAAAGGGACAGAGGGCCATAAGAAGGCTCAATTGACTGTTTCTTGCTTAAATCCCCACCTGGAGTATTGTGTCTACATCTGGAGTCCACAGCACAAGAAAGACATGGACCTGTTAGAGCAGGTCCAGAGAAGGCCACAGAGACGTTCAGAGACATGGAGAACCTCTCCTGCAAAGACAGACTGAGAGAGCTGGGATTGTTCAGCCTGGAGATAAAAAGGCTCTGAGAAGACCTCCTTTTGGCCTGACAGTACTTAATGGGAACTTATGAAAAAGAAGGAGAGCAACTTTTTACACTGGTAGGCCGTGGTAGGACAGAGGGGAATGAATGGTTTGAATCTAAAAGAGGAGAGATTTAGATTAGATGTTAGGAAGAAATTCTTTATTCAGAGGGTAGCGAGACACTGGAACAGGTAGCCCAAAGAAGTGGATGTTCCATGCTTGGAAGTGTTCAAGGTCAGGTTGGATGGGGCTCTGAGCAACCTGGTTTAGTGAGTGGCATCCCTGACTATGGCAGGGGGATTTGAACCAGATAATCTATAAGGTCCTTTCCAACCCAAACGATTCTATTATGATTCTATGAAATCGTGCCTGGATTTGTACTTCCTACTTCCAATATCAAGTCACTCAGAAGTCATGCAGCAAAATGAAACTTATTACTGAAGTTCAAATCCCAAAACCCTTTAAAATTAACTGCTTCTCTCATACATCCAAGAATATAAGGATGTCAAGTGCATTATTTTCCAATAATTCCAATATATGCAATTATATGATTGACCTTTTTTCCTGCAAAATGAGCCCCTGATGACAGCATGACTCCAAGTTTCTGACATCCTTGGCGCAAAAATCCCACTCAAGTGCCTAACATGGAGGTTCCCATGCTTTTGTGCATAGATACCCCAAAATCTTTTAATGATAGCAGTCGTTCAAAGAATTGCAACAAAGACACTGTAGCACTGCTTCAGTCATCCAAAATCTAGTCTTTGGCACTACTGACCAAGTCATCTTTGAGGAAGCCTCAGCCAGAGCTGTGTACTGTGCTCTACTGTCTTGGGTTGTGTGCTCACTCCACAGCACCAATGCGTGACAATATGGGTGCCAAGGATGCCAACTGATGGCTTGTTGACTTTGACAATTTTAAGGCTCTCATGACTGTTTATGAATGGATATTTTTAAAGACATGTAGATAATAAGGTGCTTGCAAACACTTTTCATTCTGAGTAAGAAAGTCAGTCGAAATTACTTAAAGGCTGCAACAAGAGAAAGATGCTGAAAGGAAAAGCATGGCTAAAAAGGCAAAACTTAAACAATGGAAAATTTTACACCATGATAAATACAAAACTTGGTGCAAAAAGTAGTCCATTAGAGAGTAAAAGAGCAAAAGGACCATGAATGTAGAGTGCTAGGAAAAGAAGAGAAAGATGGAGAAAGAAGATGAAACAGAGAGGAGAGTTGTTGTCACCAATACAGAAATCAAAGCAGCATGTAAACAGTCAGCTTATGTGATAGATAAGACATCTAGCCAACAAACAGCATCATCCTGCTGCTTCTGAGTAACCACCTGACAATGTGTGTGGGGAAGAGTGAAAACTAAGATAGCAAAATTAGCATTTAATGGGTTCCCCTAAAAAGACTGATGCAATAATTTCCTCTAAGAATAAAAGACATTTGTCCAAATTTGTCTAGTATGGAATTTTCCTTCGGCAGCCCATGCAGAAAAGAATAGATGGTCAAAGACAGTAAGCTACTGCTTTGCTTCCCGTTTTATAATTCCCATCAAAAAGAGCTTTCTTACCTGCCTGCAAACAGCTGATGAAGTGTTACCATGACAGTGATTTCTAGGGATGCTAATACTCGTTTGCAAAATTTTCCCTACTGGACTGAAGCCAGGTTAAAATTATATACACACATTTATATATATTTATATTTATCTCAAGAAGCTACTGTCTCTCAATCAGTCACCAACTCTTATTCCTTTCCCTTTACCCTCCAACTCCTCCAAAGAGAGGTGGCATGAGAAAGAGAACACTTTGCATACAG
Organism: Pachycephala philippinensis; assembly: GCA_013397055.1. Classification (NCBI taxonomy): domain Eukaryota; kingdom Metazoa; phylum Chordata; class Aves; order Passeriformes; genus Pachycephala; species Pachycephala philippinensis. The sequence goes on from VWZT01001041.1 coordinate 274,493, forward strand.
TGTTCTGTTGAGTGTGCTAGATTTACAAATGTCTAGTAGGATTTAAATGGCTGTTTACTTATCTCTGATATTTAAGCACTGGCTAGTGAACTTCTGCTACTTAGATTTTCAATGTAGTACCAAGAGACATTACATTTAACTTTTAAACTTAAAAAAAATGGATTAAGCAGACATAAATGACAAACCGCTTTATCACAGGGAGTGTGGTTTTGGAGAAAGCTCATCACCCAACTAGTAATAACCTGGCAATGTTACAGTTGTGGAGATCAAGCAATCCCTTGCCTTGCTAGCATTTGCAAAGATGAGTAACAAGGTGTGGTGACTTTGTGGGTGCTGAAAATGCATGCTACATGAGAATCTGGGCAGCGGAGGATGCACACAAAGGACAGTCGAGGATGCAAGACTGTATACATGAGTTGACATTGAAGGTGCAGAATCCCTAGCATCAGGTTAAAGAGAATCTTACTTGCATTTGCCTTTGTGTACTTTAAACAAGCTTACTTGTCTCAGTTTTTTAAAAAAACTTTGCTTTACAAAAGCAAGATATAAAACTTAAAAATCACCTTTAATGGCTGCTAAATATCCTCTCAGTTCTCTCTGGAGTCTGGAACCCTCTGCCTGAAAAAGAAATAAAAAAAAAGCATGAAAGTGAAAACACGTGTCAGTTATGTTTAATGCCTTGAAACATGCATGCAGTATGTCAAACAACAACTAAAAGCAATTTCAGGAGCTATCTGATTAATAGTGCCACATATTGCAAGCACGCACCGATTCATGTAAAAAGGGGGCCTGGCAAAGGAGGCTTGGCATGGTGTACTTTCTAGGCCAGAATTTCTGGGTTTATTTTATCAATCATCTGTACAGGGAAGAACTCTACCCAAAGAAAGATAGGTATATTTTACAGCCAAGGTGCAGTTCAAGTCAGCTGGGCCTATGGCCTAATCTGAAACACAAAGAAGTATAACCAAAAATGGTGAACTTCCACTGGAAACCACTCAAATGAGGCCAGTCTAGACCTGAAGGAAGTTCTACCCTTACACAAGTTGTTTACTATATTTGGAAACAACATCCTGAGTATTCTAACATTTTAACCTTTTGCAAGCAAGTAACTATTAAAATACAGTAACTTTAATTACTTTGTTTTGCTTGATTACTGCATCTTGCAGTCTACTGTCAAATTCCGACTGTTTCTTTGGCAAATACATCAAAATTATCTTTCTCTTATACCAACAACGTTTGAAAAACTCAGAACAGAGAAAACACAATGAATTTTGTTACTTTATCTCTGACTGTATCACCAGTTGGATTTCACAGTTCCTAGGATCTGCAAAGAAACCTGTGTTATGCACATACTTTATTGCTAAAAAGATGCTGTCCAGGACACCTTCAATAGCCTGAAGATTTTTGAAACAGTCCACATTTACCAGTTTCCAGTATCTTTCAAATTATTTATTTAAGCAGTTGGAAACTACTGGAATATCAGCTTGCAGTCACATTTTCTCACATACAGCTACACCATATGGAAAAGTCAGCAGCAAAATATGACTGACTGCTGCAAAATATGACTGACTGCTTTGGAGTCATATTCTCTCATATTTTCCATGTGAAAATCAGAATTTAAAGGGTGCATGTGAATAAAGTGAATACTTTAGAAGGCAGAAGGTATAAGCTGTTACAACTCAACTGAAAGGACTTCTGTCAGTAAAGGATTTGCCATCAGCAACTTCAATGCTCAGAGCATTCAGACACAGAGGATCATAAGAAATTCAGGTTGATAGGGGCTATCTGATGCTTAAAATCCATCATACCTGGAGCCATGTTAAGTCCAAATAGTGGTTCTGAAAAAATAAACTTGTCTCACAATACAATGCAGATTACACCCACCAAACTCACTTCTCTCAGCTTCCTGAAGCGAACTGTGGGCCTTTAGAACGGGATCAGCAACAGCCCCCACCCCCATGCCTCAAATTGCAGTGCACTATAAAAAGAGAGCAACTGTTTAACGTCCTTGAAGTATTAAAGAAGTTGGAAGGTAAAAATGCCTGAGTCTAGAAAGCAGACTGAACTCACTTTATGGATTCAACAAACAGAAGCTTGCTTTTACACTAATTTGATCTGAAACAAGTCACCTACAACTCTCATAATCATTAATTGACTAAATTCTGAACACAGGAATAGACCCACCAGGGTGGTATCTGAAAAGTTGCTGGGTAACAGCAAGTGTGAAGGAGCAGCCAGCCCACCAACCTTTCTCTGGTTTGGGACCATGTTTGATGCTCCAAGCAAAGGCAACCTCTTCCCCTGGTTTGGAATCATAACTGCATATCAAAACAAGGGCCAGACAGGTTGAGTATCAATGGATTAAACCTCAGATTTAATTACTTATAGAACAACAGAAAGTTCTGGAGTAGTAGCTTGATATTGTGTTCTTTAAGAAAATATTATGCTTATGTTTTAATACAGTTAAGCAAAATGTACTACCCTAAAGCATCATTACAACACATTATTTCAGGCTACGTAGCACAGCAGAAGCTAACTTTATTCTGTGCTTGGATGGTAGGCAGGGGGATGAGAAAAGTTATCTGTTTTCCATGGACCAAGGCATTAAGTGATCAGACCTTCCACAGAGGAAAGGAGATTGTGCCCAGGAGCAAATTTCTTGATCTCACATCTGAAGAGGAGGATCAGCAAATATTTGGCAGAAACTAGAGGGAAGTTCACCTTTTATGCATGCCAGTCTCCTCCTGGGAGGATCCCTAGTACTGTGAGAAGTCACATGAAGGCACAAAAGTTATCTTTCAATTTCATACCTTCTTTGGCCTGAGCTCTTGTGATAAAAATGGAAGGTACAGCAACTTGGTTCTTCGTCATGGTCCAGCTGAACAGGTGAGCATATAGTAACAACTTCTAGTTATTACAAAATCTCTGGTGTTCTGGGAGCAGCAAACTGCAGTTGGAAGGCTGAGAGCCTCCTTAGCTGATTTCATGTCCAGTTTTACTCATACATATGACGTTTTGTCACTAGGACTAAGCAGCACACAACAAATGTCAGGAAAACATACTGCTCAAACACCATGTTTATAACTATACTGCTGTGAGGTTTCACAACTCCTAACCTAAACCACTGTTAGATCTATTGTGCCTGGTTAGCATTGTGCATCATCAGCAACTGCTTTTCAGGGAAATGTGTAAGAAAAAGTCGAAGTAGTAAAACATGATGTAAATATTCTGCCGTATGTGCTGTTATGAGTTCTGCCACTTCATTCAAAAGAATAATTTTATTATGCATCTCCCTCAGTCTAGGTTATTAACAGGCCACAAACACCTGAAATATCTAAGCATTTTAGAGTCATATGAATTTTCCCTCATTATCAATTGTTGTGTGATGTGACACTGAAAAATCCATAAGCAAGGGCCAGCTCCTACTGAATTTGAGAGGTAATCTCTCAGTTTCAGTGACAACAAAATTAGACCTTTCTAAAAATACCAGAAACAAAAAAATTAGCATCAAAATCCCTTAGCCCTGTGAATTCTGAAAAATGTGCCACTGGTCTATACATTTTCTATAGTAAAATCATTATTAGTGAAGACAGATATACTTTTGTCACCTAACAGACTAATTAAAATTGACAAGATGGAAATACTGCATTGCTGACTATGCACATCTTGCAAACTGTTACATACAGGTTTTAAAAAGTACTTTTTAAAAGATTGTCATGTATTTAATGTTGTCCCTTTACAGTGTTTACTGGTACACTCCTGCTTTCTGGTCTATCAAATTAAAACATCTGGTGGCTCTGAAACCACTGTTCCAAGTATCTTCATTAAAGCCATAAATTTTCTTAAATGAGATGTAGTGTCTTGAGGGAGAATGAAAGGTAGGTGTCCTTTCACCAACTTTGTATTCCTCTATAATGAAATTTCCCAAGACAGCACTGATGCTTCCTTTATAATTTCATAATTTCTTTCATTTGTTCTACATAAGTCAACAAAATGAGTCCGAGTTTCATAAGATGTAAGAAACTCCAGAGGAAATTCTCAATAGCAAACTTCTCACAACCAGTTTGTTTGATAACAGTACGCATGTTCTACCAGACTCCAGCACCAAATATCAGTGTTCTTCGCTCACGTGATCAAACTCAATACACAAATTACCAAAAATCTATTATATAATCCTGTTTAACTTTACATAAGAGCAAGGGAGGCATTCCAACAACCCAAACCAACATCCATCTTTGGGAAAGTCAACACAGCTCTTGACAGCAATGTCCCAAATAATAGTTTGTTGCTTTGAACAACATAACCTATCACTTTTCTCCTCTCTGGTCTCATCATATGGTCAGTATTATATAGCTGGTAAAGACATATGCAAGTCAGTGAGATAAGAAGGGTCAGTGTTTCAGGATCTAGCAATCTACAGCCACAGGCCTTACATACCCTGACAGCAGCATTAGCCTTTTTCAGTACTACTGGGTATTTTAGTTTTGGTTTTCTTTTCAATTCATAGCATTTAGGCATACCTTAGTGCTGAAATTAAGAAAAAGAGAGTCACAGCACTGTTGGCTGTGAGACGGACGAGACCTAAAAAAAGTTAACGATGAAAACTAAAACCCCATAATTTCTGTCTAATCAGCTTTTGCTTCCTGATGGATTAGAAAAACTGTTGCATCTACTCAGAAATTAAAGACCACCTTGCCTCCACAAAAGTTGGAACTGGGTGACCTATTTGCCAGGAATCATTAATTTACAGCTTTCCAGTCAGAACAGAAGAGTTGGATTTTTCTGTCACGTCACATACAGGATGTAAACACAATACATCTTTCCAGGAAAGGTCAGCACATGAATGACATACAAAACCCCAATATATCACTCCAATCAAGAGCATTGAAAATACTGAACCCGAAGCACAGGGTAATTAATAACAAATAATAACAAAATAATAATGATAATAATAACGATAACAACAACAATAATTAAAAATGGCAGTTATTAATGCAGCTCTAATTAATACTGGAATTTTGTAATTTCATTGCTAAGACATCAGAGAAATAGCTGAAAAGAAAACATTTTCTGTATCACCTGGAAGACATTCTTTATTGTAATGTGCTGTTCTTGTCACAGTGTAGAGCAGTGCTGTCTCTTTGTTCATAAACACTTTAGATACTATTTACTGCTAGGTCTTTTAGAGAACTCTGTAGTATGAATGAGAATAACTATTACATTATGAGAAGCTTAACAAAATAAGAGGCTACTTGGACAAATCTGTAATTCAATATGAAATCTATCTGCTTGCCAGAGTACTATATTTTACCATTTATCAGGTTCCTTATAGTCCCTAGAACTGTCTCGCAAATTTTGGAATCTTTTTCTTAAAGAAATGGATTTCCTTTTTTTCTTTCTAAGCTCTAAGAGATTTGGGTTTTGAAATATTTGTCTAGTGCATCAGTTGAAAAAATTGGGTTTGCAATCTTCTCTGGAAACACAGAGGTTTCAGGCATAACAGTATCTTCCAGGAGAGCACCAAACTTGTGACCAAGCCACTAAGAAGGCTCAAAAGTAAGAATTTCATTGTTCTAGTTATTAAGTAGCATATTGAATTGAACTGCATCAAATGAAACAGGCTTCTCAGATGATTTAGATCATCAAAAAAATCCCTAAACCAACTCTAAAGGCAAGAACCAGGGAGCTCTGCCTCGTGTCAGTAGCGACTCCCAGTAGGCAGGTGAGAAGGCTCTGTGCCTGCAGACACTAAAGCAATCCTTTTACTGAATCATTGGTTTCTATTTCAGATGAGGACTGAACGGAAAAATATGTGGCACTCACCTTAAGTGAAATTCCAACCTTGCCTCACAACTAAACCTCCCCCTCCCAAAGCATTCTACCTTCACAGTCACTACACCATCCTTTAAGTATACTCATGTCCTTGAAGTAGGGCCCAGAATAATGGTTTTAATGAAATTTGGGGTCTGCAGAGGAAGCAAGAATCTACAAGTCTATGTCTAAAAGTAATCTATAAGTGTATGTATGAAGTGTGCTTCATGTCAAGCTAGACTTTCTGAACATCTACTTGTGCCTCTCTTTATGCCTCTAGCTGCATACCCATAACTGCATTTGTAAATAACGTGCATAAGCTATGTATTAACAGATCAGGTAGAAAACTGTCCAAAACTGTTTGTTGTGAACTGCATCATGTTCAATCCATATCTTAAATCTCTGAGCTGGGCTATGTCAACTATCCCCACAGTGAGTTATCCCAAAGGGCTCCTGAAGAAACATATACAGGTCTCCTTATTAAAATAGTCAGAAATAACTCTGAACATTCAACTGCACTGGGGAGAAAACAATTAGTACGGTTACTAAAGCTGCAGAGGCATAATAGGCAGAGGCATAATTATATCCAAGGGGCAATCAAAACTCACAGTGTGACAATGGTGTGCACTCTGGATTAGTGTGACAATGGTTTGGACTCTGGATTTGGAGCAATCAATGGTCAGAATCAAAAAAGAAACACATTGCATCAGCTGCTGTCTCTTTTTTAGTGAGGAATCAGTTGAATTGCATCTGGGCTGTCCATGCAGACATAATTTTGTGGCATAAAATAGAGGGCCTCACCTTCCTGGATATCTTGCCTGATTGGAAATTAATGAGGTTGAGATGGGATTTAATGGGACACTACATTTCTTCTTGTCTTGGGAAAAATAGCCCTTAAGACATAAGATAGTTATTAAACACATATTTCAGGATGGAATGGAATCAGCGGAGAAATCCCTCCCATGGTCTCAAAATACATTTTACATTTGTATAGATTGTATATATACATTGTATAAAGTGTATTTGGCTTAGGGGTCATCCAGTATCTGAACTTCACTTCGGGATTGCCCCAAATGCTTGTCAGACTCAGTCCCCCTGAATGTAAAAACTTAATGGCTCACAGAAAAAAGCTCCCTTCCACTAGTCTAGACTGTGTTTTTCTATGTCTGGTTTACTTTGGAATATCTACCAAAGACACTTGGTATCAATTTTATTTAGCAAAGGAGTCTCGTATGGACAGAACTGCATTGAACACATAAAAGTTGCTGCTTAACAAGTAGCACAAATCCCCTGCAGCTTACTATGAGATTCTACAGACAACCAAGAAAATGTGAGTAACAACTAAGGAGAACACCCGTTCAAAGTAATTTTAAAGTTCACACTTTTTTTTAACTGCCTGAATTATTTTATCCACCTCAAGACCACGTACAAGACGCGTAAAATGAGGGGGGTCTAAAAGGGCATAAGATAGGTTTAAAGATGGTCATATAGATATATGAGATACTTACTAACTCCTAAAGAAAATAAGATTTTGCAAAACACAGATTGAATTTCATATTACTTGTAAAACATATTGAAGCTCCCTTTCTTAATTATGTCCTTCATCCAACTCTAGATTAAGACACCTATCACTGTCTACATGAGTTGGGTGTCTCTCCTTGTCATAGAGCCAATGTAGACCTCTTAAGAGCAACCTGTGGAGTCAGGAGAGCAATTAAGAGGATCTGGTAGTCAAAACCATTCACTCAGTATAGTTATCTAGTGCTGTTTACGATACATCCACAAATATCAAATACAACTGGTCCTTAGAGACCTACCAGCTTTGCTGAACAGCAGCTGGAAGCCAGGGGGGACATGCTAGAGCTTTGCAAGTGGCAACAGATGCCAACATTTAGACAACTAACTCAGAACCCTCACAACAGTTGGTGGGGTTGTACCAGGAACTACAAGTGACCCCAGTGGAGGCTATGCCCTCACTGATGGGTGCCATCCTGCAGGGTCTGTGGCAGGTGGGCAGAGACAGGGACTGGTAAGAGGTTTCACTGACAACCCGCAACCTCATGAGGGTTTGAACCAGGTCCAGGGTTTGTCTGAGAGATCCAGATGGGAACAGCAGGAGATGCAGCTGAAACATGGGTTCCCTAGGCATGGGAATGAGTCTATGGTGTAACTTATGCCAAGGGCTGAGCTAAAATGGGACTCCTGGGTCCATGTGCAGTATTAGGGGACCCAGATAGGGCTGATCAGAGACATTAGAGGGCCCACAGATGCCCCCAGGAAACTGATGGGTTTTTGCCTTGCTCTCCAGATCCTGCTACCCAGTTCAGCACAAGCATCAGGGAACACCCAACTCCTGGAAACGCAGACACTCACGTTCAGGTGTTGCAATCTGGAACTAGATCACTCTCTAGGCACATGATTCAGCTGCCAAAACACATGTGTCTGTTGCAGTTGGAGATGCCACATGGTACTCAAGACAGCAGGTATTATACAGGGCTGTGGTCATACGTCTTTTTCTAGAGCAATGTCTGGGGGCCAGGTGGGACACTGTGAGGCACATCTGGTGCCTATGTGTAGGTGGTGAATCTCATCTTGGGTATCTTAATTCATGAATAGGTTTTAAAAAATCAGTGCCCAGCTGATGCAAAAAGAGCACTTCAAAAAATGTCAATTGTCTCACAAAACCAACTTTTAGACAATGTCATGACACAGCTGTAAGGCAGCCAAGCATGTTTGTGTGAAAGAAGATTTGAACAGGATAAGCCTTTTCAGGAACCATAACAATTACACCCAAGGAGCAGCTTTTACTATGAGTTGCACATTAAGTAAAACAGTCCACAGAAGCAGGTTCTGATCACTCAACAACAGAAAAAAAGGCTCTTCATTTTTACCTAATTCTATAAACTAGCAACAACAGCATTTGACATTTTGCTTTTTTTCTGACAACATGCTGTGGGAAGCTGCTTTTGTAGTAGCAACTCTTGTATCTCCTGTGTGTACATATACAGTACATAATGTTTATGGGTTTAAGCACTAAAAGATATTTTAACTGTAGTCTGTAAAGTAAAAGAAGTCTCATAACTACTGATGCCATGATGATTTTTTGCCTTTTCTTTTATATACCCTTTTATGTAGCTTTTATGTATCCTCAGTGCTTTTAGCTTGCATATGTATTATTCCTTAAGTTTGATAACTTAGCACAGACCTAATATTCCGTTAAGCCAAGAGACCAAACATCCTGGAGACCTTGCAGTTAGGAGTCAGAAAGCCCTAGAAATCAAGGTCCCTTCTAGAACATATCCTGTAAACTAAGATAGGCCCATCTAGGCGGGAATTCCTCAGGATGGGGAAATCATTCAAGCCTCCCATTGGAGAGTCTTTGATAGATATGCTAATTTGCAAGGCCTATAAATTGTATACACAATCTATTGTGTGTGTGCATTGCGGCGCATTCCACCTTGGCAAAGTGGTGCACCTTTAAGGATCCTTAAATAAATACCGAGGTGAAAAACCCTTTTCCCTTAACTGTGTTTGGCTCTTAATTTTAAGACCAGGGAAAGGCAACACTACATGTAGAAAAATAAAGAGAGGTAAATATGCATATACATGAAATACAATATCGCCCTCTTAGAACAATAAAGTGTGACTTTTAATAACGGTGAATCATTAAAACATGCATGGGGATAAAGGTAATTGCTACTGTACTTCCTGTAAAAAAAAAGAACATGTAAGATGGAATTGCTTGAAAAACAGAATACAGATGGAATTTCTGGCAAATCCTCAATGGCCTTTGATAATAATTTCACAGTTGAGAGAATTATGCAGAAGTTCTTTTTTTTCCTCTCATTCTAAACTTCAGAGTCGATTAAGAGGCTGAGCATATTCACAATTAGCTGTGCAGAGATAAATGTTTAAATCTCAAGAAATTTCTTGCAATACAGTGAAAATCTGTGTCATACTATCATATGTGAGTTTATATGTTTTGTTTGTTACACAAGCTTTGATTTAGAGTGGCAATTTTCAGTTTACAACTTAAGTGGAAGATGAAAAACAGCTGTATTCATTGTTTAAAATCTAAATGCTTTTACTGTTGACATCAGCTACAGCTGATGGTGGTTTAGTGGTTTTGATAGAGAAAGTCCTGAGGCTCTGCAAAGCAACTGTGCTCAGTTCTTTTAGGACATGGGATGATTCAGCTTCTCCATGGTGATTCATCTGGGTAATTCAACTCCGGGTTGTCAAGTCCAGAAGAGGCTCTTATCCAACTGTATTCAGAAAGAGATGGGAATGGATGACTGGGAAATCTAAATGACCTTTTTCTCCAGATAGATCTGCTGCATGTATCCTTACACATAGCCTTCTTCTGAGTTTGGTACAGGCCCACCATCTGATCTGCTACACAGGCAAAGATTTCAGGTTTTCAGTTTTCTGTTTCCTGGATAATGAACATTATGCTCTTTCCTTTATCCTTTCAGTGGGCTGAACTGGGAGTCCTCATTTATTATCTTTGGAGAGTAGTAATAAAAAGATCATTCTATACTTAAGGTTAGTTGACCTCTCAAGTGTTACAGGCTCAGTAATGCAGGGGAATAAGATAAATAGACTGTCATTGGGGTTGTTCCAGTTTAGGCTGTTTTTGCATTCTTATTCGGGTTGTACGGGTTTCAGTTAGGTTGGTTCAGAGTTACAGTTTGGGTTGCACAGGTTCTTGTTGGGAGTGCTGGGTGGGGTTGAGACTTTTTCATTTGGGGACAGATAGAGACTGCAGTTATTATGAAAAACCAGGATGTGGTGGTATAGAGCACTAGACCTTTCGAGACCATCAGGGTGACAGGGTGACATCAGCATAAGAGAGGCAGCTGTACCCACCAATCACCAGCTCCCCTTCGGCTGGAACTTCACACCAATCAGTCGACGCATCATGAGGGGAGAAGGAGAGACCTAGCAATGAGCCAATCACCATCTGAGGAGCGGGAAATCTAAGCCAATGGACTGAGTAACTAAGGGACCCCCATATGGACTGACCAATGAGAGAGGGGGTATAAAAGATGATGCTCACTTAGGACCTGGTCCTCCTGTGACTGGTCGTCCTCCTGCGACTGACACCTCTCACAGTGAGGTCCTCCCGCCTCTGGGTCAGGAGAGGGCTACTGCCCCTCCTGGTTCTTCCACCTTGCCTTTTCTGTTTTGTTCTCTTTTCCTTTTAATAAATCACCTGTTAATCATCTCAGGATAACTGGCCCTCATTTATTTCATAGACCATTTTCACAGCTTTCAGCTTACCAGGACCCCCAGAGCACACATAGCACCAGCTGCAACAGAGCACTTGCAAAGAGATATAGAACAGAAGTGATAGTGTTCCTCAGAATGAACTGTGGGTAGGTGAGGTGGCCAGGGAACAGACAAATCACTGCTAAGTGAGATTGCAAGAAACAAAGTAAAAGCTTGGACCGCCTCTCAGACTTCCTCTGCCTTGGCCTTGTTAGGTCAGTGACCACCATGGGGACAAATAATCCTGGAGGGAATGGAAAAAGATGGGATAGCCTCTAACAGGGGTGGTTCTTCTTGCAAGCCTCCTGAATGGCCCACATCAACAGTTTGGTGAACCTCAGCACAGGGATAAATCCACCAGACTGCCTTTTTATACTTTATCTAAAGCCTCTAGAGTTGCAGAATGAACTTGAAAGCAGGACTGAATGTAAACCAAGAAGAGATGGCTGCTTGAGTTCACAGAAGACAGCAGTTCTACACAGCATTAATCAGTAAGAGTGATAATTCAGATGCACATTGTAATGCTTCATACCTTTGCATTCCTAATAAATTGTAGATCAAAGCATGGACAAAACTTAGACAATTTAAACTATTTATATGATTCTTATTGGTGAACATGGCAGAAACAGTGCTTTTGCAGCATTTCTCCCCTTGTATTTGAAGAATTGAGCACAACAGAACTCCTTGAAAGCACAGTAAGCATGTGTGACTAGTTCAGTAAATATACAGTCTCTCTTATTTGGTGTGTCAGTGGACCTAGCCTAATCTGCATGTGACTGTCATGATTGTTGTAGTAGTTCCTTTGCAGTCACTCCTCCCTACCCAATTCCCACTCTGGTCTCAAGTCAAATTCGCATTTAGGATTTAGCATCATGCGGTTCCTGCAGAGTCCTTTACTGTTTATTACTGTCTCTATGTATATCAAAGAACGAGGAAATAAAAAGCTAAGATCCTCCTTAGCCCTAAGCAAGATTTTCAGCTTAAAATCACCATTACAGAAAATTCTTGTTTAAGGACAGAAAAAACCCAACACTTGAAACATCATTTTGCTTAAAAGGATTTTTTTTTCTCTTTCCCCTCCTTTTTTGTCTCAGAATTTTGAACTAAAAGAAAAAAGTACCACAAATTCTGTTTCTTCATGGGGATACTCCATTTGCTCCTACACCGAAGAAACCCCTCAGAGATGTACCTTATTTCTACAAGCAGAGTTACTAGCTGTGCAAACAGGTGGGATACGGACAAGCAAGTATAAGCAACAACATCGGATAATCAAGGAGTCAAGAAGACTTGGAAAAGTGGAAGGGGAAGAAAAGGGAAAATACAATGTCTCTGTAGGGTTTCAAAGCTTCTATTAAATCCCACCATCTTCCTGACCTCAAGAAATTTGGGGAAGGAACTACTATTCTCAGAGAAACAGATTCTTTTACTGCCCAGTATTTTTCTCTTTGGTGAAGAGGAAAGCTCAGTACTGTGGGTGCCCATAACACAAGGGATAGAAATCCTCCCCAGGTTAAGGTGACAGAGGAAGCCTATCCCAGGATGCTTTGTTCTACTGTGCTGATGTACCCCAGTTCTGTTCCCCCCATTTGCCCGTTGAGTTTCTTGCCCCTGTGCTCGAGAAAGTTCCTCCCTCCCCATTCCCTCTTGGCCCCTGCCCCTTTGTCCCTCCCTCAGAGACTACCTATTAGTTCTTTTACCCCGGCCTCGTCTATGTACCACCCCTCCCTGATACTCTCCCCGCCTCCGTTTAAAAGTCTCAGTCTTGCCATTTTCTTGGTCTTTGTCACTATGACTTGTTCAAGTGTAGTTGAATAAAAACGACTGTGGACTCATGTACAAAGACCCTTTCCATCTCTACCATCGGGTTGTCAAAAGCCTGCTGCCACCCCCAGAGCGGCTTGCAACAAGTAGCTCTTGAAACCTCCTTCTCTTCTACACCGAGAGAGGAAAAAAAGGCTGTGTGACAATAAGATACAAGAGAGTTAATAAGCATTCTAGCCAGTCAGGTTGCAGGGTTTGTGTTTACACGGAAAGGAGAAAAGTGCATTTGATGGAATAGGACTGATTCAGAGCAGAAACTGCAAACACTGACATGAGCCAAATTTTACATTGTGTAAAATGTGTGGGAGTAGTTCTCACTCTCCAGTGCCTTTCTATAGGAGCTCTAAATAATAGCTCACAAAGACGACAGATACATCAGTTCATACTTATATAACAGGATTATTTTCTTGGTGGTATTACCACAGTTCATGGTAGACATTAATTTGTACTAGAAAGGTACTATATAATAAATTGCAATTCATCACCTCAGATCCAAAAAGTCTGTCAAATAAAGCAAGTAATTGAGGTTAGAATTTAGGATTGCACTGGGAGTAGATTATAAACTCCTTGGAGCACCTTTGCTTTCCTGTGTTGTGTTTATAACACTAAGAGTAATTGAGCACTGCTTCCTAGTTATGCTTCATCAGCACTGCCACCACAGACCCCAGCACCCACAGGGAGCTTTACAACACACGTGCAGTCTGAAACTATTAATCTACTCACTCTTATAAAACCAGTATTATTATATAGCACTGATGAAAGTAATCCACAAAATGAAACCAAGGAAATACTTCTCTTCTTTGTAAGAAGGCGACTACTAAGGTGCATTTAGTTGAGGTTGGGTTCTATTCTCAATTACTGGTGAAAATGTACTATCACTCTGATCTCAAGTGGTTCAAGCATCATGAGGTTACATTTGACTACAAATGTCCTTTTATTTTCAGCCCATATTTTAGCCCTCTGCAAGCACAAATGCAACTGCTATCTCTGTTTGAAAATTGCAGAACAAAATCTTGTACCCACCAAAAAATAAAATCTTACCTGTTCCCCTGCAACACCTTCTTCAAAATCAGCAAGTTAAATATACTGCATTCTTAAGACACAATTAAAGAAACTGAAAAAGTAACTGACCTCTTGCCGTTTGAAATTTTGAACATATTCTTCAAACTGTTCATCTTTAGTTTCATCTGCTTTTCCTAGTTTTTGAAGTACCTATAGTGAAAGGAAAAAGGAATAATTTAATATTTATGACACAAACCAAAACCACTGCTATTTTCAACACTTCTGTTCTTGCAGTTAGGCATAAACAGCATTTTACTTTTGGGGGTATTTTGTGCTCTACAATTTCCAAAGTTCACACAAGAAACTATTTTGTCAAAATAAAAAAAAAGGAAAAAATCAGGAGTATGGGGGGGGGGGGGTGTGTGTGCACNTTTTAGCAAAGACTCCCATGGTTTCAAAGCAAGAAGGAATGAGAATTTTGCTGGCACTAGAAATTGTCCTCCGGTTCAGACAAAGAAAGAAAGAAAACCTCATTAGGTTTTTCTTCTCATTACATTGCACAGTATTAACATTAGTCTTATCTACATTATTTTCAACATAAAGTCAAAAAAATTAAAGAAGTGTGAGGCTGATGCTTATTTAAAACTTCGTGTTCATTTTGCTCCCTTCATTAATTCATAAGTAGATTGTCATCCACTAGATAATAAGTATGCTACAATAATTCAGCAATAACGGCTATTCAATCAGCAATCTCAAAAGTAATTTGACACAGCTACACTTTATGCTGTATTTAACCACAATAAACGCATTCTATTATTAAATCCCATTGCTATCCATTCATTATAATACTGAAGATTTAAACATAGCTGCAAATAGGCTTCACCCTGCTTGTAAAGCAATCCCCAAATCTTTATAGAGTACTTGCTTGTGGGAATGAACCCTCCCACAGACTAATGTTCAGATTGCTCTCCCATTACAAATTGACCAAACTATCTATTTGCAGTTAATAACAAAACCAAGCAAATTAAACCAAAACAAAACCCAGAAGCCCCACAAAATCGAAACAGTAGCAATTACAGCAATTACCAGATACTATGAATAAACATATAAACATTACCACCTATTCTTCTCAAAACAAAGAATGTACAGCTCCAGTACTACCATATTCTTTCTCAGACCACCTTCCTCTCCCAAGCCCAGCCAGTCTCACAGCACAAAATCAGGCTGCACAAAGGGGTGGTGAGCATTGCTACTGTGGAAACTGGAGGTCAAGATGATCATGAAGGTGATGCAACGCTACCTGTGGACATGGCATGTGAAAGGAAGTTTTGACATAATTACAGCAGAAAGACAGAAAGAATGATATCAGAAAAGAAAAAGAGACATTGACTAGTCTTTTGCTGCCAATAGCTACATTCATTTTCTGGCATATGTGGGCATTTTTAAGATGGTTGTGGTTGCTTTTAAGACAGCTAACTAGTCCCAAAAACCTCATACATTCTCATCACCAACCTTTTCATAAAATATTAGTAAGCATCACAGAGAATTTTACAGACAAATCATTTAATTTAACATTTTGAATCATCACAGGCCTTCACATAGCTCCTTGTCAAACAGTCTGCCCCCAGCTGTGGCATGGCTTTGATCCGCACCGGAGGCTTTCTGAAAAACGAACATTTCCTTTTCAAGGAGGTGGCTGCCAGGTAATGGCAATACATTCAAACTACATTTGAAGCAAGAAGCATGTTAACTGTAGTATGAGCAATTCATAACATAGATAACAAACTACAGCATCAAAAGTGGTCATGATAGACTTTTTTTTCCATATCAGTGGTGCGCACCCATGTTTTCAAATGTGCACTCAGGCCCAATAGTGCGAGGCTCAGAAGGGAATAACCTCCCATAGCACCTACCTCCTATAGTTTGGGGGTTTTTTATCCTATCTCCAACTTTCTATTTCTATACAGATATTTAGCTGAACTAAGATGAAGTTGTTATAATCTAGCCTCTACAGACACCAACCCTAATCTTAATCCAGATCATTTATAAAATAGTTTCTCAATTTTTCCCAATCCAAATCAGAACTATAAATAGGTCATATGGTTGGATATAAAAGTTCCAAGCCAGAGGCTTGTCATTAGCTAAAGAAATGTACCCTCATGAAAGTCCTGCAGCTCATGCAATGTACACAGATAACTGGGGTTCACTTACTCTTTTGCTAAAAGCAATCCTAATCCCATCCCCACTATTCCATATAGAGACCGTGGAGCAGACTGGGGCTAAAATAAACTGTTCCTCACACGTTCTTTTAGATCCCACTCATATAACTCCATGGACTACTGAATGTGTAGCTCAGCCTTTTACAACCAACCTAATTGTTTTCACAAGTTTACCATTGGTAGTCTAAACAGAAAAGTGGCCAGGCTGACAGTCATAGAAACTGACCCACCTTTCAGCACTTGTTTGTGCACTTCTGTCTCAAAGTGGAAGTCTCTTGTGAGCAGAAGTCTATAGTTTATAGTTTATTTTTGCTCAGTTAGATCAGCACCTATAGGGTATTTCTGGGGTAGGGTTAAAGCCAGATGAAGGCTTGTCTGCCCTACATATGGGTTACTCTAACTCCACCACCCCCACCTCATGGACAGGCTGAAATAAATTTTAAACATTGTTCATCTTTTTTTTTGTGGAATATGTGGGTTAAAGTCAGGGTTTGGTCTATGGCTAGGGTTAGGAAAAGGCAAGTAGCACTCGGTTTAGAACAAGAGAAAATAGACTTGAAACACACAGGTTATTGGAAAGCATCTGATGGTTCTTAATGGTAAAATGAAGGCTGTGTTCAGGAGCAGCAAGTGCCTAACCTCCCCCTTAAGCCTCAGTTTGACCACCCTTCTAGATAAGGATTAACTTTAGTAACAGGAATAGCTCAATTTATTGGTGGCCCATGAGGACCCGAAAAGGGTAGATGGATTGTGTTGCACAGAAGCCTTGGAGTCCTCAACAAAGTGCTAAAGAAAGGAAATCTGGACTGATAAGTGGCTAATATTTTATTTTAGGTCCATGTGGTAAGTAATCCATATTATGGATTTGAATTCAGGTTATTAGAAAAAAAAAAAAAGAGCAGAGGAATCAAAGATCTTGAATGTTCAGTGGCCTGTAGGGCTTGAATGAGTCCAGAACTTAGAGAAGGCAAGTGGCTAGCATTTTTTTTCTTGGCATACCCATACAGAGAAATAACATTTGATGTTAAGTTTGAGAACATCTATCAATGTGTATGAACAGTCTGTATCATTTACAACAAAATAAATTTTAAAAATTAAAGAAAGGGACATGAACTGAATCTTAATAAATGTTCTATACTCAAGGTTTGCAATTTTCTGAAGATTGTATAAAATAGTTGATGAACATGCTCACCCTATTAAAATAAAAAAGGATAAAAGCTACCTCATTTCATATAATTAAACTAAATCAGCTACCCCTAAGCTTCCTCTTAAAATGACATAAAAATGTTTTTAAAAAAAAGTATCTTAAAATAAGTATCAATATTGATCCAGCATGTTGCTAAGAATATATGAACTAAATAGTTAAGTCAAATTAGCACTGAGAATCAAGTAAAAGCTAAATTTAATACAATGGTAAACTTAAGATATTGTCAAGTAAATACATGTAGAGAGGAATTGTCAGGCAATGTGGAACTGACATAACATATGGCAGATTCTACACTAACACACAAAATTTGAGTAAGAATATTAATCATGTCTGATATAATTTATAAATGTCATCAAGAATATTTCTCCTTGGAGGTGCTGCATCTTCAATAAAACTTTCAGATGATGTAAGATTAAACAATACCCCCTTTAGTCTTCTAAGTGCCTTTATTTACCAGATAATACATTCAGTTTTATGAGGATCTTGAATTCAAATGAGCAGTTTTAGAATGATTGTAATGTGAACGTTGTTAAGTGCTTGCAACATACCGAAGAAACTAATATAGTAAAATAAACTACAGATTAGCTTGAAAAAAATTTCAGATTACACTGAAAACTCTTGTCTTGAGGCAAGAATGACAGTGTTATACCACCTATTGAGATTACCACCCTGACAAGCCTACCTACCCTCTCCTAAAAAAGTTTTTAAGACTATCGCAATTCAAGGAAAGGAAAAAAAAAAAAAATAAAAAAACCTCCCAAACAACCGTGCAATGATTCTCTGATGTAAGCTGTGGCCACCCAGGAGCTGCCTCAAAGGCAGCTCAGCTTCCTGAGAGCAGCAGCAGGGCGGACTGGAACTGACCTCATCGGACATCCCAACATTCATCATCCCCAGTCACATATCAGTATTCTTAAAGAACAACCAACATGTTCAAAACCACTCAGGGCAGGAAGATATGACTGCTCAGACAGGGCTACCCAAGAGAAGACTGCATCAGAAATTGACAGGACTGTTAAAATACTGAAAACATTAACCTAATCTAATCTGCCAAAGGTAGCACAATTTAGGGTGTAACAGAATAACCCCAGTGTGAAAGGCAAGACAAACACTTACAATAGTTCAAAACCATTGTTATGGACTACCTGTCCAAAATTTTTTGAGAACAGTAAAGTGCTCTGGATCTCAAGAAATGCAAACTCATGGATCCATAACACTGTTCTACAATACTTTTGCAACACCATTCCACAACACTTTTTTTTTACCTAATACCATATTCTTCTACAACCTGTAAAAGAAATACTAGGGATGAATGACTAATATGTGCAGTTTTCCAAAGGAGTTTCAAGATGGTACTTCTGGGCAGAAATTGGTTAAAATGAAAACCAACCATGCAGGAGAAATCATTTTAGAGTTACTCTTGTGCAAAACATCATATAGATATCAGCAAATGCTAACAAAATTTAAAGAAGTATTTGGCCAATATAAAATAGAGGCTTTGAAAGAAGCTTCTTATGATACAAAACAATGCTTATCTTATTATTATTAATAAAAATAGAAGCACAATGGGTTAGGTTCAAAGGAAGCATGACTATATTTTAACTTAACCAACCATGTAGTAGTATATATCAACTCATAAAGCAAACATACATGGCCCAGGCTTGTCAGAGCTTGACAGTAATTCCAGACAGACCAAAACCTCCATCCCACCAATCATCCTGCCCCAAACCAACCATCTCCCCCACCAAAAAAACCCACACAAGCACCACAAGCACCTCCATGTTTAAAAAGACAACTTTTTTCCATGTGATGGGATGCTATACAAAATGTCCAATACCACAAAACCATAAAAAAGTGTCAAAGTAGAAAAGTTATGTGTGGTCCGTGATAGCCAGCTGGTATTTGAGAAGTGTAGGAGCAAAGTTTAAGAAATTCTGTTTGTTCCAGAAATAAAAGCTAGCTAGGAAGATAACATATTAAAGTATAAACCCTGGTATAGAATTAATTTCAAAACTTACATACTGACTCTCACTCAAGCATGACAGCAGAGTGTTCGCACAAGAAACTGAATACTCAAGAGTCATTGAAGCCACACAAGATTCCCACCTCCTCACAGTTAGCACATGTGTTGCTGAAGTGGAAACTGAGGGAGAATCATTACAAGGATGCTGTTTAGTTGTTCTGCTGCAAAGAGGGGCAGTAAGAGACAGTGCAGTGGATTATAGATATGTAAGTATAAAGCTTATGGACCTATTTGTTTAGTCCAGGTAACAGGAAGCCTCCTCTCCAAAGAGGTAACATTCATATCTAATTACTCAAGATCTAGCTGGGTGGCATTTAATAACAAAACCAATCTTTTTCTGTCATTATGTTAAAGTCTACAGTCTTCTGCCTCCCTTTCACTTCAGCACTGAAATCTCAAAATGTGGTCAGAAAAAGAAGATGGGCAATGAGTATTTTTCAATATTGTTCCACTGTACGATTAAAAATTATATGGATTTTCATAATTAGAAAAATAATAAATATAAGATTTTTTAAAACCTGTTAATTTTTTCTCTAGTGCTGAACACACCCAGTAAGTATAAATTACCATTTTATGACAGAGTTAAGATTCCTGTGTCTGAAATAGCATAGTGTATTGCTCAGTTTCATTTCTGCTATGAATATTTTGATCTCAGCATAACTCTAATGCAACAGGCTCAATTGCTTCTCTTCTCTAAGCAGTTGACTGAATTTCATACTCTCCATGCTATCCAGTCATACACTTTCCAAGAACTCAGCCTTGCCCTTGTACTCCTGCTGTTATTTCACCATTGCGTTCCTGCAAAAACACCAGCCGACAATGACAAATGTTTGCTGAAGCCTCTGTTCTCATTAATATCTGCTGCGAGGCTGTGGAAAAAAATTCCTTTGCCATTGACAGACTCTCAAAAGCCTGAAAACCTGATTAATACAGAACACTGAGCATTTTCCTATGAGATTTTTACCACAGAAAATGCAGAAAGACACTACAATAAAGCTCTTCACTTATAAACAATTGCTTTGTGAGGTGCTGGTTTCTGTTACTAATCTTATAAAATGACTGAACTTAGCTCAGGTTTCCAGATCAGCTTTAGGCCATCTGTGCTTACCAGTCCTTTATTCTGTGCACACTGGCACTACTTATGACACATAGACCAACTGATCATTCATCAAATTACAGAAAATTTTCACTGTCCTGTAATGTATTTTATATCTTTATTATTGTACTACTAATGGTTCCCCAGACTCCTCCTAGGTCTTCTGTTACACTGGGCACAATAATGCTAATTTGTCCACCTTTTACAGTTGAGTTTTATTGCTCAAGTTTGACACAGTGGATC
This sequence comes from Pachycephala philippinensis, assembly GCA_013397055.1. NCBI lineage: Eukaryota > Metazoa > Chordata > Aves > Passeriformes > Pachycephala > Pachycephala philippinensis. Next base: position 295,186 of record VWZT01001041.1, read on the forward strand.
ATATCCTAGAAGAAAGGCCATCACAGTAAACTGCATTTGGGAATGTATGGTTTAGTGGCATTGTGCAGCTCCACAATTGCTATCCTAGCATGTAATATAGGCAATTTCTGCTGTACAAAGCCAAAGAGAAGTCATATCCTGAACTGCGTGAATGCATGAAATATGGCCCAAGTAAAGGAAGAGGGCAGCAGCTAGGTACCAGGCACTCTCCAGTATAGAAAAGCATAAAGACAACTCTACAGGTCAGACTAATTGTCCATATAATATGGACCCAACCTCTAATGAACCTCTCTCCAAACCCCCTCAAACAAGATGACTAGGGAAGAGAAACGACAACTGTGTACTACTAGTACTACTAGAACCCTCTCCCAGCTGCTAAAACTGAATTTCAATGAATTCTTGATGTTGTCTCTTTACATTTTATAGACCCAGTGGATTTTTCTTATTGATGGACTGTCCTACGGCTTGTGAAGCTCTGATAAGGTATTCACTGCTTAAAGAAGCAAAAGGGTGCACTTCTCTTACAAATCCTTTTCTTTTGTAAATTTTTGTGAGCTTTTGCTTGCTGGTGCTTTGAGTATTGTAAAATATCATGATGCATTGTAACAGTTTGCTTAACAAATGAGAAGAGTACTGAATAATGTCCAGACAAGCATAAACCACTATGATAAGCTACATTCTTGTAATCAAAATTGTAAGAGGGAAACTCAGCCTAAATGACAAATGTAAACATTATGCAATGAGAGATGATCATAGTAACCTTTCTGCAAATCACAGAATTTAATTGTTCATCATTGCCCAGAAGATGTAAAAATGCTCTAAAGAGATCCACAAAATAAACATGATTATGATTGCTTTTGAAATGAAGCCAAAGACTTCCACCTTAGTCCTTGGTCATTTGGTTAAAACCAGAAAGTACTTTACGGAGCACACTGACCTGCATATTGCAATGTACCACAATATGTAGGCAGACCTTTACTCACCCTTTTCTTTGCAACATCCAGCAAATTTCATCTACTGGAAGTATGCACCCTTGCAAAATTTAACACAATAGCAGGTGGTTACCGTTCTGCATAAAGTGTGACCCTAAGAGGTCCAGCAGTAAAACTTAGCTGGGCAGTAAAAATATAAGGAGACTGAAGGATGAGCTTTTAAGTTTACAAAGGCCTCATTTTGCTTATGAAAAGGGAAGGAATACTAACAGCTATGTCAATGTACTGCTAGGGACTTCTGCTTTTCTCTTAAGAACTTCACAAGACATAATGCTATGGGGTCCTACATGATAAGGGGGCTCATCAGATACTCTCTGTATGTATTCTGAAAGGTGCTTATCCGTGGTGGATGTGAAAACCTGGTACAGCTTCAAACAATAAAGAAGCTGTTCCCTAGATTGTGTATGAGGCTAGCCTATATAACAGAGGACAGCATCAAGGTAGAGATACTGGAATGGTGCATGGTAGGTGATTTTCACAGAATGTTGCTTAAACAGGAAAACAAAATGGAAAGAAACAATAAACAACATAGACCAAGATATATAGAGAAAAAAAGAGTGAGAAATCAAAGAAGGAATTAAGTGGGAGTCAAACGATTATAAGAGAATATGGACTATGCTAAAAACAAAGAATCAACTTTGAGAAATCACGGGTTTGATTCATTTGCTTTCCCATAGTCATCTCAGATCACACAGGATGTGTGTGTCTCAAACACCTCTGTGCAGGTGGCAAACATGACACAGGATTGCAGCTTGAGGCAAGGCAGGATACAACTCAAGCAAGGCAGGATACAGCTCAAGCAGCCTATGTGTGGGCTGCTGAACTGAACTATTAATAGAATAGCAACACCTACAATCCTCAAACTTTTGAGTTTTCTGTTTCCTCACAAAATTGCTTAATACAATAATAATGCATTTTTGGGTCACTTTACCATTGGGCAAAAAAGGTACAGAAAAGGCAAGTAACTTCTACACCAGGTTCAGAGAATGTTAATCATAAGCCAAAATCTGATTATCCTAGACTAGCACCTTAACCTCTGGGCTATCCTCCTGTGAATAGCAGAACAGAAATCTGCTGTGTTCAGAATATCTGCACTAGAGCTATACAGAAGAGAAAGAATGAGACAAAAAGGCATCTCAAAGAACTGCAAAGACAATCTCTTTGCCCTTCTCTGGCTATTGTTGCCATACTTCTTGAAAAGATTGATTACTTCTTTTGATTGAACAAGGTCTAAATTTAACTGCCTGAATAATTATCAATGACATCCTTGGCTGAATTTCTGTGTCCTTTACTGCATCCCAAAGAAAACAAAATATTGC
>VWZT01001042.1:0-54701 GCA_013397055.1 Pachycephala philippinensis
GCGATGGGAGCAGCGAGTGCGGATCGCTTGGGTTTGGGATTTGAATTATGGAGGTAAAATCCTTCTGTCAAAGCCAGGAGACAGTTGGTCTTAGGTTGACATCCCATCTGTGATCTGATTGGCTCCCCATCCCCTGCTCTTGGCCATTTATAATTGCCTCTGATGTAATGGTACAACCATCCTGATGAGCTCATAAACTTCCACACTCGCCTCCTCCGCCAGCCCCGGGACGGGGCAGCCCCGCGCCCCTCTCCGCATCCCCCCGGCGTGACCTTGAGCCCCGCATCCCTCTGCCCCGTGCCCCGGACAGAACGGGAGGCGAGGGCACTTTGTTTGTACCTTGGGTTTATTTTCCTTGTGATGTTGGGTTCAGCCTGGAATAGAGTCTGTGTTGTCGGAACGGTGGCAGGGCTGCTCCGCACAATGGGCTTGCTGTTTATTTTGGTTATGTGACTTTCCCCTTGGTATAAATGATTTCTTTGATGGATCTGAGGATGCGTTTGTTCCTGCCTGGTTTTGGCCCTTTTCAAAACTGGGGCTGTTTGGGTTCTTTATTAGATGGGAGCATGTGGGGGGTTCTGGGCTATGTTACAGCCTAAGGAAGGAAAATAATCCCCAAACTACCAAACAGTCAGAACCAAACTTGCGGCCAAAATGCTGAAATCGGTCAGTTACCAAGAATTACCAATTTAAATTCAATAGAACTGTGATACAGGACAGGAGCATCCAGCTGTGTGTCTTAGGGCACGTTTTGACTTACCTTGAGTAAGAACTGATGTCTCCTTCCCCCCCATAAATACAGGCACTTCCTAGAGGTGGTCAGGCTCAGCAGTGTCACAACTCTTCACTCTTCTGAGGAGTGAAACTAGGAAAAGCAAGCCTAAGGATTGTCTTTATTGTTGTATGTGTGGAATTCCCTTTCTGCTGGAATAGGAATGGCCAGGAAATGTGCAGTACAGCATCAGACATTTTAGATACAGGGAAAAGAGGTGCTGGTATCTTTATCTGAAACCCTTGGTTAAAACCAGGTTCTTTTCTGTGCTCAGACTTGCATCTCCAAGGCCTGTGGTGGCCTCGTGCAGGACTAAACTTCCCTTTTCATTCTGTGTACTTTGCTCCAACTTCAGGCCGGGGTCGGAGACGTTTGATACCACGAAGGGTGAGCTGCAGCCTCCAGAGCTTCCCTTCTTGCTCAGGACTTCTCCTGCACTGATCTGAAAACTGCTCAGTTGTTTGTGCCGTGATTACCGAAGGCACCCTCTGCTGCAGCACCTTGAACGACTGGATTGGCTTTTCTGTCAGGTTGGGATTCTGCTCTCCCACAGAGCAGATCTGCTCTGCTGGGGCCGTCAAACGTCCAGTGGTGACTGGTAGGGAGTGTTGGAGCATCCTGAGGGAAGGTTTCAGCTGCTTGGGAATATGGTCCTGTGCTCCATGGATGCAAGTACAAAGTGCTTACTTTGTATATCCTGAGACATCTCAGTTTAGATAAAATGTGTACTAAAAGATGGAGTCAGGTTGAACTTCTCAGGTATTTCCCTGCAGTTCTCTTCTGTCAGTGCTCTGGTACAAATTTGTAAAAGAAGCTTATTTTGTCTTGGAAAATGAATTTCACTTAATTCCATGAGCTGCTGACACAGTGAATCAAGAATACCTGAGTAAGTAGTCCCATAAACTGGAATTATTAATGAATAGTTGTTGTGAGAATTAGTTGGTCTTGAGGAAGGACAAATATTGACTGTAAAAGGTAAACCAGCAACTCCCTCATCTCAAAACCCAAACGACTTTCCCCCCCAGTCCTTTTTGTGCCAAGGATTATCGGACTTAAACTGACAATTCCTTTTTCCTGCCGGAAAAAGAAAAGAGCAGACGTATCTAATGGAAAAAGCTTCCATGTGTCATCTGTGCTGCCCACAAGAAAAGGTTGATTAATAATACTCCAGCCCTAAATTACAGCCTCCTGTGCTGTGTACTCCTGAATTCCCTGGATTAGGAGAATTTAAAGCTTTGTGTCTTCTCTTTGTCTTGCACAGCGATGAGCAGAGCGGGTACTTCCCACCCAACTCCTGAGAAATTCTGGGAGAGCAGAGCAGAGGGCGACTCACCTGACAGAAACCTCCCAGGGAACATCTCCTGGTGCAGGCTGGGAGAAGAGGATGTGGGAAGAGCACCCTTGGGAACCCCAGGGGTCACAGACCTGAGTTTGGGGATGAGTGCAGGATGGTGCCTTTAATCCCTGGTACTCTTCAGGAATTCTGAGTGATGCCATCGCGAGGGTTTCGTCACTTTGCTCATCAAGAAAGGCCCAGTAATTTCTGGCGTGAAAGTTGTTTGGGTGGAATGTTCTCTGCAGTGAGAGGAGTGTGTAGTCACACCACGGAGTTACACGGGTGGCTGCTGTGTGTGACCCTGGGACACCTCACCCACAGCCCGTCCAAGGGAGGAGCTGCTGAGTGGGAGCCCGGGGTAGACAAGGATGCTCCGTGCTTTTGGGGACTTGGTGTTTTTTCCAGGTGATCTTTCTAGGTGGGGAACACAGAGCAGGATCAGGAGATCAGGATGGCTGATTTGTGGTGTGTGGGATGAGAAATCCATGGTTTGCCTTGGGAATGACTTGTAAGAAGCCAGGCCAGGGATCCTGGATTTCAGTTTTTCCAGCTCTCTCATGGATTTGTTTCCACCTCAGAGCATGTAGCAGTTCTTAGTAACATGCCAGTTTTCCCAGGGTCTTGGGATTTAAAGGAAACTGCTTGAGAGAAAGGACTTCCCTGCCTTTAATAGATGGGCATTTCTCAGGCTTTGGCTACAACAAAGTATCTCCTGTAATGGGAGAACTCTTTGGACCACATTAAACATTGACATCTTGGATAACCTCCCCATAGGTGCACTGGCATCTCCAGGCCTCTGTTCTAAGTTCAGTGAAAGCAGTTTAAAAATCATATGTTAATTGAAAAAAAAAAAGCTTTTGGGCCTGTTGCCATACAATAGCTATTTTTTGTTGACTTTGATAGCTATTTTTTGACTTTGATTTTAGTAGCGAGTGAGGCATGAAAAACGTTGTTGGAAATATGGTTTTTAAACTAAATTGGCACCAAAAGGCACTGTGCTGCCAGTGAGCTGCGATGTCTTGGAATGGGAAACTGGGACCTGGCTCCTCTTGGCTCGTGGTTTTCCCTTGCTTTGCATTGTAATGTCAGGAGCCCTCGAGTTGTGTGTTGTGCACTGGAGCTTTCCAACAAAAAGGAGAGTGGTGCATCTCCTTTTCTCTGAATGAGCGCTTTTAGGGCTTGGCTGTTTTAGAAGAAGCAGGAAAATCGTGCTACTTTGATTTTGTTGGTAAAATCTTGTTAATTCTGGGGTGGACACTGGGCGTTTTGTTGCTTTATCTTTTTTAAACAGTCTGAAGTAAGCCGGGAGTTGCCTGATTCTCTTAAAATCACTTGTTTTCTGCAATACCATCTCCCTGATGCCCAGTTTGGAGGTGTCCAGTGTTTCCAGGCAGGATGTGTGTGGGATACAGGACAGTAAAACTCAATCCTCACTCTCAGCTGGAGCTTTTATTTTTTCCTGTCCTTATCACCACCAGTTTACTGGGAAACCTGGGACAAACCACTTGAGTGTTGTGGTGAAGTGGGGTTAGCAAGGCTTGCCTGCTGCTTTTTATGGAGTTCAATTGAGTTGCCCTGTGAATCCTTATTTATTATCTGGGCTAGGGGAGGGTTTCTCCCTGTGGTGTCTCTCTTGTAGTCATGGTGTTGGTTGCAAGACAGAAATTTGGCTTCTGAAATGTTTTATGTTTGACTTTCAGGCCTTTTTTGGGGAGCTGGAATACTTGGTGAAACTGTCCAGTTTTATTCCTTTTACCTGCTACAACTTCTGTTTCCTGTTTCTGAAAGCAGGAAAACTTCCTGTTTTCCCTCAACAAGCAGGCAGAACTTCTTCCCTGTTCTTGAATAGTATTAGAAATGGGGCTGGGGGGAGGCAGGACAGTGAAGTGTTCTGTTATAAAGCTGTGCCTGACTGTTCCTATAAGCTTGGTGTGTTCATAATGCTTTGGGTCTTTTCTGTTGTCTCACTTGAGAGCTCTGGTCAGTGATTCCTGTGTCACAGATGTATCACACGTTCCACGAGGGCTGTATTAAAAATCCCAGCAGCTTTCCTTCAGAGAGAAAATAATGTCTAAAATTAGGCTTAATAGTGCAGCTGTTGGTTTTATCTATTACCTCATACACGACTTTTCCACCACTTTCCTCTCTTACTCTTTTCAAAGCAACGCCACCAATTGGAAATCCAGCTTTTACCCTCTGCATCTGTGCTCTGGATAATGAGAATATTAGAGGAGAAAATGCCCTTTCCAGTTCTTACTCTGTGTATTTAAAATTCTTGGGCTAGTGAGTCTGATTTCTTCTTTGAATTGCAACTCCTGTGTGATGGATTGCTCTGGGGAGAAGCTCATCAGCAATGCCATTGCCCAATTCCTGCCAGGAATGCTGGAAACTCTCAAGGAGCAGCAGCAGCAACACAGAAACCAAAGGCAGCAAATGTGGTTTTGGGGGGGATGGAAAAGATAAGCTTGTCAATATTTAGCCTCTTGCCTTTTCCCTCTGGAATGGCCCTTAAACCATCAGCAAGGGTGGAAAACAGTATTTCCCCTTTTGTTCTGGTGTGAGAGAAAGGAAGGATACCTTCCTGCTGGGAAAAAATGTTTCTGAGAAGTCCTACAAAAGTTTTTTTTTGTTGTGTGCTGACTGCAAAAAGTTCAGTCTTTAATTTATGCACGGGCAGTGGGAAAACTGGGCTGGGTGTCTGTTAGCCAGAGCCATAAATCTCCAGCTGGAAGTGAGTGACAGGTGGGATGGGAAGAAAAAAGCTGTTTTTTGGCACATGGGAACAGAAGTGCTTGGGCTGTGTCCGGGTCCCTCCTGCCCGCCAGCGCCCGGGTGGCACCACAGGAGCTGCTGCCTTCTTGGTTTCACTGAAAAAGGAGGGGAGTTCCTCACCTGGACAGAAACCACGTGTCCTTTGGGGGGCTCAGGAGGACCATGCTGTGCCCATCTGTCGAGTCCAGGAAAATTCCAGTCCCAAATTTAACATCCTCTCTGCTGTCTGGAGATGCTGCTTATGGCTCTTTAGGGCTGAGGCTCTGTAGGAACTGGGTTCCAGGCAGCCTTTTGTTTCTCCCTGTTAAGCAGGGGTGGAACATGGGGTCTGAATTCCTGCGGTGAGTGTTCCTCAGCAGCTGAGATGCTGCTGTGGGAACTTTGGGAAGAGCTGAGGCGCCAGGGCTGGGAAGGGTGGAGAGTGGGACATGGATCCTCTGAGGCTCATCCTGTGTGTAAGTGTGACAGCAGCTTCCCTCCCTGGCTTCAGCTGAATGGGCTGAGACCCTTGTAACAGAGCTCTGTGCTCACAGCAGCACCTAGAGCTGGAACAGGAGGAGCTGCTCCTCCCAGGACTGAGCTCCTGTACATATTTCACCAGTTCCATGTCCTGATCAGACATGGATTAATCATGGATTAGCACATAGGTGAGGGAGGGGTTCCCATTCCTGGCCCTTCCCTGCACCTGCATTCCCAGTGTTGTAACTCAGCAGTTCAGTCCTGCAGCTTGAGCATTTCTCGGGGTTTTTGCTCTACATCAGGTAGAGCATTTCCAGGTTTGCCACAGTGTCTTTCTGGAGTATTTCTGAGTTTTAAGTGACAGCTCAGTGAGTATTTACACAACGTGGGCATGAGTTCTCTGTAGTGAAGCGTAAAGGATGCTGCATAATGACAGGTAAACTTAATAAAAGCTGCTTCAGAATTTCTCAGCAAATATTTTTTTTTGTTTAAGATGTTCAGAGTAAAATGTAGCTGGAGTCTAATTTCTAATCCTGGTTGTTTTTTTTTTTCTGGGAGAAAAAAGGGACAAAAGTGTGTAGGATCAAATAAGGGGATTGGTTAATTCTGTTAATATGGTAAAGAAATATTTTTATGAGAGGGTGAGAGAGTGGAAATAGTGTGTATGTCTTAATTCCTATGAAATTCCTGTGAAAAATCAGTTTGTGTAAATAACTCGAAAAAAACTGCTGCTCCATTACAGTTACTGGCATTTCATGTGATAACCAGCATGTCATTATTTCCTTAAGCCAGCTCTGGTAATTGAAACTCTTTCAAGGACAAATTCAATTGCGATTAACTTTCTTTATTTTTCTCCTTTTTTTTTTAACTTGAGTAACTTCCTCTCTCTCCTGGATAATTAACATTAAGCCTAAATTGGTCCGAGAAGCTCCAGGGTAGACGTGGGCAGTAGTTTTTGGGAACCCTGACAGAGCTGGTGGAGCAGAGCCTGCTGCTCGTCCTGGTTTTGTGGGTGCTTTGGGGAACCAGAGGGGACCAAAGGTGACTTTGTTCTGGTGGGGTGTGATGGGGACATCCTGGATGTGGCTGGGAGGAGGCAGCATTTCGGTGGCCGAGGCCAAAGGTGGCCCTGACTTTCTGCCACTTACAACTTTCCACCCTGAGAGATTCTGTGGCTCTTTTCTCAAAGAGAAATTCTTGAAGTTGGGAGGGTTCTGGAGTTTCCCCCCTGGGGAGGATGAATGGGTTCAAGAAGTACTTTCCCCCCCTCCACTCACTTGTGAAATTTCATTCAGGTTTGACTAAGAGAAACCCTGAAAATTACTGTTTCCCTTCTGATGTCAGCAGGTCCTGGCACGGTGCCTGTGAACAAGCAGCAGGAATGTTTGAGAACCTGGGCCAGCCGCAGCTCCAGCTGCACCTCGGGGCGAGCTGGGGGGGTCAGGGAGCAGCTCTGCTCGGGGCAGGACCCCAGGGTGGGCAGGGGGTTTGTGCCTGCTCACCCTGCCCAGGACAGGGCCTCCAGCACTGTGGACACAGGGCACAGGAGAGGGAGGGAGCTGCTCTGGAAATGGCCATTCTGGTTTGGGTTTCAGCGCTGAATTTGATCATTTTGGTGAGGAGAACGTGCAGGGGGGGCTGTGCTGCCTGACATCTCGCTGTCGGTTCCTTGCCTGCGTTGTGTGTTTGGTGATGATGTTCTCCGTGTTGGACAGAGGTCTGGAGGTGAATTGGGAAGGTCACCAAGTGCCCGTGTCCTGCTCCAGGGCAGGGTCAGCCACACCTGGGCGCAGGCAGCGCCAACACGGTGGAGCTGCTTCCGAGTCTCAGTGCTTTGCTGCCCATAGCATTGGACATTGGGGAAAATACTCCAAATCATGTTAATTGAGTGTCTCTTGGTCTCCCCAGGTGTGGAGAGCAGAGGCAAAAGCGCACAGTAACCTGCTCTTAGATGTGTGGCTTTGTGCCTGTCCCCTGTTTCCTTGAGATAAAGTCCCTGGTTACATTGCAAAATGCCTCCCTTTGCTTCCAGGTTACTGTGGGAATTGTGTTGGAGGGGTTGGACTGTCCTGCTTTGCCACCTGAACTCTGCCAGGGTCCCAGGCTCACTCTGCTCTCTGTGGGATCCTTCCTGGAGGCTTGTTTGGAGTTTTGTACTTCATAACAGTCCGGTGATGGATTTAAAGTCCAAATGAGTGTAGGACTATGCACCCTGTGCGAGTTTAGGAGGAGAGTCTGGTATTCATTAACTCTGTGTAAATAATTAAACCAGTGCCAGGCTAGAGGTGGTCTCCCCTCAGCCCTGCTCCTTGTGAAAGGCTTTCAACAAAAGCTCTTACCTCTGTGCAGGAGATCCATTGAAACGGTGAAAGTGCTGGAATTAGTTAAAACTTGATTTTCTTTTCTCTTTAAATTGTCTTTGACTTTGGGGCTTGCATGGCTAATCAAGGAAAGGACTTCCCATTCAAGGCCAGTTTACTGAGTGTGATCACATGTTCCAGAAGTGCCTTTTTTATGTGCTGTGGCTGCACGTGTTGTCTCGATGTTCTGAGGAGTCCTGCAGTCCTGCCCCTCGGACTGCGTGGGTGGGGGGTTTTATTTTTTATTATAAAAAACCCCAAACTCATTTACTTACTGTTCTGTAGGGCACTTGTGGTGATGGCAGTGCTTTGGATCCCCTGGGAAGGACTCGGGGCAGCTGCTGCATACAGCCGAGTTGAACATTAATTTTTTTTTTTTTTTTAATTATATGTGGATAATTGGACAGTGTTTTGATAGGAGGCATTTAAGTATCAAAGTATCTCAGAGTCTTTCAGGGTATTGTGGCAGACCAGCGAGGCTTGAACAAGGAGTTTTCCATGTTTTGGAAGCCTTTCCCTGGCTCTGCACCCTGCAAGTGGCAGAGAGGTGCCCAAAACCATAGCTCAGAATCCAGGTTAATGCCCTCATTGCTGGATCAGAATTTCTCTCTGGGCTTGGGGTTACACCTAGAACAGTTTTCACAGGATCACAGCTTGGAAGGGACCTCTGGAGATGTCCCAGTCCAATCCCTGCCCAGGCAGGGTCACCCAGAGCAGGGGACACAGGAACACCTCCCGGTGGGTTTGGGATGTCCCCACAGAGGGAGACTGCAGCCCTCCCTGGGCAGCTGCTCCAGGGCTCTGCCACCCTCATGGAAAGAAGTTATTCCTCATGTTGAGGTGGAACTTGTTTTATTTTATGGCCATCACTCCTTGTCCTGCCACTGGCACCACTGAACAGAGTCTGGCACTGTCCTCCTGACAGTTTTCTCTGGTGTAAGGAGAAGTCTTCTTGATGGAAATGTGATTTCCAGCAGCCTGTGGGGAGAATGTGGCTCCCCTGGAACAGGACACATTGGTGGGGAAGGGACTTTCAGGGGGGAGTGAGAGTGCTGGCATAAAACCCACTCTTACCCAGCTCATGCTCTGGAGGAGAAGCAAAAAGCCTGACTGGCTGCTGTCTGCTCTTGTCTGTGCAGGAGACACTGACAGACCGATCCTATCCCAAATTATCCTGTCTGCCTGTACTTGAAAGATGTTTCTGAGCCCCTTCCCTGTCCTTCCTGCTCGGTTCACAGGCCACTGTGGCGTTGCAAAAGCTGCTTTCCACGTTAATTGTGATTGATTACCTTGCAATCTGGGACAAGATTTCCTTTGAAAAGCTATATGCTGATTTGGTGTCAGGAATTAAAATCAGATGAAGTGATTAGTGTTGTATGAAACATCCCAGAGCAATCGAGTGCTCCTTGGTTTTCAGCTGTGTTCTGGCCCTTAACCCTTCCCTGCCTTCTCCTTGGAGCGAGGTGCTAGATCTGCTGCCCCACGCTCAGGTGAATAGCTCAGCCGAGGTGCAGTACCGGGAGAGCCAGGTGTAATCTGCTGCTGAGCCTCAGAGCGTGGATTTCCTGGCTTTAGTGATGGATGTGGAGCGTGTTGGAAGTGCACTGTGCCAGGGCCACGGCGCTGCTCCCACGGAATGGGGAGCAGGAATTAAGGTGAGCTTTACATCTGATCACTCTGTAAATGGCAATAAACTGTTCGGAGTTGTCACTGCTGTCAAGGTGCAGTCATGTCTCATCTTCCTTTCCTCCTGTGAGTTGCCTTACAGTTTCTTGTTATACCTGTTCCTGGAGCCAGTGAAGGCTTTGCAGCGTCGGCTGTTCCTCCTCCCCCCATGGCATTGGCACAGTTGGGAGTTCTTGTATCTTCTCCCCAGCTGCCAGCACACGCTCCTCGTAACTCGCTGAGCAACTCCTCACGTTGTTCATTCTGCCTGCAAAGAAATCTGGATTTTTCTGGATGGAGATGAAATAAAAGCCCAAGGACAGATGTGAGCGTGGGGCAACAGACCCAGGCTTCAAAAATCACCGTGGGCAAGGCCTGGTAGGCTTTTCAGAAAAAATAATTAGTATTTTTAAGTAACAAGGGCCTTGTGTCACTCAGAATCTGTCTGTAGTGAACCTGAATCACGGCAGCCTTGGCTTGGTGAAGGTTCCAGGAGTGTCTTCCCTGCTGTCTGGAGCTGCCTTGGCTGCAGCTCCAAGTTTCTTGCCCACGTAGACTTTCCATCTCCCCCAGCCTCGTCTTCCCAAGGCAGGCATGACAGCCCTGCCTTGCTGGATGCAAATAGCTCGTTTGGGTGTAAATACTGGAGATTGGTTGTGGCTTTGCTGTAAAGTTACCGAGCCCATCCTCGGTAAATGCAGATGGTAACTTGTCATTACTGCAATTTTAAATATTTTTGGTTCCGTGGAACTGAAGTGGAGGCTTGAAGGTTGAATTTTAAGGCTAAAATAAGAGAAGGCTCAATAAAATCCATAAAAATAGCACCCAAATTTGTCAGCTGCTGTAATGACAAGGGAAATAAAGTAACTTATTCTGTTTCCCATTAGCAAAACAAAGCTTTGCTACCTTGTTTCGTGTTGGATACAAAACACAGCGGGGTCAGGAGGGGTGGGAGGGGGTTTGGGATTTACTGAGTTGCTTCCTGATGAGGTGACACCAGGGCTGGTGCCATGCATGGTGTGTGGGGACAGCTCCTGTACCCGAGGCGTGTTTGAGGGACTCTTGCAGTAACCAGTGGTGCTTATCCCAAGCTCCTGGCTGGGATGGGGCTGTGCCTTGGGGCTCTCAGAGCTGCCTGACCCACGTTATCCCGTCCCAAGGCAGGGGTGATGTCCACTGTGGAGCTGTGAGTTTGAATCCGAGGTGTGGGAGGCGAGAGGGTGATGGAGCACAGGGGTTTGTGTTGGCATAAACTGGGATTGCCTGTCTTCCACACATTCATCCCCAGCCTCAGACTGCTTGGATGATTTTGGTCTTCCATAACGCACACTTTTGAATAGATTCAGTCATTCTGCAGGAGCAGGAGAGAGGCTGTGTAACGCTGAGATGTGGCTTGGAGCAGCTGCAGGCCCCAACACGCAGCTCCTGGGGAAGCTCTGGATAAGATGGAGCTCTGGGATGAGGCACCTCTGAGAGCTGCAGCTCTCCCAGGATGAGCGTGGCCGTGTCCTCCTCCCTCGTGCTGCTGTGTGTGGTAGGAGAGGTGGAGCTGGGGAGACCTGGGGTCGTTCAGAGCCCCGAGCTGATCCCGAGAATGCCGATCCCGGCGTGGGAAGGGGTCATGGGAGTTTGCCTGTCCAGTTGAGTCTGTTCAGCCGCTGTTTATTCTGGTGTAAAATGAGACGAATTTGCAAAGTGATGAGATATTCAAATACAGATGGAGCTTTCAGACACACAAGTGGGTAGAAACCTGTGCTGCTGCATTTTACAGATGAAGATTTATCGGGAAAGTGTTCTTAGAAGGGAACTCAGGAGGCTGTGCTGGAGGTGTCTTATCAACCCCGGAGTGTGCACCAGCACCCTCAGATTTCTGTGCAGAAAAGGCTTTTAATGAATTGATAAAACTACCTTTATTCTAGAAAGTAAACTCCAGTGAGCCCTTGCTTTGGCTCTTTCTTCAGACCTCCAGTTTTGGAAAACATCCCTCGTGTTCAGTAGCAAAAGACATCTGTCCATGAGATCAGCAGGGCTTGTTTTAAAGGAAGCAGGGGTTACAGGGAATTAGCTGGATGACTGAAGTCTGCCACAGGTTGCATTGGCTGAATGTATTTACGGGGCATCTGGAGCCCTTTCAGGTTTTCAGCACTGTTCGGAGCAAATATTTTGGGACTCGCTGGTGATGTGGAACAGCTGCTCTCGTACTCCTTGGAGCGAGATCACTTCAGTGGTGGTGACACTGAGTGTAATTCTGCTCCTCCATCCTAGCCCTTCCTCCTCCTGCTTTTTTTATGGCTTGCTCTTGGCCCGCTCCCGTTCCTGTGGTACAGCACGAGCTCGGTTGCTCCTTGCAGCGGGGAAGCCGGGCTGGAACGGGAGCTCTAATGAGACATTTGAGCGTCTTTTTGTTGACTTGCCTCCAGTTCATTAGAGCAGAAGTAGGAGGTTGGCTAAACTTAAAGCCTGATTTAATATTCAGGAAGGAAGTTTCTTTCCATCTTAAAAGGAACAGCACCTCATTACAATGATCACATGTTCCTTGGGATCATCTCCCATGGAGCTCAGGCGCAGCTTTCTTTACATCTTTGGTGTTGCTTGGATTTTTGGGAGGAGTCAGCAGCAGCACTTGGGGAATCCTGGGGCGAGTTGGTTGAATAATGTGCTTGTAAAGTGAACTGAAGTCTTGAGTATGAGGGGTAGATAGCTTGTTACTTGTTCTTTGGATAGAAGGAAATTGTATTTTAAATGTAAGTTGAAATTATTGGAGAAATTATATAGGGATCACACAGTCTGAAAAACAAACTGCATCATCTGACCCTGACTGCCTGGGAAATGCCTGAGAATTTCACTGGTCATCAGATACTGTACAGTAATCATAATCCTTTGCTAATTTTGACTGCATTTAAGTCAGTCAGTGGTGTTTGTCAGAATGCCCTGCCGTGGTGTCAGTAGTTGAGATGGAGGGAAAGGGAATGAGTCCCCTGTTGTCGCCTGTTTTTCAGGTGGTGGGGGATCCCTTGTGCTGTTCCCACAGGGATGTGCTCTGAGCCTGCAGACAGGAGAGGTGTCCCTGAGGAACCATCGTGGTGCTTGTTGCAGGCTTGGCACCTTCCCACCCTCCAGTTTTTAATAAAATAAAAAATAACTCTGCTGGTGCTTGGGCGTGAACACTGTGCTGCTGTCAGGTTATTTCCAGTGAGGCTTTGAGGGGTGACTCTCATTTCACTTCCCCACCACACCACCTTCTGCTGATTGACTTCTTTCAGGAATAAGATGTTCCATAGTGATACATCCTGTAATCAAAACTCTGGTCAGTTTTAATCAATTAGAAGAATATTAGTAAGAGCTGTGCTTTGGAAAGTCCTCTGAGATGTGTGGACTGGGCTCTTGCTGAGAAACGTTAATGGGTAATTACTGGATTGTGTTTAGCAGGGAGATACAGGTCACAGGATGGCTGCTGGGAGAAACTCTCTCTTCTTCCTTCCACTGGTACAACTCAGGATCTGGATTTACAGCAGATCTCCCCAAAGAAAGTGATGTAATAAATGATCAAGGAGGGGATAAACATTGAGCAGGGCAGATTTTAGGTTTGCAGGAGCTCCAGATAGAAGCAGGCGACTGAAGTAATGCAGAAAGAGTCCTGTTCTCCTTCTGTGTTGGTGTCATGAGCTTGTTCTGAGGTCGGGGTGTTAGCAGAGGTTTAGAGGAATAGAAAGTGTCTTGGGTCAAACTCTGACCTACTGGAAAAAGTCAGAAGAAAAACCAATCTCTTTCTGGTTGCAGAACTGAAACTGGGGAACAGAGGTCAGTTGTTTGGGCAGCCAAACTTTAATGTGCATCGGCCATTGATAATGAGATGATGATACATCACCTCCTGGTTATGTGTCCAAATCCAAGTTAGATTCTGGGATTTGTGGGGGCGAGGGAGGAGTTTTATTTTTCTGTAGCTTATGTGAAAATGGGTTTGTCCTGCACGTTTCCAAGGGATGAGCATTTGTAGCCCTGTACTGTATTCCAGAAGTGATGTTTTGGCACTCCAAGCTTATGGGTGTGAGTCAGAGCACCCCCACCTGCTTCCTGAATGGAGTGGGGTTCCCAAAATGATGGGGCTGCCTTGGGGGGAAGGCAAGGAGAGTCCCTGGTGGGACTGAGCAGGGCCAGCACGGGCTCGGTGTTCTGCCCCGATTGTGCTGAGTGACTGAAGGAAGTTGATGGATTTCTCAAGTTTGAAAAGGGAGGGGAAAAGCAAAAAGGGAACTGTGCATTTCTGTGAGGGTGTTCTCGGAGAAACAGGCTTGTTGTTTAAACTGTCACGGTGTGGTGGTGGATACACCTCATGGAGTGTTTATTACCACGGAGTTTTCAAGGGGTTTTCTTTTGGGGGCATCTTCACGTCCTGCAGGAGGATCTTTATTTTAACTGCAGCTTCCCCTGAGCCTCCTCTGTCCCTCTTTAAAAGCAGACCACCATGGGAAGAGAGGCATCGGAGCGTGACCTGGGCTATAAAAGGCAGCGAGTTCAGGCCGGGGTGTTGACCTCAGCACAGCCAGTTGCACCTTAAATAGATCAGATGAAAGAGTTACCCACTGGAAGGTGAGCAGTGTTTGCTCCTGAATGAGGGCAGTTGTTGGTTTGTGATCATTCTTCCAGTTGTGGAGGAGTCGGAGTCGCCTGTGTGTGGAGTTTTGGAAGACACAGATGGGTGTGAGAGAGTCTGATGTGCAAACACGAGTGACCAGCTCAAACTGGGTTTGCTGGAGCCTCTCGTGTTGCCCACTGGGTGCTGTTGTGTCCCCTGTCCCCATTAGTTCACTTTTGGTGATGTTGTGGATCAGACATGGTCGTGGTGTTGTCGCAGGAGAGGAGCTGCTGCTCTCAGCTGTGGAATCACCACAGCCTGGATGGTTTTGGTGGATCCCCAGGGCCTCCTGCCAGCTTTGGGCGGTGCATCCCTGTGTTTCACACTTGTTCACGAGCCCTGTGCTTTGTGAGCTGGTACCATCACACCCAACATCACACGGGAAATGGGGTTTGTCCTGCTCAGGGCTTTGGTGCTTTGGTGCTGCGGGCAGCACAACTCTCACAGTGCCCTTGGAGCATGGGAATAGGGCAGGGGGTTTAGGATGAAGGTTTAAAGGTGGGAGGTTGAATCCCTTATCCCCCTTCTACAAGACCCACGTGCCTCACTGCAGTGAGATCCCCTGGGGATCCAGGCAGGGGGAGGTGAGCAGTTTGTCCCTGAGCCTGAGGGATGTGTTACCCATCACTGGAGCTGCTCAGCATCGTCTCAGCCCGGCACTTCCACCTCACTGTGGTGGCCCCCGTTCTCCGGCCAGACTGAGGTGGCCAGGGAGCAGCTGCCACCTCCCTCTGGGCTCTCCGGGCTCCTCTTTGTAGCAGTGTTCAGCAGCCAGACAATGGTTGGTGCTGCCGGGGTCCTCCCCATCTGTTCCCGGCCCTTTCTGGGATTCCCGGCGCGGGTCCAAGCCCTCGCAGGCAGCGGCTCCATGGCCAGGGATTCCGAGCACAACCTTCCTGGCAGGAGTGGCGTGGCTTTGCTTTTATGCAGATTAGCCATGTGCTTCTCACTTCAAGGCGTTCCACAGGAAAAGACGTTTCCTGTGTTTGGTTCTGGGTGGGCGGCTCCGGCTCGGGGCTGAGCTGGGCTTGGGAGAGGGATTACGGAGTGCGGCCCCCCCGTCCCCTTCCACCTCCAGCGCTACGTCACCACAACACAACCACACGCGCTCATACTGTTGGTGTCATTCATTCAGTGCCAAGATTGCTTTAAAAAATTCCCTTGGCCCCAGTTCAAACAGGAGTACAGCTGGGATGTGTTAGATTTTAGGCAGTCTGCCCTCAATTTGAGATGAGTTATAAATAGCAGTGCCGACTTCCTTAACTACCACTCTCCGAGGTAAAATGCAGGTTAATGACTGTGGGAATCAATTAGGGCTTCTCTCGGTTAAACAGCCAGGAATGCTTTTTATTATTTTTTTATCACAAAAAACGGACAACAAAGCTGGTCAGGAAAAAATTTCAAAGCCAAGGTTAGAGCTTAGGGCTTTTTTCATATTTTTTTGCCTTCTTATTTTTGGGGGGGTCAGGGGGGCAGCTGAAGAAACCAGTTGTGGCCAACACCCACGTTTGCCCATAATTGAATGATGCTGATTTGAAACTGGAGAATTCAGTAAATGACTCTCCTTCCTTTTCTTCCTCTGGCCTAATAAAATACAAATATGTAATAAGGTAATGGGGAAAGTCAGAATTCCATTTTTCTGTACAGCTGTGGAGGGTTTGGCTCTTGCTTCCGAAATGGGATTTGCCTCTTCCCTTTACTCATTTTCCTGACAGGACCAATAGCAAGTCCCCTCCAGTTTAACCAGGCTATTCATTCAAGAGGCCAAATTTCTCTTCCACCAGGCAAAATCTGAAAAGAATTGTTCATGGAATCCTCTTGTCTGCTTAAAGCTTTTTTTGTTTCTTACGGAAAGCCCCGGTGTTGTTTGGAAGAAGAGCTGGTTTCACTGCACTGCCTCATTATAGGGGCCTGACACCCTTCACATCACACAGAGTGATTTGAAGAGCTTTTGAACTCGGCAACTTAAGCTCGCTCTGGGCTTGCTGTTACAAACTCTTAGTCTGAAATATCTTAAATTACCCCAGAAGCTCTACAGTTTCTCTGGAGCACGGGCTTTTGGTCACTCTCTTTGCACACCAAACCACACAACTTTGCTTTTGGGAGTTTGGCTGGTGGCAGGACAATGTTTTGCCAAGTTTTGGCACTTACTGGTGTTACACAACAGCAGAGATAGTGGGATTGAGGGAGAATAGAAGCAATTTCTATGAATGCAGGGAGGTGTAAGCAGGGGGTCTGGACTTCAGTGATCAAGGAGCAACACTTTCTCTCAATTATGTCTCTCTGTGGCAGGGCCTTTGCTTTTGAAGTGTAATCACAGTAATCTACTCCTGTGGTTTCCTATTGAAAGGATTTCCCATGTATCAGCCCAGAGAAGAATTTCCAGCCTTTTGCAGTCGGGGTTTGGTATTTCCTTATTTATCCTGACGTGTTGGTGCTTCCTGCCAGCGTGCCCATCTCATGTGACACGGGTGTGCAAAGGGGCTGTGCAGCCTCTGCTCCTCCCAGCATCCTCACACGAGCCCTCGCATCAATCCCTGCATTTCGACTTTGTTCTTTTCTTGAGGCACCTGGAGTTAAACTCCCTAAAAGGGTTTTGAGGCAGCAGATTCAAAGAAGCTTCCTGATGGTTGACTCTTTGAGCCAGAGCAGCAATACCAAGTGCAGAGCAGTTAAAGCCCCATCAGCGACAGAGATGTGTGGGATATTCTGAATTAATGGGATATTTGGAAGGAAGAAACAACACTTTGCAGCATTTGAGATGTACGTGGCAACCCCGGGGAGCACGAATTAGCCTTGCTACGAGTCAGGAGTGTGTGTATGAAATAGTTCCTTCATTAGGGATTAATTGGCATTTGCATTTCTCCTGGTGATAGAATTTTATCCATAAGGCTGCAATTTAGATCCTCTTGGAGTTTGTTTTTAGCACCCTCTGTGTGCTAGGGCCTGGTGGAAGGGTGGCAGTTTGAGGCACGCCGTGTCCTCCTACGCTGAGCAGCCAAGGTGACGACTTGGTCACATCCTGGAAAGATGTTTAGGGTTTGTGTTTGGGGTTTTTTCTTTTCTCTCTCTCTCTTTTTTTCTTTTTTTTTTTTTTAATGGCTGCATAAACAGTTCCAAATGTTTCTTGGAAGTTTTTTAGTAGTTGTCATACTTCCTGTAGGAGTCATGGAAAAGTGAATCTTCACCTTGTTTTCTCCTCCCTGAGAGATGGTTGGTGTTGTGGGTGACCACAGACAAGAAAATCAGTGCAGGGGTGGCAGCATGTGGTGTGAGTGTATTTAGAAAAAAAAAGAAGTTTAAAAAAACTCGAAAAAGAATGTATTTGAGAAGCTGCCCTTGGTAGAGCCAGCTCGGGGTTTATTACAACCAGGAGGAAGCAAGTAACAAACGGAAAAGATGCTGAAATATGTAGTCAGTAACCCCAGAGTTGCACTTTGTCAGGTGGAAGGAAGGATGTGAGTGCTTGGGGGTGGTGAGAGCAGGCTGAAGTCAAAAGCCAGGGGCTGGGAAGGCTCCTGGTGGCCCCGGTTTTACATACCAAAGGAGATAATGTGGGCAGGGAGAAGATGTCAGTAATGCAAGGGGATACCCACAAGGCAAGACCTGGGAAGCATCAGGGACAATTGCTGGGAAGATGTAAACACGATTTGCATCCTTTAGGGAGGATGGGAGCTCCACATGGGTGCTCCATTCAGGACTGAGGCCCTGCAGCTCTGAGGGTTCCACCAGAGCCTTCAAAGGTCTCTTT
This sequence comes from Pachycephala philippinensis, assembly GCA_013397055.1. Taxonomy (NCBI): domain Eukaryota; kingdom Metazoa; phylum Chordata; class Aves; order Passeriformes; genus Pachycephala; species Pachycephala philippinensis. The sequence goes on from VWZT01001042.1 coordinate 17,752, forward strand.
TTTCTGCCCCCATGAATGGAAGCTCCTTTCCCAGCTGGCACAGGCCCCGTGAGGGTGCCCGGGGTGGGCTCTGGGCACGGTGTTCCCAGGGCAGGGATCTGGGGCTGCCTTGGAGCCCTGCAGCCTCTGCCCGTGTCACTCCCCAGCAGCAGCATCTGTGATGGCTTGAACGTAAAACGTGGAATAAAACTTGTTCAGACTTGGTTTGGTGTCAGTATGGACGAGAAGGGGAACATCCAGCACAGCTGAGCGTGGGAGGGCATCCAAAATCCGCCTCTGCAGGCAGAGTCGCTCCAGTGCCATGCACGGAGTCGGCTGGGAACAGCTTCCACAGGATGGCAAACGCCGTGCTGGCAGAGGGGTTGGCTTTCCCAGCCTGCCAGAGCTCCAGGAGCTTCTGGGCAATGCTCTCAGGCACAGGCTGAGGCTAGGGGCGTCCTGTGCAGGGCAAGAGTGGGACCTGGTGATCCCTGTGGGTCCCTTCCAGCTCGGCAGGGTCCATGGGTGCCCTGAGCTGGGGCAGAGCAGAGCACCTGGACTTTGTTGTCCATCGATTTGTGCCATATTGACACAAATTTCTCTCAGAGAGCCCAGTTCCTGTTGAGCCAGCAGCCTCTCCCTTTCCCAGTAGTGGGGCTTTTCCTGCCATCTCCATCCAGCCCCAGCCCCTGGTGCCCCAGCAGAGCCCCACGAGCTGCCCGTGGTGTCCCTGAGCTCGGTGCTGGCTCGGGGCTGAGCGTCCCTGGCAGCCACACTGCACAGACAGCTGGGCACACAAATGTGTGCTGGGGCTCCAAGCTGTGCTGGCTGCTGGGGAAGGCTTTTCTCAAGTGCAGCATACTGCAAGAACTTCTTTTTTTTCCCCCTGAGAGGGTGGGTTCTGCAAACATCAGTGAAATCCTGCTCTGGTCTCCGGGATTCTGTGGGGTTTCCAGCCTGAGCTGTGTGTGATGTTTGCTTGTGCAGACCTGTAGTGCCACTCCTCAAGCACCTGAGCTCAGCCAGAGAGGGTGGATCTGAACAAACACCACCCTGGGGCTGGTGGCAGGAAGGGATGGTGTAATAGAGAGTCCATTGTCATGGTGATCTGTGGAAAACATCTAATTGGGATTAGTTAGGTCACCAGGAGCTCAGGGAAGGATTCCCATTCAGTTCAAGGGATGGAGGTTAAGGACTGGGCTGGGATTCATTTAGAGGTCACCATGCCAGAACAGCCCTTTCTTTGGTGGGGGAACAACTGCCAAGGTGAAAAAGCCCTGGTTTGAGGTTTATAGTGTTGAGGTTTATAGTGTTTTCAGGAAATTCGATTGACTGTTCTTAAATCTTGGCTCCAGGCAGGGGTAGCGCAGATGAAGAAGTCCAAGGAAAGTTGCATTTATTCACTCATCTCATTGTCTCTGCTCTAAAGCTCAGGGACCTGACTTTCGAGGCTGACAATTTTTTTTTTACATGCCTCTGAATAAATTTGGTTTAGAAACTCTTTATTCTTCAAAAGGCAGCAGACACAAAGCACATGTAAAAAAAAAGTACTCAGAAATGAAACTGCACTCTTGAAGAGCGTGGATGTCGGCAGCACTGCCCAGTGTTACTACATCAATGTGCATTAATTGAAATGCATAAGTGTAAATTAACAGCCTGTAGTGTTTTGGGAGACCTTGTTACACGTGAAAGAAGCAGTGTTTCTTGTGAATATTTAAATTTTCAGCCTAAATTTACCTTGTTGTGGAATATCTGGACATTAAAATACTACCTACAAAGGGGAAAAGCCACTTACACTGGTAATTGATCTGTCTTGATGATCCTTCCCCCCTTCTTCCTGTCCTGCCACGGGAGAGATGTCAGCATTAAATGACTTCTCATTGGGTGTGTTCTTGGTGGAATGGTGGGTTTGGAAGGGCAGCAGGAATCCTGCTGTAATTCCAAATGTGGCATTGGGGTCCCACACCTGGGAAGGGGCAGATGAGCTTCTCCTTGGTGCCGACTCGTTGGAGTTTTCTCCTGGGGTTTTTGGGAAGTTCAGCTGTTGGAATGAACAGTTCCTGTGTGTCTGTGCCTCACGTGTCCCTGTTGCCTTGCAGCCGTCGAGCCCGATGGATCAGATGGGGAAGATGAGGCCTCAGCCCTACGGAGGGAACAACCCCTACACGCAGCAGCAGGGAGCTCAGGCGGGGCCGCAGCAAGGCCACGGCTACCCCGGGCAGCCCTACGGGCCCCAGACGCCCCAGAGATACCCCATGGGAATGCAGAGCAGGACGCAGAGTACGATGGGCAGCATCTCGTATGCACAGCAGGTACGGCTCCCAACGCTTCCGCAGCCTGTCACAGCAGGGCCAGCAAACAGGCACAGCCGTGCCTCCCTCCAGCCAGGCTGGAATTGGCTATTTACGTAAAATGGCATTTCTTCGGGCTGTGGTTTGTACCACACCTGGATCCAGGTGGGATTGATACCCTGTGGAATCCTTGTCTCCAAGAGAGGCAGTGGCAGAGCAGTGACTCCAACAAGGGAAAAATAAATAGCAGGGGAGGGAGATCCTCTTTCTGCTGTGCTGCGTTAGAGACACAGCTGTTCTTTGCACAAGAAATGACTCCAGGTCAGTTTTGGCTCATTACATGATCCAAGTGGCGCCTGCTGGACTGTTTGCAGATTCAAAAGGCAATTTTTTTTTTTATTTTTTGTTGGAGCAGGCAGTCTTTCCTTTCAATGTTACTTTTGTTGAAGGGTAGTCAGATAGGGATCCCTAAAAACTTAGCTGTGATGCCTGTTAAAACTTGGTTACTGCCAAGAATAGTGTCACACACGAGTGACTTCTGCTGTTGTCCGGGAAGTATCTAGGTAGTGGCATTTCCAGCGTGTTACTGCTCTGCCAAGGTTTCTGAATTTCTGCTTCTTGAGCAGAATCTGTGTGTGTGTGTGTGTGTGTGTGTGTGTGTGTGAGAAATACCTTTGTGACGGGCGCACCTCCATCTCTCCCTCCGCAGATGCCTCCGTACGGGCAGCAGGGCCCCAGCGCCTATGGGCAGCAGAGCCAGACTCCCTACTACAACCAGCAGAGCCCCCACCCGCAGCAGCAGCAGCCTCCCTACTCGCAGCAGCCCCCGTCGCAGACCCCGCACTCGCAGCCCTCGTACCAGCAGCAGCCGCAGGCGCAGCTGCCCGCCTCGCAGCCGGCCTACTCGCAGGCGCAGCCGCAGCCGCCCCACCAGCAGTCGGCCAGCCCGTACCCGCAGCAGCAGCCCCCGGGCCCGCAGCACGCCCCGAGCCAGCCCCCGTACCCGCAGCCCCAGTCCCAGTCGCCGTACCAGCAGCAGCAGTCGCAGCCGGCGGCGCCCTCGGCGCTGTCCCAGCCCTCCTCGTCGTACCCCGCGGCGCAGCCGCCGCAGCAGCCCTCGGCCTACTCCCAGCAACGCTTCCCCCCGCCTCAGGTAGGCTGCCTCCCGCTCCGCTTCCTTCTATAAGTGGTTTTTTAAAAAGTATTGGGGCAAATCTTCTGCTTTGTGCCTTAAAATCTATTGAACACACAGCAAACTGGGTGGGACACGATGGTCAAACCTGGTGACTTCTCCTGAGGCTCACAGTGGGGTAACCAGCAAAGCCGTGCTAATGCTGCAGTTTTAAAGGCTGTCATTGAGAAATTGCTGCTGGTTGGTAATCCAGGAGGAGTTTCTTCAAGGAAGGGGTGGTCAGGCTTTAGCAGGGGGTGCCCAGGGAGGTTAGGAGTCCCCACCCCTGGAGGTGTCCAAGGAAGGACTGGACACAGCACTCGGTGCTCTGGGCTGGTGACAAGGTGGGGATTGGACACAGGTTGGACTCGATGGCCTTGGAGGTTTTTTCCAGCCTCAGTGATTCTTCAGCAGTGTAGAGGATTCCATGATGGAATGGTTTTCATGCTGTTCTGTGACAGTTCTCCAGGTGCTCCCAGAGGTCCTTGGTTTAGCACAATGGCAGAGCACAGTTTGCAGACCCACACGTGGAGGGTGAGGGAAGAGTTTGCTCTTAAATGTAAAACTTGGCTTTGGGGAGGAGAAACAAAGCTGCCTGGGACCTTTCAGCAAACACTGCAACGCATCCAGGGCAGCTTTTGAGAAGTGGAAGGGTTTAATTGACTTGCCTTGTTTGTGTAACGAGGTACTTGGAGCGAGGGGGAGATGGTGAAGGTGAAGAAGCAGAGTGGGCAGATCCAGGACAGCCTGTGATCTTGGGGATCTGTGCTCAGGGAAAGCTGAGAATGGCTGTTCTGTCACGGCCTTAGCCCTGTACTCCCAGCTCTGAGTAGCAGTCGGGCAGTGTTTGTGTGTGCTGGCTTTGAGTCCTGGCTCTCACCTCCTGTTTTGGGCAAATGTCACCAAGGGGACATAAATCTTCCACAATGTGAGAATATCCCAGAGTGATTCCAACAGAGGCTTCATTGTATTCCCATTTGTGATTTTTTTTGTGTGTGTTTCTTGATGTTTCAGGAGTTATCTCAAGACTCGTTTGGGTCCCAGGCATCCTCTGCTCCCTCAATGGCTTCCAGTAAAGGGCAAGAAGACATGAACTTGAATCTTCAGTCCAGACCTTCCAGCCTGCCGGTGAGTGGGGCCTGGGCCGAGGGCAATCAGGAGCACAGCAGGAGAAATGAGCACTGGTAGTATTCCACGTGGAAATGGGAATGATGGAGGCTGCCTGTGCTTTTTACTAAGTCATTAGCTTCTGGCTTCCCACTGGAGATTGAATGTAATTTACAAAAGTAATGGATTTGAGAGGGAAGTTTAACCCTGAGTGCTCTGGTCTGCAGGTTCTGCCTAAAGCAGTTTGTTCTGTGAGCTCTGTGTGCAGTGTCTGAGGTACCTGAGTGCTGTCAGACTAGGCCCTGACCTCCAGGGAAAATCCTCATTTTTGCCTTATTTTCCTGTTCCCTGGCCCACCGTGGCACTGGTGGTTGGCACTGGAGCAGCACTGCCTTTGTGTCTCATTGGATCCTTATGCTGCTGATTTGAGCTTCTCTGGTCCAGTCTGACTGAACAGTTGGTGGAAAAGACAAATTGGTTGGTACCTGGAGTGAGGAAGATCAGTCCTGTGTAGCTCCTTCCTTGGCAGATGGAGAATTGTATTTTCTGTGGCATCCTAAATCTGCTCGGTGGATGTGCAGTGACCAGTTGGGGATGAGGTTAGTGCCCAGTGTTCCAGCAGGTGTTGGGCCAGAGCAGTTTAATTTTGTGTTCAAACATCAAGAAAGCAGAGAAGGATTGAAAGTTTAGGTTAGTTTGCACAAGCTGGTCTGTGCCTCTGGCTTGGAAGAAAAGTTTAGAGCTGCTGAGTTCTGATTTTGCTGGTAACTTTTGTTCTAACCAGTAGGAAGTGAGTGAGCTTTTATTTTTTTCTTTAGCCACTGGCTAAGTCAGTGCTGGGAGCTGCAGCTGGATTGGCCAGAGGAGTGAGCTGTGTGTAGAACTGAGTTATTTTTGCTCCCAGCAATGAGAACAGCTTTGTTATGAGCCCCTTGAAATAAGGCCTTCGGATCGTGGGTACAAATTGTCACCCAAAATACAAAGTGATTCTAGTTCTGACCACCTAATGGGAGTAGTTGTGGGTTGTTGCTTTTTTCTTTCCTCCTCTTTTTTTTTTTTTTTTTTGCCTTTTGGACCCTGATTACAAAGATTTAATTTGTTCTGAGGCCTGGGGAAAAAAAAAATCTTTTTAAATAGCATGTTTCTTTCCAGTCTGCCTCTCCACAAGTTCTTCCATGTGACCCATCTTCTGGCGAGCAGCTCAGGAGAAGTGAAGCCACTGAAGTAATTGAAGAAATTGCTGTAGCTCAGAACGGTGGGAAGTCCTTTCAGAGGCACTGCTGATGGAGCCTTCCTGAATCCTACTGATCCCTCTGACTCGGATTATAGGAATTAGTAACTAGGCTTTGCAGAAGTGGCTCCTTCTCAGCACCAAGTGGGAGTTTGTTTTATACCTTGTGGTTAAATATATTTGGCCCTTTTCAAGTTGTCCTTTCTCCCGAGTAGTCTAAGAAAAGAAATCCATCTCAGCTGCAAGAGTGGAGGAACCTAGAAACAAGGGAATATCTGGTTTTCCTGGCTTTACCACCAAATAATTTGCATTTAAGAAATCAAGCAGTCTTCAGCTTACCCAACCCAGGGGTATTTTTGGCCTTTCTCTTCCTTAGTAGGCAAAAAATTTAAAAAAGGAGACTCACTTGCACCTCTTTCATAATTCCTTGTTGTCTCTTTGGGATACTGTAGCGCAGAGCAGCACCAGCTGAGAAAGGCCTCAGACAGGGGTGCTGAGGGGTGTGGGAAGGCAGGATCTCTGCGATGCTGGCAGCCAACTCCTTGTTTCAGTTTGCAGTGATCAATCTCCTGCACGGAGTTTGGCCTGGGGATGCTCAGGAACACAAGAGCTCCATGGAAGGGCACTATCAATTTCTGTTTATCTTCCTGATATTGCTCAGTCTGTCTAGTTGAGAAAGTTTTATCCTGCTCGGGAGGATTCCCAGATCCCTGTTTTGCCATTATGGATGACTTAGAGGAGCAGAGTTTGTTTGTGGGCTTTTAATTTTATTACAGAGTCCTGAGCCCTTTGCCAAGCCTGGGTGGTGGTGGGTGGGTGGAATAGCTCACTGGGTATCCTGGAATTGGGGCAAATCATGCCATGCATCATCTTTAATTAAACACAGACCAGCCCCAGCAGGAAAAGGAGGTTCCTGCTTTTTAGGTTCTTGGGAAGTGTTAAATTTATGTACCCAGTGCCTTTACCAGTCCTGGGCCTTTACAAGTTGGTGTTGTTCATGTTGGAATTCTGAGCAGTAAAGGGGGAATATTTCTTTGGCTGGTCCATCACCCTTTCAGGAGGTGCTGATCTCCTGGCAGGGACATTGTCAAGTCGTTCAGCTCCTGTGGCTTTTTTGGGATCTGCCTGAGGAATGTCCTGTGGATCATTCTGGGTGGGGCCTTCAGGATCCCTTCCCAGTCACGATTGTTGTGTCATTAACTAAACTTTCTCCTGATGCCTTTTAAAGAGCCCTGCATCCCTGTGAGTGTCCTGGCTGCTCTCCCTTCCTGTAGCAGGCAAGGTGAGGAATTTCTCTGTAAAATTCACTGCTTCCCAAGGGAGTCTCCATCAGGATTGCAGCCAAACTAAACTTAGATTGCAATTGCACAGGAGAAGTGAAGTGTAGTCTTTTGTGTCTGGGTGTAATAGAGGAATAGTAATCCTTGGGATAAATCTGTTTCTCCCAGGAGATCCCCTAGTTTCTTCTCCTTAGCAAAAAATTCTTCCTGGAGAGTCGTATCCAGTTTATTCGGTGCCTTTAACTTTTGAGTCCTGCATTTTGAGGCTGAAGGAGTCAGACATTTCCAGGTAATAGCTTCCTTCTGTGCAGCCATGGAAGCTGCTGGTAGCAGCTCCAGGGGAAGCAAATTGAGTGCTGGGATATCCATTTGGGCTTGGATTGCAGATCAGCTCTGCTGCAAAGCTCTTTGGAGTTCAGGGTTTGTTGGGAGGGATTTGCTCCATTATGGAACATGGGACAGGTTTTACCTTGCCCCAGTCTCTGTCTCATGAGCTGCCTTGAAGGAGTTCCTGATGTCTCTGGGCTGGATGTGGAGCACGAGGCAGTGGCTCCCACAGGGCTGTTCATTCCTCCCCAGACACAGAAGCTGGCACCTCTGGTGTTTGAGAGCCATTTATAAACCAGGAGGACAGATTCTGGCAGGGTTTTGGAGGTCCTGACACAGCAAGGTTATGTTTGAATTTTTGTGGCAGCAAACTGGGCAGTTGGGGCAAAAATTTTGGAATTCCCACCCCAGAATGTCCTTAGTTTGGTCAGTGTACTGGTGAGCCTGAGGGACAAACCCCCTCCCTGTCCTGGGCAGTTTTATTTTCATCTTGTTGTAGAGTGGGAATTGTAACCTCAGTATTTTGCTATTTTGTACTATTGGGGAACTATTTTGTTTATTCAGTGATGTCTCATCTCTGAATTCTGATCTGAGAAGTGTCTTAACAACGGCAGAAAGGATTACAACCAGCTGAAAACATTCCTGATCCATGTTCAACTTCTGGTTGTGGATTCTGGCCTTGGGTCTTTGCAGTGAGGATTTAAGAATACTTGGTTTTGTTGGGTGGGGAGAGGAATGAGGCTGCAGAGCTTTGGCAGAGAAATCTTGTCAGTGAATGTCCCCAGCAGTTGTGGGGTGGTTTTGGTTTGGTTATCTCTCCCTGAGCCAAGCAGTTACTGAGTTTGGACACTGGAGGTTGTCAGGAAGCACTGCTTGGATTTTCCATTTTTTCCAACTGGTCATTTCAGCTGCTCTGGGAGTGCTTGAAGTGGAATAAAGTTGAGCTCTGTCAGCTGCGTCCCCTGACCTGGAAATAATCAATGCAACAGGCTGAAATGCAGCAAAAAACTGTCAGAGCTGCCACAGAGGGAGGGAGGCAGCCTGTTTCCTTAAAATTTCACTTTAAAATGAATAATTTTGACAACTTTTTCACGAGGTAGGGAAAAAGAACCTTTTATAGTTGAATCTGCTGGTCACTTCAAACCTTTTTTTTTTTCCCCACTCTCCTTTTTTCTCTTTCCATATGGGACTTCCTGCTTCTGTTTGGTTTGTATTTGGCCTTTTGAGCTTGTCTTATTGCTTGCCTTAGGAGAGGGATTAGCAGTGTGTGCATTTCAAAGCAGGGCAGCACAGTGGATATGCAGATAAAGCCACCAGCACCCCGAGGCTTCCCCCAGGAGCACCTGAAGCACTGGCAGTGCAGATCCCTGCATTCCCCTTTGTGCTGATCTGAAGGGTTTTATCCCAAGTTGTGGTGGTAGCGGGAGTTAAAAATGTGGTTTTCCTTGTTCAGTGCTCCTCTGCCCAAGGTTTTCTCATTGTGCAACTGTGCCCACCATCTCTGCATGGTTCCTTGAGAAGGTTGTGCCTTTCTTTCCAAATTTTTATATTTTGTTAATGGTGGAGAGCGTGGATGCTGCTCCAGAGCCACCCGCCCTTCCAGCCTGATACCCTCACACCTCGGACCTGCCCCAGGGCAGCTTTGCTGGGTGTCCATGTGGCAGTTCTCTCCTCCCACCCCTTCCTCGGGCTTTGCAGGGAGCTGATCCCACCCTGTGCAGGGGGAATCTCCCTCCCCACCCCGGAGCTGTCCCCCTCTCTGCAGCGCGCATCCCCCGGGAGCCGTGCGGAGCCGCTGCGGGCGCGGGAGCTGCGCTCTGCTCGCTGCCGGGCTCGTTTCCTGTTTCTATTCTGGTGAGAGCAGCTCAGCTCAGCTTCCTGCCTGCGCCTCGCATTCCCCAAACCCCGGCCCTTCCCTCGCTCCGTTCCCCAAACCCCGGCCCTTCCCTGGCTCGCAGCGCTCCCGGGGCCGGACCCGCGGGATTGGAGCTGGGGATCCTGCAGGGGCCCGAGCTCCCCCGGCCCAGGACGGGCTCTGGTTCCTTCAGGCCCAGCCGCGGGGGTGAGGCAGTCAGTGCTGGAGCAGGGAATGGCAGCAGGGTGCCCAGTTGTGGTCTGGGATCCCAGGCAGGGCTCCGTGCTCTGCCACACATGTCTCTGCACTCCGGAGCCAGAGCTCCCCTGGAGGGTGACCCTCTGCTCTCTGAGCAGCTCGGGGTGTAGGGCAGGGAAATCAGGCTTTCACTTCCTTTTTGCTGCTGACTTGGCGTCATTGGAGACCCTTTAAAAGGTGTGGAAGCCCTGTGTGAGTCTGACGTTGGACGTTTGATGCTCATCCTCTTTCCTTTCCATCCCAGCTGAGCCCTGCAGAGGGTGAACCCACCCATGTTGGTGTGACCTTCCTCTGCTTCGAGGAGCAGCTGCAGGGATAACTGAGGGTGTTTAACCCTGTGGTGCTTTAAACACCATCCCACAGGAATCATTTCCCTCTTACTGTGCTTCTGGCACGCTGGATTGACTTGTCTTGGAGACATGTGGGATCATAAATGCCATGGGGAAAACTCTTTCCACATGGTGCCCACGTGTGGGGCATGGCAGGGGCCCAAGGCTCAGCTGCTCCATGGGCTGGGATGGGTCACACCAGGATCCCAAACCAGTCCTGGTAATCGGAGGAGTTGTGTGATTGCCTTTTATTACAGTTTTGAATCTGTAAAGTAGAAGCCTCTATTTAAGGAAAGAAAAAAAAAGGTTTAATTTCCTGAAATGACAAGAAGTGACATCTCCAGGAATGGAGTGTTCTGGCACCCTGACCCCGAGGGCAGCACCGGGCCCGGGCCAGGTTTCCATGGATATGGTACCTCTTCCTGTGCCTGCTCACTGCTCTGAGCCAGGAGGGAGGAGCAGTTCCTTGATTCTCTCCAAACGTGTCTCCAGCCTCCCCAACCCACCCAGGCCTGGGGTGGCACTGCAGACAGCTCTGGATGGAAATGGATTCTCTGGAGATGCCCCAGTGCCAAGGGGCCATCCCTGCCTTCCCACAGGTACCACAGAGTTTGGGAAGGAGCTGCCAGCTTCCAGCTGTCTCCTAGAATCACTCCAGGATCACAAAGTGGGGGTTGGGTTGGGAGGGACCCTGAAGATCATCCAGTTCCAGCCCCCTGCCATGGGCAGGGACACCTTCCAGGGAAATGCCTGAGACCTTAGAAATCTTGTTCCATCCTAAAATCTTCCTCCTGCTTTTTTAGAAATTGATCCTGTCACTATTAATTGTTTCAGAGGCTGATGAGAATACTAAAAGCTGATTTATCTTAAAATCCAAAGTATTGCCTGTACAGGGGCCTTTCTAATTTTGTAATAATTTCAGCCTGCTGCCTTTGCTGCTTCCCTTTGCCCACCGTGGCTGGGGTGGTTGGCACGGTGGCACGGTCACATGCTGGGATGACTAAATGCTTTGGATTTAGATTTCCTCAGTGTGTGGAACATGAGCCTGGAAAGCGCCTTCCAGAGAAGCTGGGGAATGGGAATATCCTCGTGGCTGGCAGTGGCAGGGGGACTTCCTGCCTCCTCCATGATTCTGTGCTTGGTGTGAGCTGGGGTTTGTCTTCAGACTTGGATGAGGAGACCTAAAAACCTGTGGAAGGAAGACAGAAGCTCTTTGAATAAACAGGTCTGTCAGCTGAGGCCTGCTCTCATTTCCCTCCTGCACCTGCCTTTGCCAAGACCAACCTTTCCCATTGATGGGATCGACTTGTAGATCCCTGCATCCCCACAGCTTCCAGAAATCCAGCGACAGCATCCTCTGGTGCTGCTGCCGTGTTGCTTTGTCCTGTGCCCAGGATCCTCGTGCCTCTTTCCTGCAGCTTGTGTTGGGCTCAGTGTTGCTGTAGGAGCTGGAGGTTTCAGCTGTGGTGTGGTAGCACTGCTGGATGAACGGGACAGCTTCTGGGGTAGCTGAGGTGACACCGTCCTGTCCGGAAAAATTCCACATTTTCCTGCTGCCTTGGATGCTGGATGTTGTAGCAACGTTTGTGTAAAGCTGGGAGTACTTTTCAGCACTGAGCAGCCTCCAAAGGGTTAAATGGAAACTCTTGTGTGGGGTTTTGCTGTTGCACCTCCCAGGGTCCTGTGGCAGAGCCCAGCACTCTCCGGGTGGGAATGCTGCCCTTCCACACGGCGGGTTCTCCCTCCAGCGACATCTTGTTCTGTGGATGAATCATGTTACTCCTTCTCCACTTTGTGCTGCAACTACAGCTCTGAATCTCTGCTCTCCAAAGACCGAGAAGATGAGATTTGTTCGTCTGCTCCATGCTCGGAGGGGGAGGAAAGCCCCCTCGCCCTCTCTCTTTTTTTTAATATATTTTATTTTATTTTATTTGGAGGGGGAAGAGAAGGAGGGGTGGCACGGGGTAGGAGCAGGAGATGTGATTAAAGCTCCTGCCGAGGAGATCTGTGGGAGTGGAGTATCGACCTCTGAAAAATCAATGGCTGCTGCGGTAGCAGCGCCGGCTGTTCCGCAAGGCTCCCGGTGCAGGAGTGTGGCAGAGCCAGCAGCACTTCCCTCTGTCCTGCTCCCGGCTCCCTTCTGTGCCTGCTCTCTGCCAGCCGCCCAGACTCACCTAGATTTACTGAGCTGGATTAGAACAGCAGCTTATTTTTGCAATCAGAGTAAAATTTCTCGTGTGGCACCGAGCCCCTCCTCCTGCCAGCCTCCTCTCCAAAGGCTCCCTTCCCTGCAGTGCAGCTTGAGCCAGCAGCTTCTCCCAGTTTGTCTGGAGCCAGCCTGGAAGAATGAGCTTTTCAGCTTCTTTTTTGAGCAAGGAAACTGCACGAATCTCCCTGGCATGTTCCAGTCCCCATCTTAGGTTTGTAATTGTCAGCACTGCAGCCTGAGAGGAGCTAAAACCCCTTGGAAGGGAAGGGAATATGGACTCTGTAGCAGAGGCTGCAGCCTTGCTGGTGTTCCCTCACTGGTATTTGTTTTAGTGGGCAGGTGTTTTCCCCTTGAAGTAGTGAAGTCTGGCACTTCCTTCCTCTCCCTGAGGACTGTGGGGATAAGTGGCACGTGAGGGCTCCCAGGTCCTTATGGCACACTCAGTTTGGTACCAGGATCTTGATGTTTTTTCTCTTGCTGAACGTGAGAACTGCCTGATTTCTGGTTGCTCACACGTCATCCCTGCTCAGATCAGAGGTTGAGCTTCCAGGGACATATCCAAGGGGCCAATCCCAGTGACTTCATTGCAAATAAATCCCTTTGTTCCTTCTGACTGCTAGTCTTGTCCCGTTTTGAAGGAGGGTCTAAGAGAAGAGGCAAGGCCATGAATTCACAGAGCCTTCCTGAAGCATGGAAATGCAGTGTGCAGCACGTGCTGGTGTGGCGGTGAGCTTCCTTCTGAGCATTCCCAGTTTCTTAGGCCAGGAGAAAATTATCCTTCCTTGTTGAACTACAACCAGGCTCCTCAGCTCCTCAGAGAGAGGTGGGCAAGAGCCACGTGGCAGTGGAGGAAGCTGTGCATGGCCAGGGGTCACCTGCTCGTGTTGCTGGGCTTGGGATGTGTTTGATTGTCTCCTGCCTTCAGTCATGCTGGGAATGTGGATGGACATGTTTCCCATGGAAGTAAGAGCGCAGGATCAGGGACAGGTAAACTGGCAGCCTCAAAATCCGTGGTTTTAGTTTCTCTCCTGCTCCTCCCAAAGTGTGACAGGACAGAGCACTCAGGAACAGAGGGTTGCCAGGGTCTTCCAGGGTCTCCAGAGAGGTTCTGGATGTGGTGAGAGGTTTTATGGGAAAGACATCCTGCACATGTCCTTCCTCCTCCCCTTTGTGTCCTGTCCAGCCCATCCCCACACCAGGAATGATCCAGAAGGTGCTTCTGGTGCTGGAAGGATGGACTTGTGTTCCTCTGCACAGTAACTGGGGGTAGAAAAACAGGGCAAGGGGAGTGATGGTCATGCCTGGCACAAGTTGTGTGTTTTTGGGATAGGACAGGACTTGGAAAATCTCAGCTCTGACACTTGATTTGTCAGCTTTGGAGGCACTGGATGATAAATATCTCTGGATGAAAAGTATCAGCTGGGTTTCCACTGGGGCAGCAGCCTGGAAGAGGCAGAGCAGGAAGGCACTGGGGCTGCAGGGCCTCTCCAGAGCCTTCTGTCACATCTGTGCAAAGCTCAGGTTGGCTTTGCCAGGTGTCCCTGTGGGTGTGCTGTGAAGGGAGCACGAGGAAGTCTCCAGGAGAGAGTGTTCTGTGGAGCATGAGATGCAGGATTCAGTTGTCTGTGCTGCCAAAGGAGGAACAAGTCTATCCATGTCCCCAAAATAGCAGGGAGATCCTGCCAGTCAGCTGTGTGATTGTTGTGATAGAGAGAGGATTGAGGTATTTTGGGTGTGGAAATAAAGGGGAAGAAAAGGACAAGCTTGTGATTTTTAAATGTTGGTAGTCCTTAAGTGGAAAAGCAACTGCACAGAAAAAGAGCTCGTAATAGAAAGTGGGTATTTCAATTAGAAGGAAGGAAGAGGCTTTTTCACTTTCAGAAAGAACTGAAGAATAAATTTAGCCATTGTTCTCTGGTCTTGCCTGTGAGCATCTTGTGGAAACAACTGGCCTTACAGAATTTGTAAGCTCCACCACATGCTCGTCTCAGACCATAATTTCCTTGAGTGCTGTCTGGTGATCTGATCGTGCCGAGATCATTCCCTCTTCCCCCACGCTTCCCACGTGGAAGGACCGAGGCTGGGGATGGGCAGGGGAGGCTGCAGTCCCCGCTCAGGAATTCCATTTGCTTTCTGGTCAGTCTTCCTGCTCTTCCAGATCAGTGGGACGGGCCGGAGCAGAGCCTTGAGTCTCTCTGCTCCTCTGGGATTTCGTTACCTTGATCTTAAGTATTTCTGGTTGTTTCATCTCTCTGTTTGTTTAACAAATGAGCTGTATCAGATAGAGGGGTGGTGGTTCCTGCTGCCAGATAAAAGAATCCCGGCTGCTTCCAGCACCAAGCACCCGGCTCCCTGTGCTGGTCATGCCAGGACTTGCAGCCCTTTCCCTGCGAGGGCTGAACTCCCCTGCCCCCTGCTCTGGGTACCAGCTTGTGCGATTTCAGGCACGGTTGTGTTGTGGTGTGAGAAGGAGGCGTTGGTGCTGTTGTCAGCAGCTCCAGCCCCGCGCTGGCACCGGCCCGGCTCGGGCATCCAATCGCAGCTGGAACCGCGCTCGCTCCAGGGTCCCCGTGGGCTTCCGCTATCAGGTCACATCCCAAAATAACACTGGGCACTATTTCAAGTGAAGAAACTCAGGCTTTGGGGCTGCAGCCAGCCTGGAGTGTGAGATTCTGTGTGAAATAGTTGGAATCCCTCCAGCGTTTTTGATCTGCATGGCAGATGAGCAATAAAATGCATAAAAAACACATTGGAAACACGTGAGGAAATTCTCCAGACCCTGACGTTTCCTTGAGTTGGCAGAGTTGCTGCTGCCGAGCCTCACCTCCTGTCTCGGCTCCCTGGCTGTGCTGGCGGGAGCAGGGAAGGGGAGAGCCCCTCTCCCGCTGCTGCCCTGCCTTTCCAGGTCTCCTCCTGATGCTCCGTGGGAGGCAAATGAAACCTCCCAGACCCTCTGCTCTTGGGCTTCGGCCAGAACCCACTGACGGCAGCAGGTCTCCGTTATTTCCATGAGGTTTTATTGTTTTTAAAGGCTTCTCTGCTACAGCTGCCCTGAAAGCAGCCTGCAGGGAGAGGCAGGGATTTCCTTTTCCCCTGGTTGGGGGGTATCAGAGCTGGAGGTGTCCTTCAGGTTTAATTAACCCATGGTGCCTTGGTGCTTGACATCTTGAGAGAGAATGTGATGGGAGGAAACCAGCTCCTCACTGATGAGCTGCTGGGGCTCAGACACTCCAGTCCATGTTTTCTCCTTCCCCTTGCAGGAGTTTCCCTTCTGAGCAGCTCAGTCCTGCTGAATAACACACTCAGAAAATGCTGCTGTGCTGGCAGAACCCTTCTTTGCTGGGAAATGACTTTATTGTTGGAATTCATAAAACTTACATCTCTTTGGAGGTGAAAGTCACTTCAGGAGTTACTTGATTTTCATGGTCCTGTTTCAACTCGTGTCCCAACAGCCAGGAAAGGGGGATGTGTAATTGACTTTTAACTCATTTAAGCTGGTTATCTGGGGGGCTGATGCACAGCTAAAGCCCTGCTGTTCCTCTGGGGGTCCCTCATGGTATGTCAGCAATGCAGAGGGGCCCCGCTCACAGGGGTAAAGCCACCCAGTATCCACCTGCTTAATTAAACCGGGATGTTTTTAAATTACTTGGGTGCTAAAGCATGGATACATAGGCAAGGTCCACGACATGAGCTCTGGAGATTGTTACCTGGTTCTTAGGAGTTAATTTTCAAACCGTTTTTAACGTTACTTCGTTTTATGTCTTGCAGATATTTTAGTTTCTGGCATTACCAGACCGTGCCCTCTTAGGCTGCCCAGTTCATGTAGAATATTGCCCAGGCCACAGAGCAGTGACCTCCACACATCCCGAGGTCCCCCCACCCAAAACCTTCTCTCTTGCCCCTTGGAGAAGCACCTATCCCCCAGATAAAGGAAGGAAGCTCACATTTCACCTTGCACACTTGCTCTGTAGCTGTTCTTTCATGCCAGTATTTGTCTCAGGTGCACTTTTTTAATGTGGTTTTTTTTTTCCTTTGAGCCTGAAAGCCCCTCATCTCTGCAGCCCAGGCGCTGCCCCTCTGCTCTCCAGGTTTAACTGCTCTGAAATTCTGTATCACATAAGCTCCTGGGTGGTGTGGATTTTAAAGCTGCAAATGGGTTTGGCCTCCAACTTCATTTCAGTGATGAGGAAAACAGTGTTTGGGTGCACTCGGTGATTCAAACTGAAACCACCTTCATGTACTGAAGGGACATGCCAGTATTTCCATCCGGTTGTAGGCTGGGCTGAACTGGTTTCTGGACATCCTGATCCCTCCACTGGCTCCGTGGGGAATCTCTTTGTGTGTCTTGTATCAGTGGCTGCAGTTGGGTGCAGTAAATCTCAGGGAGAGGAGTGTTTTGCTCTGGATTGTTTATGTTGGTTGATGCTTTTTAATGCAAAATGTTGGAAATAATGTCTCTTTACTCCCACTTCAGATGGTTTCCGCAGTAGGAATGTGGGATTTGTCAAAGTTGTCCAGGGAAAAACACCCAAATAGCTGCATAAAGGAGCAATGCTTTTGATGTTACAATAGGAAAGTAGTGAAAATTGCAAGAGATCTCAGACACTATTTTTAGGCTTTTTCTGCAGTTTTTTAGCTTTCATTGAAATAAAACAAAGCTTTTTTTCTTTTCCTCAGGAAGATAATACTTGAGCAGTAAGCAAATATACCTCAGAGACGGTGGTGCAGGAAATGAGCTCTCCAAGAGGAGCAGTAATGGAAGGGGAGGGAGGACACGCTCTGCACTAAATCATCCCACCAAGTGTCTGGGCTCTGCAGCTCCAATGTGACATTTGCCAGCATTTGTTAGAAGCATTTTGATCCAATTCCATTAAAACAGAGGAGATTGCCCCAGAGTAGCAGCTGAACGTGGTGCTGATGCCCAGCTCTGCCCTCTGTCCTCCTGAATGTCCCTGTCCCATGGGGTGATGAGGTGTTGAGTGTCACCTGTGTTGGCTTTTATTTCTCCGTAACTCCACTTCTTCTGCATGGCTTCCCCTTCCTGGAGGTGCTGTCAGAGCCTTTCCACATCCCCTGGCAGGCAGCTGTGGGAGCGAGGGCTCCTGCTTCCCAGGGCTGGAGAGTTGCAGTGTCTGGTGTCCCAGGTCTGCACTGCCAGAGCTGGGAAAGCATTCCCTGAACTGCTGCTGAACCAGGAATTGTGCTGTCAGTGTAAGTGAAACCAGGGTGTCCAGGTGATTTATCAGCTGGCTCGGCCTTTCTCCGTGGGGTTTAAATGAGCTTGGCTCTGCTCGTGCTGCTCAGCTGAATTCTGTGCGGGGAAAATGACCTGGGATTCCCTCAGGGCTCACCCAGAACCCTTCTGATCCAGAGCTGATTGCTCTGGAAGACTTAGGAAGGGTAAGTGAAGTCCTGGTAAGCTTTGGCCTCCACTTCTTCACCTGCTGTGATCCTTTGAACCTCTGGCAGAGATTTTATCTAATCCCTGGAATAGTTACAACTTCCCAGCTTTCTGTTCAAATACGCTGCCACTTCCTCTGGCTTGGGCTCTCCCTGACTCATTCAGTGCAGGCCAAGCCTGAACAGCTGATGCACCTTGTTATCAACCAGCCAGCACAATTGGGCATGTTGGATCTGCACATCAACTCCTTGGAATTATCCCCATTTCCACACTTGCCAGCTGGTTTTTGATGCTGTCGCTTTGCTGCTGTGGCAATTGGAGGTTTCAGCTCTGTTAGGCTTTTTGTGCTTTTCTTCTCCAAGGTGAATACATGCAGGAGGAAGGGTGTTTTCTAGCCTTGCCTTCCAGAAAAGCTAAACTTTACAGGTTGACGCAGTAACTGCTAATTTTTGCTGTCTTTGAAGAAAGGGAAGTGGGAACCCTGAAGAGTATTTTATGGTTTTCTTTTAAATCTCTGTTTAGTTTGTTTTTATCCATCTCAAGTGAGTAGTTTCCCAGCTCATAGGAGGTTTATGAATTAATTATGGTGAGGCAGGAGTTTTCTGTCTTTCAGAGGCTGAGCCACGTTTCCCTTCCAAGCCATGATCACATGGACTGTCTCCTGTGTTTGCAGTTTTACGTGTGCTGTTGATGCATTCTTTAACTTCCCACCTCTAAACTGAATTAAAAGGAGCAAGTAGGAGAATTAGCCAGTTGTTTGGGCCATCAGCAAGCCAGCTCAGGAGCTCCTGGGTTCAGACTGGCAGCAGGATAAGACACGTCTGGCAGTTGCCTCAGTCTGCAGCAGCCTTTGGTACCACGAGTAAATAGAGTTCACTGACTCCTGTGTGCAATGTGCCCAGGGACAAATGCTCTTTCTGAGTGGTGTGAGAGAGAACAGTCCCATGGCTCTGTGTCTTTGGCTGATGTGTTTCTGTGCCCTGCAGGACCTGTCTGGTTCCATAGATGACCTGCCCATGGGGACCGAAGGAGCCCTGAGCCCTGGAGTAAGCACATCAGGGATTTCCAGCAGCCAAGGAGAGCAGAGTAACCCAGCTCAGTCTCCTTTCTCGCCACATACCTCTCCTCACCTGCCAGGCATCAGAGGACCCTCCCCCTCCCCAGTTGGATCTCCAGCCAGCGTTGCTCAGTCCCGCTCCGGTCCCCTCTCACCTGCTGCAGTCCCAGGTAACCCCACACCTCCTGGGCTCTGCTGGGGCTGACTGTGGTGCCCAGCAGGGAGGAACTGCCCAGAGTCAGCACTGTGTGGTCACTGAGGTCCTGTGAGCCCTTTTGTTTGTGTGAGATGTCTGCAGCTTTCCAGGGATGGGTGGGATGCTGGTGAACCATTGCGCTGGCCCAGTGTGACCACTTGCTGTTGTTCTTCCTCGCTGTGGCCAGCATCCCTTGGCCCGGGGTTGTTTGGGGTTCTGGGATGTGACTCTGCTGCCCGCTGGCTCTGTGGTGAGCAGCTGCTGAGGATCTGTCCTTTTTGTGGCACAGGCAATCAGATGCCTCCCCGCCCGCCCAGTGGCCAGTCGGACACGATCCTGCACCCCTCCATGAACCAGTCGAGCATCGCGCAGGACCGAGGTGGGTCACTCCAGCTGGAGGTGTTTATTTAAATCACCTGGCCTGGGGACACGGCTTCTGTGGGGGAGGGCGTTGAAAAGCTGCCCCAGGATTACAGGCTGAAGTGTTGAGGCTCCTTGCAGTAAATTCAGCTGTTGGTGGCTGTTTGGCCTCTAAATGTTCCATCCAAGCTGGTGCTTTGGCTTGTAAGATGTTTTCTCTGGCCTCTTAACATGCTTTCCTGTGCATGTTCTTGCCCATGACTTTAGGCTTCAAAACGAGGGGTGCTCACAACAATATTGTGTGCCTTTCCCCTCTGAGAGAGTAAGATTTTGGGGGGGAAAATGCATGTAAAATTTCAAGTCTCCTGGCTGAAGGTATAGAGTTGTCACCCTGAGAAAACAAACAAGCAAACAAAACCCAAGAACAAGAAGCCCCAAGGATTTGCAGAGCTGTACTGGCTTCTGCTGTGACACTAAGGGTTTTTTTTTTTTTCTGGCTAAAACAGGAAATTGGATCTGTTATCTGCTCAGATAACACTGGCTCCTTAATGCAACCACTAAAATGTGTCCAGGCTGTTGCTGGCAGGATTTTGTCAGTGCTGGGGGTTGTTGTTGCCTGGAACACGTGTGTGCAGTGGCAGCTCTGGGTGCTTCCCACTAACGATGTGCTCACTCTGGTGTTCAGGGTACATGCAGAGGAACCCCCAGATGCCCCAGTACAGCTCCCCCCAGCCCGGCTCAGCCTTATCCCCCCGGCAGTCCTCGGGAGCACAGATGCACGCCGGCATGGGGCCCTACCAGCAGAACTCCATGGGAAGCTACGGACCCCAGGGCGGGCAGTACGGACCTCAAGGTGGGAACTGAGCCAGCAAAGGCCTCTCTCTGTCCTGGTGTCTTGTTGGGGCCCCAGGTTGCCCAGAGAAGCTGTGGCTGCCGCATCCCTGAAGTGTTCAAGGCCAGGCTGGAGCAGCCTGGGATAGTGGAAGCTGTCCCATGATCTTCAAGGTTCCTTATAAACCATTCCATGATAAATGTTTTGATTTGTCCTCTCTTAATGTGTGGGTGATACCACCCAGAGCTTTGCTCCTGTTGAGGCTGATGGAATATGTTGCTTTCAGGGATAGTTGTACTTCTAAAAGTAGGATTCTTCCTCCTTATTCAGAAGTAAGCAGGTTGTGCGTCCCATGTAACAGTGACAAAGGGATGGCTCTCTTCGGAGAGGAAGATGATGAAGTGTTGCCTGTTTTGGGAAGGGTTAATGTGGGATTTTCCATCCTGTCCTGGACCATTTAGCTCTCTGTGCTGGGTTGAGGTTTGGGAGAGTTTCAGGCAGCTTCTGAATCGATGTTGTTACTTGGCTGTGTCAAAACACATTTTACGTGGCTTATATCCAAGTACTTTGACTTTGTGTTGAGGTGTGAACACTCCCCCTCATCTCTGTTAGCGATCTTTAAATATTTGCTGATAGAAGATTTTTATGGTGATTCATAAACTTAACTGGCTGAATGATGTTGTCTTCCCCTCTTTCCGTCTCCCCAGGAGGTTACCCCAGGCAGCCAAACTACAACGCCATGTCCAACGCCAACTACCCCAGCCCGGGCATGGGGGGCAGCATGAACCCCATGGGGGCCGGCAGCCAGATGCACGGGCAGAGCGGCGTGCCCCCGTACAGCGGCATCCCCCCGGGCAGGATGGGCCACGCGGCCATGGGCAGCCGGCCCTACGGCCCCAACATGGCCAACATGCCCCCCCAGGTGGGCAGCGGGATGTGCCCCCCGCCCGCCGGCATGAACCGCAAGGCGCAGGAGGCCGCCGCCGCCGCCATGCACGCTGCTGCCAACTCCATCCAGAACAGGTAGGGAGCCAGGGCCCAGAGACCCTGCCCCGGGTCACAGCTCGCTGCCACAGGGCTGCGGGGCACAACCTGTGCGTGGGGAGGTGCTCAGAGAGGCTTCCGGGGAGGTTTGTCCTTCTTGGAGGTTTGGTTCTCAAGCTGAAGTGTTGAAAAGGAAGCGAGTGAAGCCTGGAGGAGCTGAGTGTTGGAATGCTCAGAGAAACTGTGGCTGTTCCATCCCTGGAAGAGTCCAAGGCCAGGTTGGAACAACCTGGGGTAGTGGAAGGTGTCCCTGCCCTGGCAGGAGTGGAAAAGGGGATGATCTTCAGGGTCTGTCCAATCCAAACCATTCCAGGATTGTCTACATCATTTTAGGGAATTTTTAATGTTCATAGGTGAATTTTTTAAACTTTGAGATTCCTTCAGTTCCTTTTGCATTTTGCTTTCTGGTGACTTGGAGACGCTGCCCCTGTGCTGCAGCCCCTAAATCCAGCAGCCACCCAGCTGTGTGTGTGATCCAAGGCATTGCTTGTCCAGTGTCAGGAACTTCTTCCTTTTAGGGCCTTGATGAGCAGCTGTGGGAAAGGAGCTGGAATTCAGCTCTGAACTTTGCACTATTTTCTGTGGCTGTTTTTTCCTTTATTGCCCATTTCAGAGTAGGTGTGTGTGGCCTACCAGAATGCCATGGGAGCCATGAACACGCTCCTGAATTGGGCTCCCCCAGAACTGGTGGATATATTTGTTGTCTGACTGGACACTGTGCTCTTTATCCTCACCCAAGGGCTGCTCCTGCAGCCTCCTGCTTTTGCCTGTGGCTGCCAAGGGCTCAAGCTCCCTAACCCCAATAAAGGCACCCAAGCCTGTGCCTTTGAGGAAGAAGTTTGAGCCACAGTTGTGTGGGAGGTTTGTGATACATAGAAAACGACGCTTCCAGCCCAGGGCATTCCACGATTCTGAATCCTGCGTTCTCACTGCACTGCCCAGGGCTGCAGAGTCTGCAGGTTAAAGGCAACTTAACAACTGAAATGAGGCTCAGTTTGTGGATGTAGGAGAACAAGATGAAGGGTGAAAATGTTCACAGCTCAAGTCCCACTTCCCAAATGGTTTGCATCCCCTTTTCTCTTGAGGATGTGCCTTGGGCTCTGGGTACTGAGCTTTACAAGAGCACCTGATCTTTGTTCTTCTCTCGGAAAAATGATTTGGGGCAAGTCACTTCTCTGTGTCCTTTTTAGGTTTCTTTTAGCAAAGCTGCTTCCTCAGAAGACAAGATCCTAATGCTTAATATGTGGAGTAAATGTCTGTTTCTTCCTTGCCTCCTCTAGGCCTCCTGGTTATCCCAACATGAACCAGGGGGGAATGATGGGCACTGGACCTCCTTATGGGCAGGGAATTAACAGCATGGCTGGCATGATAAACCCCCAGGGCCCACCCTACCCCATGGGGGGAAACATGGCCAACAACTCTGCAGGTAAGCCAGAGCTTCAGGATTTTATTGACTGCATTGCATTGGAAGGAAAATCAGTGTTAAAGATTCCTTTAACTTCCCAGGGATGGCAGCAAGCCCCGAAATGATGGGACTCGGGGATGTCAAATTAACACCTGCAACTAAAATGAACAACAAGGCAGATGGGACTCCCAAAGCAGAATCCAAGTCAAAGGTAAAACGTTTGGGGTTTTGTTTTTGTTGATTCCCATCCTCTTCAGCACCCAGGGAGATAAAGCCATGTGTTGTATATTCACTTGGATTGAACAGTGTGAGAAATGGAGGGGAGCGTTTCCCAGTCCTATGGGAGTCATGGATTTCACTCGGAAAACAAATTCAGTATTAGGAATTATCACCTGCCACAGTGAAACTGCCAAAAGCAGCGTAAACAAACCTGAGTTTGTTGGTGGAGCGGGGCTGGAGCGAGGCAGCTCTCAGCTGGGACGTGGTAACTAAAGTGCTGCAGTTGTTTCACAAACAAACCTCTTACTAATCCTGTATTAAAGCCAGAAGAGGGAGGCAAACAAGTTCTTCAGGGAGTGTTTTTCTTTGCATTGCTGCTACCAGTTTCAAAAGAACCACCAAAAAAGCAGTTTCTGAGCCCATGGTCTCCTCCTTTGCTAGCTGAAGGAAAACAAACGCTTTGCAGGTTTGATCCCTGTGCCAGCAGCAAGAAGATCCAGGAGATCTCTCACTCGTGCTCCTGTGTGCTGGCACCTGCCTGCTCGGACGTGGAGGAGCTGCTCTTGTGCCGCTCAGTCCTGATCTCTCTTTCCTTCTCCCAGAAGTCCAGTTCCTCTACCACAACCAACGAGAAGATCACCAAGCTGTACGAGCTGGGCGGGGAGCCCGAGAGGAAGCTGTGGGTGGATCGGTACCTGGCCTTCACCGAGGAGAAGGCCATGGGCATGACCAACCTGCCAGCCGTGGGCAGGAAGCCCCTGGACCTGTACAGGCTCTACATCTCCGTCAAGGAGATCGGGGGATTGACTCAGGTCAGTGGCCCCAGCCCACAGCACAAAAATCAGCTCTGTGGTCAGATGTAAGCCATGAATTCCCATTTAGCCATATTTTATCTCTGTTTTATTTGTGTAAATAAAACCCAGCGCCCTTTAAGTGAGCCAGATGTCTGCTCTCCCTTTGTCTGGGTGAGAACAGTCTGTGGCCAGATCCAATTCAAGCCCTTTTTCCCTGCTTTGTCCAGTGCAAAGATTGGTGACACTGTCTTTGTCTTTGCATCTGGCTGTAGGTGACCTCATGGCTAATTTGATTTGCAGTCTGTCCCTGTAAACCTGAAAAGTTTTCTGTAGGTGAAGAAGGGAGTTCAGTAGTTTTGGGGTTGCTTTGCTTAGCCCTCACTGCATCCCTTGTGTGAGCTGGGAAGGGTTGATTCCTCCCCTTGGAGGAGGTGCAGTTGGGATTTGGAGTTCGGAGCCCCTTGTTTGGTTGTGCAGGTCAACAAGAACAAGAAGTGGCGTGAGCTGGCCACCAACCTGAACGTGGGCACGTCGAGCAGCGCGGCCAGCTCGCTGAAGAAGCAGTACATCCAGTGTCTGTACGCCTTCGAGTGCAAGATCGAGAGGGGCGAGGACCCCCCTCCAGACATCTTTGCAGCTGCTGATTCAAAGAAGTCCCAGACCAAGATCCAACCTCCATCTCCAGGTGAGTCCAGCCCCTGCTCAGAGGTGTGTGCAGTGGATGTGGGAGCTGGGGGGTCTCTGGCACTGCACACCCCATGTGCTGTGGGCCAGCTGGTCCAGGCTGCCACAAAAGCCCCACCTGTTCTCTGGCTGTGTAGAACAAAAATACTTTGGTAATAATACTTTGGACAGGACTGGGAGTAACCTGAGCCTCTTGGGATAGTTCAGTTTTTGTGTGTCCAGCCTCTGAACTAAGCTTGAGAAAAAGAAAAACCTAAAAATACACACACACACCTCTCTGTTTGCTGCTGCATCTCTGCCTGCTGAGAGTCTGGTGGGGAGAGAGCTCTGGAGGTTCCCTGCAAGGTGATTCCATCAGCAGCCCTTGCTACTGCTCCTTTTTTGGGAACCCCCTGCAAAAGCTGTGCTGGTTTGGACTGTGCCAGTGATACCTTCTGGAGAAAAGGCTGGATGTGGGTGTGCACCCCTCTTCCTCAGGAATTGCTGCTCTCAGCCCTCAGCAGGAGCCAGGGAGGACCTTCTGAGGCTTTGTGCACAGAGCACTGAAGGCCTACGACAAGTTGGGTGCTTTAGGAATCACATTTGGTGGGGTGCTCCTGTTTCTGAATATTTAAGCATAATGCTCAATTCAGATTTGTTAAACAAAAAAAGAAAAGACATCCAGGCCAGCCATGCACATTGTACTCTTTGGAAAGTCTGATCCTTTCTGTCTCATTTGCATCAAGTTCGTTGCTTGAATTGCTGCTGAATTTGCCAACTCTTCTTTAAGCTTGAGTTTTCCAGTTTGTCTTATAACTAAAAAAATTCTGATGCTTTTTCTGGTCAGGAGCCTGCTCGTGTAGGTGAAATAAAAACTTGGTCTGCTTTGAAGTTCCTATAATGTTTGCAAAAAAATGCCTTTTTGGTTCTGAAACCTGGCACCATCTTTGTCTGGCTCCTGAGGAGTGGAATAATGAACCTCTTTTGAGGGCAGTGCAGTTGTGTCCCAGCCCTGCTGAACCCTCCAGCGACAGTGGGCTTGTCCCAGTGCTCTCTTGGGCATCACATTTCTCTCTCCTTTCAGCTACAGGGGATTTTTTTGAAAGAACTAAGTCATGTCTTGTCGCTGGTCAGGGACCCTGTCCCAGTGGAGCTTCAGCCCTGGTGTGTTCTGCAAGATAAAGTAACTTCTGTGCCATTAGACTAAACCTCTGTCCAAAGAGGTGTCTGAGTTCTGCTTGAACTAGACCACAAATCCAGCCCCACTTTCTTTCCAAAATCTCTTTCTTGCCCCCCTGAGGCAGTGGAACAAAGATGTTGAGAGCATTTGGAGTTTATTTGGAGAGAGCTGAGACTTTTAGGAAGCCACTTTATACCTGCTGTAGCTCTAGGTGTGTGTCAGAGTGGATTAGGGGCTGCATCAGTTCTTGTTTTGTTTTAGCTCATGTGGTGTTTGTGAAGGGCCTGGCGCTGCCTTCTGGGCTCAGCTCCTGCTTCAGCACACCAGCAGAAGGAATTTGCAGGGCTCATATCCCAAACTCTGCACATTTGGGTCCTGCTATGAGAGGACTCTGCTGTATTTCCAGTTTAAACCCTTCCAATGTGCCTTGCTCCAGCCTCCACAACCGGGAATGTGCAGAGGCAGCACTGAAGCCTGCCTGGTGGCTCTGATCCTTTATGCTGAATCACTCAGCATGTCCCTGCTCCTCTTTCACTTTCCTTTTCTTCCTCTCTTTGCTCCCCTGGATCAGCAGGGCCGGGGGGTGTAGGGCAGGACAGAAATTCCTCTGTCAGCCCAGCTCCAGGCTGAGGAGCCCCAGGGCAGTGCTGAGTCCGTGGATGCTGCTCTTCCAGCCCAGTGTCCTCCAGGCCCCACGCAGTCCTGTCCCCCAGGGAATCACCTGGATGAGAATAAATCCCCTGTTTGGAAACCTGTGCACAACAGTGGGACGTTGTGGATCATTTCATCATTTGGCTGAAGGGCTCTGCTGTCCCACAGACGTGCTTTGCCCTCCTTGCAGACTTCACAACCTGTTGGCCTTGGCTTGCTCTTCGTTCCAGCCTGTTCTGCCAAATTAACTCCTGCAGAATTTGGGAATGGTGAGGATTGCACGGTGCCATTCTCCATTAGCTACTTCCTGAGGCTGCAGAGGTGGAACTCCTGGTGCCAGAGCTCTTCCATGCAGTGTCCATCACACCCCTCAACACCCAGAGGTGTTCCCAGCCCTCGTGGCCGGAGGGAACTGGGAATTCCCTTGTGGGCACTCGGAGTTTCCTGAGAGCCCTGCAGGTTCCCTCTCGCAGAGTCCCCGGGGAGGAGCCTTGGGTTTGAATTCCCAGAGCGTGGAACTGGCCCTGCTCCAGCTCCGTGTGAATTTGTGAGTGGGAGGGACGGCGGGAGGTGGGGACAAACACCAAATGGCAGCGACACAGGGAACGTCTCGGGGCCTCTTCCTGCCGCTGCCAGCAGTGAATTCCTGGGGGAAGCAGCGGGGCTGGGCTGCCAGGGAGGGTCTGTGAATGGAACTCCCCCACAGCTCCCGCTGCCCTTCCTCCTCCCGAGAGCTCCCCGGCCGGAGGGAGTCGCAGAGCAGAGGACAGGGTGCCAGGAAGGTGGGGTGTAAACAAACATGCCCTGGACGTGACCTCGGAGGATTTTAATGAATAGCTGAAATGACTCATCAAGCAGCAGGGCTGAAGCTGAGGGATATCGGGTGCTGGGGACGGGAACTAATGGAAACATTAATTAAGAGTTCAGCTCTTGCCAGCTGCGAGGAGCGGCTGAACCTGAGCTGACACTGTCACAGCCATCCCGGGCCAGGGAGAGCTCCTGGAGCTGCCAGCACAGCTGGATTACACACGGGGGTTTGGTCAAAGCTCAGCGGAGCGGAAAGCAGCGTCCGGGGGCTGGGACTTACAAGGAACTTGCTGGACAGGTTTTGTCCTCCAGTGAAAGATCCGGCATCTCCGGCATTCCCTGTTCCAGGAATCCTTGGGAGCGGTGCTTGAATTACCCTGCGCGAATGCACTGCTCTGGCAGGGCACAGCAGGCACAGGAGCCTTGTTCAGAGCTGCTGGGTGGCTTCAGCTGAGGTTTCCATCACTGGGGAGATCCTGAGGCTCCCAGGACAGGGTTCAGACCCCCACCCTGCTGGTGGGGGGGATGTGAAGGTGACAGGCACATCAGTGTTGTCACTTGGCAGGAAGCCCCATGTTCCTGCCACGTGGTGCACTCCAGAGCATCAGCCTGCATAGGGTGACTTGGGAAGCATCACACGGTGCCATGGTGTGGGAAAGGGAGCCACGTTCAGATGAGCAGAGACACAGTCTCTCAGCTTTCGGTTCTTCTGGGCAACCTGGCCCGGCCTGTCCTTGAACTGTTGAGCTCCTTGTGCTTTTTGGGCCATATTTCATCTGCCTCTCCCTCGAAGGACTCTCTGTTCTGGAGGCTGATGTTCTGGGGGGGTTCAGGGTTGCATCCCTTGAGTGCAAAGCTGCTCACCCCGCGCTCCTCCTCTTGCAGCGGGTTCAGGCTCCATGCAGGGCCCTCAGACACCTCAGTCCACCAGCAGCTCCATGGCAGAAGGAGGAGACCTGAAGCCACCAACTCCAGCGTCGACGCCACACAGTCAGATGCCCCCTTTGCCAGGCATCAGGTATGGAACCACTGCTGGGGTGGGGTCACCTCTGGGTCACTGCTGCAGATGCTGGGGACTCGGGTGCCTGTTCTGGTGGGACTCCATCGCTCTGCTTCTTTCATGGCTCACAGCAACACTGTGTGTGAATATTCTTCAGTTTTGGGGTTGGGTCTGAGGATGGCGCTGTGGAAGGCAAGTTCCTCTTGACCCTGGAGGAGCAGGACTGTGGCCCTTGGAGGGGATAGCAACACCTGAGAGGGAGTGTGTGAGGAAAAGCATCCTGAGGAGCATCGTGGACCTCTGTAACGTGGTCTTTGTGGGGTTTTTTTGTAACAGGAGTAACTCCGTGGGCCTTCAGGATGCCTTTGCAGATGGCAGTGATCCTACGTTCCAGAAACGGAACTCCATGACTCCAAATCCAGGGTACCAGCCCAGCATGAATACCTCTGACATGATGGGTCGCATGTCTTACGAGCCAAATAAAGATCCTTACAGCAGTATGAGGAAAGGTGAGGGATCATCTCCTCCTGGAGTCCCATCCCTGTCTGGCCGTGTGCTGGGATGTGCTGCAGGACACCGCTGCTCGCCCCTGCTCCCCACAACATCAGGAGTCTTTTCCAAAGGCAGAACTGGGGGTGTTCACTGGTTCCTTCTCTATTCCAGCTCCAGGAAGCGATCCCTTCATGTCCTCAGGGCAGGGCCCCAACAGTGGCATGGGTGACCCTTACAACCGTGCTGCGGGCCCCGGGATGGGGAACATGGCCATGGGGCAGCGGCAGCACTACTCCTACGGAGCGCCCTACGACCGAGTCAGGTGGGTGCTGCCCCGGGAGCCCCAGGGGTCACATCCCCTCACTGCCACCACTGCGCCCAGCAGCCTTTCCACTGAGGATCCTAAGGGGACCTGGGGGTTTTTCTGTTCCCACGCAGGACGGAGCCCGGGATGGGACCCGAGGGCAACTTAGGGAGCGGAGCCCCGCAGCCCAGCATCCTGCCCTCCACGCCCGAGTCGGGGATGTACTCGCCCAGCCGCTACCCCCAGCAGCAGCAGCAGCAGCAAAGGTCTGTGCTGGGGCTGCTGTCCCCACCGAGGGCTCTGAGCCTGGGACAGGGGCACTAACACATCCTTGTCTTCTCCAGACATGATTCCTATGGCAATCAATTCTCCACTCAAGGCACATCCTCGGGCAGCCCCTTCCCCAGCCAGCAAACCACCATGTATCAGCAGCAGCAGCAGGTGGGTGATCCCAGAGCTCCTGATTTGCCCAACTGAGAGTTGTATCTGTGCCATTTTTTCCTATTTGCAAACAATTTAAAGAAGTTTTAATTAATGTTCCCAGTGCTGTGTTAACAAATCAGTGTTCTGGGAATGGAGGTTGTGTGGTTTGCACGCTCTGGTCAGGCAGCAGAAGATCAGGAAGCTTTACTGGGCTTCTCTGTCCCTCTGGAACTTTCTGAATCCCATCCTGTTTCTGTAACACTTTTGGTCCAAGTGATGACTTTCTTTGGAGTAAGTCCTGGATCTCTCAGGAGAGCTATTTCAGGTGGATTATTCTGCACAAACCAGGGGAATTTTTTCGTCTTCCCTTTCTCATCCTGCAGCCAGAGGCTTCAGACTCTGTTGCCCTGCTGCCTCCTCCTCCTTGGTGTTCCCAAACCTGTCAGGTTTGTTTCAGGACAGTTTGAATGAATGTGTATCCCTTTCCATAATCCTCACATATGACTTGCTCTTTGTATCCGTGCCAGGACCCATAATGTTTTCCTGATAATTTTAAGTCCTATGGTTTAGGAGAGTATAGAGAGGGCACTCAGTGAGCTGTGCTAAGAATAGTTCCAACTGCTCTGCAGTTTGGCTCTGCAACCAGAGCCACGGGGCTCAGAGCCAAGAGTTCGAGTTACTCTGGAACTTGTCATCTTTGAAGCCCTAGAGCTCCATCTGAAGCCAGTCATGACTGTGGAGTGTCTGAATAGCCTCCACAGCAGCTACAGCTCAGACCTTGGAGGCAAGAGAGACCCTGGATTTTAATTTGGTCTCAGCAATTGGCTGTTTTCTCCATTTGCACTTAAAAGCATTAGGGGTGAGAAGCCTTCTTGCTCCTTTCAGTGACGTGTTTTGAAATCCACAGGAAAGGAAGAAGCAGGAAGTACAACAGTTATTAATGCATTTTGTCTGATGCTTCAGCAGAAACCTGGGAAATGTGAGAGAAATAGGGTCTGATAAAATTCCTGGATGTGGAAGGAAGAAAGTGCCAGTGTCTGGTCTGGTTTGTGGTGAATGCAGAGTAGAGCTGAGTCTTTCCTGCAGAAAAGTCCTTTCTGTGGGCAGACTCCTGCCCCCGAGGCATCCTTGTAGAATCCACAGGGAAACTCCCCAGGCAGCCACAAGGAATTGGCCTTGGCTGGTGAAATGGAACCACTCATCCAACTTCCACATTGGGTACGGCCAGCAGGGAGACAGAGCCTCTCCCGGCCGTGCCGTGGGGCAGATCCTCTGGCTCTGGGGACTCTGCCCAGAGCTTTGGCTTGTTTCTTTCACTGGGGTTGGAAAAGACCTCTGGGATCAATGAGTCCAACGTGTGACCGATCCCAGCCTCGTCACCCAGAGCAAAGCACTGAGTGCCACGTTCTTGGATAGCTCCAGGGATGGTGATTCCACCACCTCCCTGTGCCGCCCCTTCCAGCACTTAACCACCCTTCCAGTGAAACAATCCTGAATTCCCCCTCAGCTCACCGTGTCCGTGCCTTTCTCTTCCCGCAGAACTACAAGCGGCCGATGGACGGCAGCTACGGCCTCCCGGCCAAGCGGCACGAGGGGGAGCTGTACAACGTTCCCTACAGCTCGGGGCAGGGCCAGCCCCAGCAGCAGCTGCCCCCAGCCCAGCCGCAGCAGCCCAGCCAGCAGCCGCCGGCGCAGCCCTCGCCGCAGCAGGACCTGTACAACCAGTACGGCAGCACCTACCCCGCCGAGCGCCGCGCCGGCCAGAGCCAGTTCCCCTTCCAGTTCGGCAGGGAGCGGGTCTCGGCTCCCCCCGGCTCTGGCGCCCAGCAGAACATCCCCCCCCAGATGATGGGGGGGCCCATCCAGCCGGCCCCGGAGGGTCCCCAGCAAGGGGCCCTGTGGCAGGGCCGCAACGAGCTGGGCTACGGCAGTTACCCCAACCGGCAGAGCTCGGGCGCCGCGCCCCAGGGCCCCGCCTACCACGGGGTCACTCGAACAGATGAAATCCTGCATTCAGACCAGAGGGTCAACCACGAGGGACCATGGCCTTCCCACGGGAACCGGCAACCTCCCTACGGCCCCTCCGCCCCCGTGCCCCCCATGACCAGGNAGCATGCAGAATCACATTCCTCAGGTATCCAGCCCAGCACCTCTGCCCAGACCTCTGGAGAACCGCACTTCTCCCAGTAAATCTCCGTTCCTGCACTCGGGGATGAAGATGCAGAAGGCAGGGCCGCCCGTGCCCGCCTCGCACATCACACCAGCAGCTGTCCAGCCCCCCATGATCCGACGGGACATCACCTTCCCGCCGGGCTCCGTAGAAGCCACGCAACCTGTGCTGAAGCAGAGGAGGCGGCTGACGGCAAAAGATATCGGTAAGAGGAAACTCCTGCCTTTCTGCTGGAGCCTTGGCCCTTTGGTACAGTCCTGCCAAGCAGAAAGACTCTGCTGGCTTTGGAAAAAACCAGCATTTTTGCAGGTTAATTGTGTTCTGAGCCCTTGTTCTGGCTTTGCCTGCGGGCAGGTTGGTGGCAGACACAGCCTGTGCATCATCTTAAGCAGGCTCTGCTCTTCACGGGCCCAAAAAGCAGTATCAAGTGTCTCCTTTTTGTTTTGAAACTCCAGGAGCTGGAGGTATCATGTGTTTATGTTACAGGAACTCCTGAAGCCTGGAGAGTGATGATGTCTCTGAAGTCGGGGCTGCTGGCTGAAAGTACGTGGGCCTTAGATACCATAAACATCCTGCTCTATGATGACAACAGCATAATGACCTTCAACCTCAGCCAGGTGGGTGCAGATGCTCTCTGGGGCAGGTCTTTGAAGTGCTGGTGCTGCAGGGTTTCTGTCAGCGAGGTGGCAGTGAGCAGCTCCTGCAGCCTCCCCGTACCTGGAGCGTGGGGTGTGGGCAGCTGTGAGCGGTCACTCCCTGGCCTGAGTGATCTGTGTGTGCAGAGGCCCTCCCTGGGAGTTAACTGGGGGGAGATACGACCGAGAGCACAGGGTGTGTGCAGGGAGGGCAGTTTGGGTACAGCCAGTGTCTGCTTTTGTCCCGTTTCTCAGAGGACAAAAACCTCTCTTCTGCACCATTTATTGCCAGCATGGGAAGAACCATTAATTGCCAGCACTGCTTAAACTCTTTGCCCTGCGTGCGTTGGCCTGAGTTGTTTTCTGATTGCTGTTCCTTCCTCCCCTCCTGTTTTTCTCCCCCCTGTAGCTGCCAGGCTTGCTGGAACTCTTGGTGGAATATTTCCGGCGCTGCCTGATCGAGATCTTTGGAATCCTGAAGGAATACGAGGTAGGAGACCCAGGGCAAAGAACACTATTAGATCCCGAAAGGTTCTGCAAATCTTCAGCTTCCTCCCCTGAAGAAGGGGAGGAGGACGATGAGCCACGGAGCCTGAACTGTGAGGAGGAAGAGGAGGATGAGGAAGAGGAGGAGGCAGCCTTTTCGAGCAAGGACAAAGTACCTCTAGAGAGCAGCGAGGAGAAGCTCGTGAGTAAATTTGACAAGCTTCCAGTGAAGGTGGTGCAGAAGAACGACCCCTTTGTGGTGGATTACTCGGACAAGCTGGGGCGGGTGCAGGAGTTCGACAGCGGGCTCCTGCACTGGCGCATCGGCGGCGGGGACACCACCGAGCACATCCAGACACACTTCGAGAGCAAGACCGAGCTGCCCTTGCCTCACAAACGAGCTTCCTGCTCCTCTGCCTTGAGGAAACGTTCAGCAGCCGAGAGCAACCCGAGCACCAGGGAAGGGGAGGCTCCTGCGCCCGACGGCTCCTCGGAGAAGAGGATAACTGCCACCATGGACGACATGCTCTCGGCGCGCCCGGGCTCCCTGGCAGGCGAGGAGGAAGAGGTCAAAGCTTCGGAAACGGCAAAGGAGAGCAGCAAGTTTCCCTTTGTCATCAGTCCAGCTCAGAGCCACAGAAATATAAAAATCCTGGAGGATGAGCCCCACAGTAAGGACGAGACGCCGCTCTGCACCCTCCTGGACTGGCAGGACTCTCTGGCCAAGCGCTGCATCTGCGTCTCCAACATCATCAGGAGTTTATCGTTTGTGCCGGGCAATGACTTTGAAATGTCCAAACACCCTGGGCTGCTGCTGATTCTAGGGAAACTGATCCTCCTACACCACAAGCATCCAGAACGCAAACAGGCCCCCCTGACCTACGAGAAGGAGGAGGAGCAGGACCAGGGGGTGAGCTGCAACAAGGTGGAGTGGTGGTGGGACTGTTTGGAGATGCTGCGTGAAAACACACTGGTCACGTTGGCCAACATTTCTGGGCAGCTGGACCTCTCCCCTTACCCGGAAAGCATCTGTTTGCCTATCCTGGATGGACTCCTGCACTGGGCAGTGTGTCCCTCAGCAGAGGCCCAGGATCCCTTTCCGACACTGGGACCCAACGCTGTCCTCTCCCCTCAGAGACTGGTTTTGGAAACACTCAGCAAACTCAGCATCCAGGACAACAACGTGGATTTGATCCTCGCCACACCCCCGTTCAGCCGCTTGGAGAAGCTGTACAGCACCATGGTGCGGTTCCTCAGTGACAGAAAGAACCCGGTGTGCCGGGAGATGGCCGTGGTGCTGCTGGCCAACCTGGCCCAGGGGGACAGCCTGGCCGCCAGAGCCATCGCCGTGCAGAAGGGCAGCATCGGCAACCTGCTGGGCTTCCTGGAGGACAGCCTGGCCGCCACGCAGTTCCAGCAGAGCCAGGCGGGGCTGATGCACATGCAGAGCCCGCCCTTCGAGGCCACCAGCGTGGACATGATGCGCCGCGCCGCCCGCGCGCTGCTGGCCCTGGCCAAGGTGGACGAGAACCACTCGGAGTTCACCTTGTACGAGTCGCGGCTCTTGGACATCTCCGTGTCGCCTTTGATGAACTCTTTGGTTTCACAAGTTATTTGTGATGTACTGTTTTTAATTGGCCAGTCATGACAGCTGTGGGATCCGAGCCCCCGTGTGCGTGTGCGTGAGTGGAGAACTTAGAAACTGACTGTTGCCCTTTATTTATGCAAAACCACCTCAGAATCCACTGTCTGCCCTGCGCTGTCCTGCTTCTCCCTCGGGGAAAGATGTCCCCGGCCCCTCTCCCCCTTCCCTGCCCTTCAGATTTGTCCTGAATCCCTTATTAAAGGAGACAAAGTTCTGTCTACATAGAAGACTTTTTTTATTTTAACCAAAGTTACTGTCGTTTACAGTGAGTTTGGGGAAAGACGACTTGCCGTGTTATCCCATTGACAGGCACCACTTTCATAACTGTTTTTAATGGTAAACTCTGAAGGACAAAAGTGACTGCTGAACTCTGTGTGGTTTATCGTTGTACATTCACAATCTTGCAGGAACCAAGAAGTTACCAGTTGTGAACAGACCTTGTCCAAGGGAGGCCTGTGCAGTAGCGTGTAGAACTCCATGTACTGTACACCTTAAACTGTAAACATACTGTAATAATGTCTCACATGGATAAAAAAAAAAGAAAAAAACGCTGGATCAGCAGCAAGCTGTAGTTTTTAAAAATGTTTTTAGTTAATGTTGAGGAGAAAAAAAGGCTTTTCCCCCAAAGTATAATGTGTGAACCTACAACACCCTGACCTCTTTCTCTCTTCCTCCTTGATTGTATGAATAACCCTGAGATCACCTCTTAGAACTGGTTTTAACCTTTAGCTGCAGCCCAGCGCTGCCACGTGTGTATATATATATGACGTTGTACATTGCACATACCCTGAGACTCCTGCAGTTTTGTCCCCTCCCCACCCCTTTATAGTATGACGAGTTAACGAGTTGATGACCTGCAAAAGCGAGACACAATTATTTAATCTCTTGCCAGACATCCCTCCCTGGAGGATGCTGTACAGGTCTCTGTGTATAAAGTCATTGCTGTCTCAGCAGCCAATCAACTTATAGTTTATTTTTTCCTGTTTTTGTTTTCTTTCTAATCGAGGTGTGAAAAAGTTCTAGGTTCAGTTGAAGTTCCTGATGAAGAAACACAATTGAGATTTTTCAGTGATGAATTCTGCATATTTGTATTTCAGACGATGTAGCTAAAAACTTGATGTAAATTCCTCCCTTTTTTCCTTTTTTGGCTTAATGAATATCATTTATTCAGTATGAAATCTTTATACTATATGTTCCACGTGTTAAGAATAAATGTACATTAAATCTTGGTAAGATGTTTGTAAGGGTTTTTTTTATTGGCAGGTCCTGGTGGTGCAGCTCAGCTCCTCCTGCCAGGCCTCAGGGTCCTGCAAGGTGCAGCAGTGTCAGGTGATGCCAAGGTGTGCCTCGCTCAGATCTGGTGCTGCCTGGTCTGACTTTGCTCTCCCAGGTGGAATTTTTCCGTAAGAGCTGCCCAGGCTCGGGATCCGCAGCGTGAGGTGAAGCTGTGGCTCCCAGGGAGGGAAGGGAGGCAGTTCCCTCCCAGCTCTGTAAAATGGAAAATCTTCACTGCCCTCACATTTTTCACATTTTCTTGGGAGCGTGGCGTGGACCCTTGACTTCCTCCCGAGGCCGGGGCTTTCCAGCAGCCCCAGCTCCCAGGCCCTTCAGCAAACAGGCAGAGTTCAGGCTCTCTGGATGAGGATCTGCACGTTTTCAGGGCTTTGGAAGTGGGTATTTCATTGAGCCTGAGCCTTTGTCCTCAGTGGATACTGGAAGTAGGGTAGCTAGAACTGCTCTGAGCTCATTAAAGAAAAAGCAGCTTTTTTTAAAGGCAAACATCATTTTTGTTCAAAAATTCCCCTTGTTTTATCTTCCCAGTCCTCTCCTCGGGAGCTCTCAGTTCCCAAAGCCTTCATCCCTCAAACTTCAGATTCCTGGGAGTAATTGTGCCAAAATCAAAGAGTCTTTTTCCTGAAAAGTCTTGTCTATCAGCAGGAATTGTGGGAGCTCTTCCTGGCAGGAGAGTCCTTCAAATGGATCGCTTAAAAGGCAGGAATGGTGCTGGGCTTCCTTGGCTTTAACAAACGCTGGGAACCAAGAGAGACCAGGATTCTGCTGGACTTTGTCATTCTGCCACACTCCGTTCATGCAAACCCAACTTCTGTGATAACTCAGGTCTGTATTCCAGGAGTTTTGTTTAACCTGATGAAATGGATGTGGAAGTTTTACTTCTGTTCCTGAACAGAAAGGAGCCACCAGCGCGGTGGAAGCAGGTAACGTGAGCAGCTCTTGTGTCTGTGTGGTGGTGGTGGGTTTAATCTGGAGTGAATGCCACGTTTGGGAGGGAAAGGAGAGTCGGGAGTGCTCCTAAAGCCCCATTTCACCGGTATTTATACGCCCAGCTGATCCGAGGGGAGTGATGCTGCTCCCCCAGCACTGGTGTGTGCACAGCCACAGCCGCTGTGAGCTCCCAAAGCAGTGACAATGAACGGCGGAGATGAGAAATGAGTAAATGAGAACAGTGTTCCCAGTATGGCACTGGGAGTGTTCGGGGAGCCACACCTGACCTCTGACCCTCCTCCCTGGAGCTCAGATCCTTGATGCTTTGGGCTGGATTTGTACCCAAACCTTTCCATTCCTACAGCAATTCCTGGAACACCTTTTTGACCCCAATCACTCTGCTGTTCCCCAGTTTTTTTCCAGCAGAGAAAACGTGAGTTCTTCCAAGCCTGATGCCTGATTAAAAGCACTCAGGGAGTCTCCTCAAGGACTCAGCAGCCCGTGGTGGTTTCTCCTTCATCCCAGGGGGGATCCGGCCCAGATCCTGAGAGTTTTTAATCAGGGATCTGGCTTGGGGTGAACTCAAGTTTTCTCCTTTGCTGGCAGAACTGGGGAGCGGCAGAGAGGTCGGGGTCAGAGAGAGGCGTTTAACGAGCTCCTGTGGGAATGGAGAGATTTGGGTACAAAGCACGAAGGATTCACGTTCCGGCCGCTCCGCCCGGCGAGGGCTGGGCCAGAGGGCTGTCCGTGCTGTGGGGGCTGGGGGCAGCCGGGCCTGTGCCCTCCCCCGGCACCCCGGAAGGGCGCAGCTCCTGCTCAGGCCCGTGTGCCGCTCCCTGCTGGCGGGGCCCAGCCCGGGGCCCGCACGGAGCTCGCTGTCCCATCCCCGGTGCCCGATCCCGGTGCCCGGCCCCGGCTCCCCCGCC
>VWZT01001042.1:91944-105187 GCA_013397055.1 Pachycephala philippinensis
CAGGGTTTGGGGACAGAGAGATGCCAATGAGGGGGTTCAATAGGCCATGTGGGTGTCCAGACCCCATTGTAGGGAGGTTTAACAGGCTCTGGGGGTGTCCAGACCCCAGTGTGGGGGTGTTTAGCAGGCTCTGGGGGTGTCCAGACCCCAGTGTGGGGAGGTTTAACAGGCTCTGGGGGTGTCCAGACCCCACTGTAGGGAGGTTTAACAGGCTCTGGGGGTGTCCAGACCCCAGTGTGGGGGTGTTTAGCAGGCTCTGGGGGTAGCAGGGCTTGGCCAAACTCTGGGGGTCACCAGCCCCGGGGGTTTCAGGGCACTGGGGGTGTCCAGGCCGCCCATCCTCATCCCGTGTGAGGGGTCTGGCCTTGTCCCTGCCCAGTCCCACGGCCTTTGCTGTCAGACCCCTCACGGGGGGGTCCCAGAGGCGCCCACGGCCGGCCCCTGTCCCCGGGACTGTCGGGAATCCCGTGTGACTCCCGGGCTTGGCGCTGCCCCTGGGCCGGTGGGAGCCGCGCGGTGACTCAGGCGCTCCCTGCCCATGGAAAAAGGCCGTCACGGGGCTGAGATCACCCCAGGCTGACACAGCAGTTCTTCCTCACCCCGCGCTGCCAGCCAAGATTCCGGCTGTTTCCGTGGGCACGGGGAGGCTCCGTGCAGCTTTACCTGGCACCTCACCTGTGTCAGCCTCGGAAAATGGGACGGGCTTTGTGCCTGTTGGCAGCTGGGTGAGTCAGAGCAGCCGCCTCTGACAGCGCCCTTGGGAGAGGCTCCACACCTGGATCTCAGCTCCGGCAGAAAGGTGCAGCGTGGGGATTTGCCCCTGGAAATTTCTGTGTGCTGGGAGCACCCAGGGGCTGTTCATCCAGCAGCTCCCACTGACAGCAATCAACCTGTCTGCATTGCCAGATGGATTGTTACGGAAAATCCCCTTTTATTCCATTCTACCTTTTCCATGCCCACCCCAAATTCAACACTGTCGCTAAAATGGCACCACCGTGTTCCAAAACACCAAACATTTTATTAAAAAAATAATTTATTGCATCTTATATACAAACCACATGAATGTTCACTTATAAAATACTGACACCTCACCTGTCGGAGGCGGGAGGAGCGAGTTTTCCAGGTGTGCACCTGGCTCTAACTCCAGGGAAGGAGGCTTGGATATCCCACTAAACCAGCTCCGCTCGGGGGTCACTTTTCACACCAACAGGAAAGCCCAGAGCCCCAAATGAGGTGCAGTAGGTTTAGGTGCTCCTAAGTGCTCTTAATCCTGTTGTATTTCATGGAATTATGGGGGATGGAGAGAATCTAAGGAAAAGAGGGGTGAGTCTGTACACCGTGTAGGATTTAACCCTCTGGCTTTTTCCCTGAAGAAATTTCCTGAGTATTTCTAAGGCTCCAAGCACGGAAACCAGACCCAGAGCTAATTCCATAACGTTTGCCCTCGGTCAGTGATCCCACTGAGCCATCAGACACCACGGGATCAAGGTGGGGACAGCCCTCACTGCTTGGAGTTCACAGCAGAAAAACTGGGACCAGAGCTCCGTGCTCTGGAGCAGGGAAGGAAACCCCTCATCCACACATGCTCCCTGGACCGGAGCTGTAAAATCTGCTGAGCCACAGCTGCTTCTCCAGGGCTCCTCCAGCCTGGGCCCCAGTGAAAGGCAGAGTTCCCGCAGAGTCCGGAGCGCTTCTGCCCCAAATGGCTGCTCAGCAGGGCAGCGGCAGCCACGGGGCCTGCGGCCAGCCCGTCACCTCGAACAGCATCTCCGCCAGCAGCTCCCCCATGTCCGCGTCCCCGATGACGGGCCGGAAGAACAGATCTGTGATGAGGGCGGCAGGGATGGATTTTAGGGAGGAGGTGACCTGCAGAATGCGGGAGAAGCGGCCCTGGTCCTCGGGGTGCAGCGGCCCCAGCAGCTCCCGGAGTGCTCGCTGGGCTTCCCACTGCAGGCTCTTGATGTAGAGCGGAGCCCTCAGCCCAGGGATGTCTGCGAGGGAGAGGAGGGAGAGAGGG
The DNA here is from genome assembly GCA_013397055.1 of Pachycephala philippinensis. NCBI lineage: Eukaryota > Metazoa > Chordata > Aves > Passeriformes > Pachycephala > Pachycephala philippinensis. Next base: position 93,962 of record VWZT01001042.1, read on the forward strand.
AGATGAAGAAGGATGGGAAACAGCTCCAGTTTCTCCCATTCCCACCCGTCCCCATTTCTCAGAAGGGATCTCTGAGGCCACACTGAGCAGATGCACACAGCACTGCTGAGGCATAGCTGTTCCAGGGACGCTGTGTGAGGGAGGGAAAGCAGCTAACGGGGAAAATCATTAAAAGTAAAGGAACCCAGGATTTATTGTCTGCAGGGCAGGCAAAGGTTTTGACATCCTTCCTGCTTCCCAGTGCATTTGGGAATGACCAGAGTTAGGGATAAGGTGGCCAGCCCTCTCTGCTCTCACACCTGCCCCTCTCTGACCATCTCCAAGCCACGAGGTCTGTGTTTGCCCAGGAAGGTGGCAGAGTTCCTGTCCCTGGACATGGCACTCAGTGCTCTGGGCTGGTGACAAGGTGGGGATTGGCACAGGGTGGACTCTTTCCCAACCTCACTGATTCTGGGATGCTGTGATTCCGGGATGCTGTGATTCCATGTCCAGCTGCCAGCGCTGGCCAGCACAGCCACAAGGGCCTGGCACTCACCTGGATTGAAGAGAATGGCTCCCCTCAGGTAGGTGTACTCGTTGGGGCTCAGGTCCAGCCTCCAGAAGCTGTGGAGGCACCACTGCAGCTGCTGCACGGCGGCCAGCGTGGGCTGCGTCCCCTCGGGCTCCCGCCCTTTGCTGCGGCCGCTGAGGAGGATCTTCTTGAGCATGCTGGGGGCCGGGGCCTCCATCACCTCGAAGGTCACCATCTCCTGCACCAGCCCCAGCAGGAACAGGGGCACCCAGCAGCTGTCCAGCAGCAGCAGCCGATCCTCCCGCGGCAGCAGGTGGAAGGCAGCGACGTTTTTCACGAAGTTGATGGTTTTGAGCAGCACGTCGGAGGCGGCCTGGCAGGTGACGTGCGGCGTGCGCAGGCACACGGTGCGGCGCTGGCGGCACAGGCAGCGCCGCCGGGCCCTGCCGGGGGGCAGGTTCTGGCTCAGGAGGGTGTACAGGATGGCGGGGTGCTTGTCCTTGCCGTGGCACTGGCACCTCTCACACTCCATATCCACGCTGCTGCTCACGGCCGAGCCAGCTCCTCGTCGAAACTCAGCAGGTGAGAGAGAGACGTAAAATCCCTTCCAAAATATGTCACGGGCCGGATCGTCCCCGTCCTCCCAGCTCTGCCAGCCCGTGGGGCTCCAGCCAGCTCTTATAAGGCCGGGTCACAGTGAACACCCCTCCACAGCCTTGACCGCCCTGATTAAGCAGCCCTCATTAAAAGCACCCAGCCAAGCCCATTGTCCCCGGGCTGATTGGCCGGGCCAGCTCCCGGCACGGCCTCAGCGGCCGTTTTCTCAATGAATCGGCGGCTTATCAGGATTACCCAAACAGGATAAACAGAGTCATTACCCCAGGCTGTACCATGGCACCAAGGCCCCATCGGGCAGGTGCCGCTGCCAGAGTTCACAGACAAACACGGGGCGCTCGTCTGGGCCCGGCGTTCAACGGCCCCGGCGCTCCGGCCTTGGGAAGAGCAACCTGGAAGTTGTGTTATCAGCGGCTGTTTGCCTGGCCTTGCTCTGCAGGCTCTTGTTGTGGTGCAGAAAGAGGAACCTGGTGAACTGGCAGGCTGTGATGGGGCCAGGGGTTGTGTGTCTCAGAGGAAACGCAGGGCTGGGGGAGGGAAAATGCTCCCATTTGCAGAATGAGAGGAAAGTAAGGGAAAAAAGGCCAAAATTCTCATATTTTCCCAACGGAAAGGGACCCGGAGGTGCTGGTCGACAGCAGCTGAACATGAGCCAAAGTGGGCAATGCATGTTCCCCTGTGCTGGCACTGCTGAGGCAACTCAAACCCTGGGATCAGTTTTGGGCCCCTCACTCCACGACAGACATGGAGCGTGTCCAGGGAAGGGAACGGAGCTGTGGAGGGGTCTGGAGCACCAGGAGCGGTTGGGGGAGCTGGGAAAGGGGCTCAGCCTGGAGAAAAGGAGGCTCAGGGGAACCTTCTCGCTCTCGGCTCCCTGACAGGAGGGGCCCAGGCCCAGGACCCCTTCCCCGCCCGGGACCCGCCGCCCGCACTCCCCGTCGCCATAACAACCCCGCCGCGCCTCGCGCCCCGCCTCTTCCGGGAAGATTGACAGCGCGTGTGGCCAATCCGCGAAGAGAGCGGCGCGGGGGCGCGCTGGGATTGGCGGGCGGGGAGGGGCGCGCGCTTCCGCGGACGCCGGTTCCGGTTCCGGTGGCGGCCCGGTGCGGGAGCGGCGGCGGCATGGGGCTGAGCGCGGAGGAGGCGGCGGAGCAGGAGGACCGCTTCGACGGGATGCTGCTCGCCATGGCCCAGCAGCACCAGGGCGGCGTGCGCGAGGTAGCGCCGCCGGGATCGGAAGCGGGGAGGGCGGGGCAGGACGGAGAGGCGCGAGCGGGGAGCGCGGGGAGCGGCCCGGCCTCCTCGGGCCCCGCCCCGGCACGTGGAGCACGGGGCGCACGTGCGCGGCTCCCGGCGCGGCGGTAACGGCCCCCGGCAGCGCCAGCCCCGCTCGTTGGTTACTGTGGTGTGAATGGGGCGCCGCGGCGCCCTCCCCGTGGCCTCGCACCCTGGCCCCGGCGCCTCCGGGCTTCCCTGAGCTCCCCGGGCCCTCCCGGGTGCGCGGGCAGTGCCCGTGATGGGTCACGGCGGGGCAAAGCACCACAGGGCAGGATCGAGCTTCCCCGTTCACAAGCACCGGCCCCGTGAGACCCGCCCGTGACCGCGGGATCCCCTCGTGCTCAGGGATCCTCTGACCCGTCTGATCCCACCCTGATCCACCCTGCAGCAGGGCTGGAGGGTGTGGGAACATCCCACTCGCATCCCACTCACAAATAATTTCTAAAAAACGGTCCTGTAACAGCCCCTCGTGTTGTAGCGAAACCTCTGATTGAAACTCCCACGGGCCAGAATTCCTGGGAAATAAAGATCAGCCAACTTCAAGGAGAATGTGGGTTTCCAGAGGGGGTTTTCAGGTGGTGGTTCATCCATCGGTGATCCCTGGCAGCTGTAAAAATAAGAAGTTTGCATGCTTTTAGGTGTGCATTATATGAGATATATATATATATATGGGATGTAGATATGTATGCACGTGTAAATCCATTCCTGCCTCGGCTAACAGCTCGGGGTGTGGGAGCAGGACCTGAGAATAAACTGCTGCCTTTCTTCATGCAAACACACAAATTCCCCTTCTGCACAGCGGGATCCAGGGCTGGATCTCCACAGCTGAGTGTTCTCCTCGGGCAGGGGTCACGGGGCTGATTCCAGGGCCATCCTGGCACAGCCACAGATAGGGAGGACAAAGGAGAAAGGCTGCTCCAGAGACACGAGGTGCCTCGGGGTGACCTGGGCTCACCTCTCCTTTTCTCTCCACCCTCTCCCTGTTCCTGCCCCAGCTCGTGAACACCTTCTTCAGCTTCCTGAGGAGGAAGACGGATTTCTTCACCGGGGGAGAGGACGGAGTAGCAGAGAAGGTAAAAACCAAACCTTCAGGCCTTTAACTCTTCCATCTCACCTGTGTCTGTGCCATGCCAAGAGTCCCCTGCTTGGACAGCTCCCAGCATTTGGGTGCACGTGGGCAGCAGCAGCTCCCAGGGAAGGAAACCCAGAGCTGCCCCTGTGTGAGTTGAGGAACACACAATTCCCTGCTGGGATGGCAGCACAGTGCAGGGCTTTGCCAGGCTCTGGCCAAAGGCTTGTTTGGAAAGCAAACCTGCCAGACACACTGACTTAACGGTGACACAGCAGGTGATAACCCCAGGTTACCTTGTTTGTTCAGCTCAGAAAAGGCACAAAGTCCACGCTCTGCACATGCAGCTGCCCCTTGGCTGGGGCTGGGGAGCTGGATGGAGCATCCCCTGTCCTGCAGGGAGCCCTCACTGGAACTGGAGGGGCTGTAAGGTCCTCTCAACCCAAAACACTCTGTGACTCTGAAATAAGGAAGGTGAACCCTACTGTCATTTGTCTTAGAACAGAGAGCCCCTGTTCCTGGAGGCTGTGTGACCCCACCTGAGTGGCAGTTCAGAGGTGCCTGGCTACTGCCCTTGGCAAACCCGTGCCTGTAAAAGAAAAGCCTTTGTGCCCTTGGGTGGTGGCATCTGTCAAAGTGCTTTATGGCCTCCTGGAAAAGTGCTCTGACACCATAGGAACCACAACAAATGTGGGAGAAGCTGCTGCCTCAGTGCTGCTGAGCCCTTGGCATGAAACAGGAAGGAGAGGGCGGGAAAGTCACTGTAATTTTTGGGTGCCATTTCAGCAGCCCCTGTGGTGTGGGGTGAGGGAGGTGTGGGCAGGGACACAGACAAGGTCAGGCAGTGAAGACAGTTCCCTCACCGTGGATCGTGGGGTTGGGAACAGGCTGGGACATCCTGGAGGATGCACATCTTGCATTCTGTGCTCCAGGAGACCCTGGAGTTGGGCTGTGTAAACAAACCTTGTTTGTAAAGCAAAGCAGAAATTCTCACTGCTTGCTTACAAACTGCAGCCTGCTTGGAAAAGGTTCTGGATTTCCCCTCCTCCCTGAAGCTCCTGAGGTAGATATAAATAAATTTTTCCCCTCTAATTCCTTTCTGAGGATCTCTCTCTGTTATTTTCTGGGGCAGACCTCAGCTCACCTACGTGCTGCTCTGCACAGCACCCCGGCCTTATCGAGCCTGGGGCAATTCTCTGGCTCCCTGCCTGTGTACTCAGCTTTCCCGCTGAGCATGCGGCCCTTGGCATCAGAGACCTTGGGATTTTGCCTCCCAGAGTCACAACAACCTTTGGAGAATTGGGAGTGAGGCTGAGACAAAAGATTTATGGAGGAACTCATCCCTCAGTGTAAAAACACAGGCGTGTTTCAAGCATTTCTCCTCTAAATCATGACACTGAAGCTCCATCTGGAGAAAAGCCCAGGCCTGGGGAAGGTCAGAAGTAGGTAAAAGAGTTGGATCCGGTGTGTCCAGCTGTCCTGGATGTATGGAGTAGCTTCAGGTGGCTGGGTTGGGCATCAGCTCGTCCTGCTGGAATTGCACAAAGGACAAAATAAGTGGAGAATTTTTATTTCACTGTTATCTCCTGGAAACACACTCCCTGTGTAACTAGGAAGGACTACATTTAAGTATATTAATTTTCTCTTTTTCCTCTCTTTTCACTTCCTCCTCTTTTTTGAATTGAAAAACCTCTGGATTTTCAGTCAAAAAAAAGAGTGAAGATGAAGGGGAAAGTCACAACATCCGTGTGACTGAACAGATGTTCTCGTGCTCCTCAGGAGACCGAGTTGGCTTGATTTGGGTGTGAAATGGATGATAGTTTTTAACCCCGTGTCCCTGCCCCTCAGCTGATCACAGAGGCCTTCAGCCACCACAACAAGCTGGCGCAGAAGGAGCGCAAGGAGAAGAAGGCGCGCCAGGAGGCGGAGCGGCGCGAGAAGGCCGAGCGCGCTGCCCGCCTGGCCAGGGAGAGGCAGGAGGCCAGGGAGAGGCAGGAGGCCAGCGAGCCGCGCATCAGGGAGCTCACGGATGAGGAGGCAGAGAGGCTGCAGCTCGAAATCAACCAGGTGAGAGCCGCATTGGGGACCTGCAGGTGCGCCTTTGTCCTCCCTGAGGCTCTGAGGGGTCAGAGCGGCGCAGGCTTGTTCTTTGTCCAGGTGGGAGGACAAAGGGAATCTTCCCCGTGGCAGTTCCTCTTCCCTGTAACTTTTCTAAGGGCTGAAAATTGCGGTTTTCAAAGTGTGGGATGCAGAGAGTGGTGCTCTTCAGCTGGAGCTGAAAGGCTGAGGCCATCTAGTGCCAGCTCAGGACGTGACACCAAGTGCCAGCTCTTGGCTCAGTGTGTTCCTGCTCCTCCTTCTCTTTCCAAACAGAAGAAAGAGGCACAAGGGCCGGGTAACGGTGTCCCAGCGAAACCCTCGGAGGAGGAAGGTGAATCTTCAGATTCCAACAAACAGGTAAAACTCGTCTGTGGATGTTTTAGAATCATAAAATGGTTTTGGTTGGAAGGGACCTTAAAGCTCATCCTGTTCCACCCCCTGCCATGACACCTTTCCCTCCCTGCTCCAAGCCCTGTCCAAAATACACACTTTAGAAATAAAAATTAGAAAATTTGGCTTTAAAAATACACACTTAATTCATAAATGTGCCAGTACAGAGGGCTTTTTGGTTTTTTTTCTTGTAGTCATGTTTTAACAGAAGCAGCTATTAATTATGGAGCTAAATTTAAGTGGTCAAAAAATACAAACAACTGACCTTCAATCCCTATAAAACCCAAGAGCTGTTAATACAATGGAAACTGGAAAAGCTTCTTTCTTTACACTTGAATTGCTTAGGGAACAGATGATGAAGAGGAAGATGAGAAGGATAAAGGAAAACTTAAACCCAACTCTGGCAATGGAGCTGACCTTCCAAATTACAGATGGACACAGACTCTTTCAGAATTGGATGTGAGTAGTGCTTTATGACCAGGATCTGAGGAATCTGAGACAGGGAGTAAGAGATGAAGCCAATTCCCTGTGTCCCAGTTGCCTCTGGAAGTTTGTTGGAAATAGCAGTGTTTCAGTAGCTGGGAGGGAGCTTGGTAACCCAGTAAAATTCGCAGGAGCTGTAGTTTGCCAGATTTTGGTCTTGTTTTAACCAGGCATTGAAATCCGCTTCCCTTTTTATGGCCCCTTCCTTTCACCTCCTGCTCACTCAGTATCTCAAGGAAAACAGTCCCTGCTCTGTCTCTGGTGAAAGCAAGGCAGAAAGGCTTGGAACAGCAGCATGGGAGGGTAAGGAGGGATTTCCCTGCCCAGCCCCTCAGATCTGCCCCTTTTTGCTGCAGCTGGCCGTCCCCTTCAAGGTGAGCTTCAGGCTGAAGGGCAAGGACGTGGTGGTGGACATCCAGAGGCGCCGCCTCAAGGTCGGCCTCAAGGGCCACGCTCCGGTCATCGACGGGGAGCTCTTCAATGAGGTCAAGGTGGAGGAGAGCTCGTGGCTCATTGAGGATGGTAAAACAGTCACCGTGCACCTGGAGAAGGTAAGGCAGGGTGGGCTGGGCACGATTCAGGCTTGGCTGTCTATTCTGGGCTCAGCTGGAACAGAAACACCGTGGTTGTCCTGGGTACAGTGGCAGTGGTGCCACTGGTAGTGGGGTATTTCAGTTCCCCCATCTTCAGCCTGGTTTTAGGTTATTCCAGGTTATTCAATGGATTTCTCAGCAGTTCAGGAAAAGCTGGAAGGAAATCAGTCATTTTAAAGTTATCCCTTAGTGTGTTTCTATATCTGTTATAGTGACATGAAAATCCAGGGACAGATTCTTGTCCTTCTTGTGTCCCTTCTTGTGTCCCCTCTGGGCCTCTCCAGGTGGTTTGTTGTAATCCCATTTATGTTGTGCCAAACAGGACATCTGACATTCAGATCTCCCAGCTGTGAAAATTTGGGCTGCCTAAAGTAGTTTGAAACAAAAATACACTTTATCTGTGTTCAGATTTTACTGATGTTTAGAAAACTGTTAAATAAAGTGTGATTCCATCATTTTTTTCCTGTGACTGAGACTTAAAAACCCCTAGAACAAGTCCAAGAAAAATAAACTGGTTTTGCCTCTTTGTCCTCTAGATCAACAAGATGGAATGGTGGAACAAATTGGTCTCCACAGACCCAGAAATCAACACCAAGAAAATTAATCCAGAGAACTCAAAGGTAAGAATTCTTCTGTTTTACGGGACGGACCCTGCTCAGAAATCACCTCACTTGAGCTCAGAGTTGTTCCAATTTGGATCTTGCTTTCAGCTGTCAGACCTGGACAGTGAAACTCGCAGCATGGTGGAGAAGATGATGTATGACCAGCGACAGAAATCCATGGGCCTGCCCACCTCTGATGAACAGAAGAAGCAGGATATTTTGAAAAAGTGGGTACAGCTCATTCCTTTGCATGTTTTGGCCTTCCCAAGCCCCTTGTCCTCTTCCTCTCTGACACAAATAAGTGAAGAGAGAGCAGCTTGGCCTTCAGCCCCACCCATGCTCACCTCTGCACAGTCTCTGTGGTGTTGGCCAAGCACCAGTGTCTGTAAAAGCCTGAGGGGGTAGAAAGCCTAATGGGAAAATCTGGGGATGGCTTAGCTCTGGAATTGTCTTAATCTGCTGATTTCAAGTCCAGAAGGCACGTTTAGAACCAGAGGTGCCATCTCTGCTGAACTTTACCGTGGCCTTGATTGGTGTCTAATCTCCCTCGGTAGCCCAGCTGATCACCCCTCCCTCCACTTGCCCCCAGACAGTTGTCCCCAAGCCACTTTTATGGCTTTATTGCCCTGTTTGGCATAAATGCCCCGTGGCAGGGAAATGACTCCTGGAGCTCCCAAGGCCGTTTGGGAAGGCGTGGAGGCAATTCTGGGTCAGGCAGCTTCTTCAGCAAGTGCAGCCCCACACCTTATCTCTGGGTGAAGGATTGCTGTGGCTGACCTGACTCCGTGCTTCCCCTGGCTTTATCTGCAGTGCCAGAAGCTCCTCTGTGAAGCTGAGTGGCTTTGAGCAGAGTAGAGCCCAGGCCTCCCTGGTGCCTGGTGGTCAGTGGGATGGGCAGTTCCCTCTGCCCCCGGGAAGCCACATGCAGGACACCTCGCTGGCAGGGTCACTTGTTTGGTGCTCTGGAAGTCTGGCTGGCAAAGGATGGAGAGGAAGTTTAGACTTTGTCCAGGGCAAAGGAGACTCAGTGACACCCTGTGGGCGCTGATCTCTGCCAGTGCAGCTCTCCTGGCTGCCAAACAAGGACATGATCCTCACAGCACAGACGTCCCTGGAAGTGGAAATGCTGTGGGGGCGTTTCAGGGGAACCCCTGAGGTGGGAGCACAGAAGAGCCCGTGCTGCCCTTGCACTCTGCGTGTGAGTCCTCCACAGGGCTGTGATGTGTTGTGTCCTTGGGAGCAGAGCAGAGGAGCCTCTGTGTGCACTGGGCACTCCTGGGCACAGAGCACTGCCCTCAGGACTTCCTGATGTGGCAACCTGAGCCCAAACAGTCCCTGGAAGGTGTCCTGCCCATGGCAGGGGGTTGGAACAAGACAATCTTTAAGGTCTCTTCCAACCCAAACCATTCTGTGATTCCCTCTGTTGCACCTGGTTTGAAACCAGATTCCTCTGGTCATGTCCTCCCTGAGATTTTACTGCAGAGCAGTGTGGATATTCCCCATATTCCCAGTAAAGGGAACCTTCAACCCTAATCTGCCTTCACCATCTCCCCTCTGCCCCACAATCGGTGTCGTGGCTGCTACGTGTCCAGCCCAGAGGTAACAGGTAAGGGTGTGTGTTTGATAATTAACAACTCCCCTGTGTCTGGACTTGCTGCCCTGGCAGGAATGCTGCTCCCACTGACCCGAGGAAAAGGTGTTTGTAGTCCAGGGAATGTGTCCCAAGGAGCTCAGCAGAACCCTCCCTGCTGTGGAGGGTGTGTGGTTGCAGCAAAACTCCACAGTGCAGGAAGCAGAAATCCTTCCCTCCCCAAACAGAGCTGGCTCCTGCTGACTCACCCAAACTCTTGTCTTTGTTTTCCTTGCAGGTTCATGGAACAGCATCCAGAAATGGACTTTTCAAAGGCTAAATTCAACTGAGCTCTCCCCTTCTCCCCCCCTCTTTCAGTCAGCCCGTTGAATGGGGCAGGATATGTATGGTTGGATATTCCTCACCTTGGGCAAGTAAAACTTCAGCATCCCCCACCTGAGCTTGCTGTGGAGGCACCCTCAGTGTCCTGAGCAGCAGGAGGCAGAGCCCCAGAGCAGCCACAGCAGCTCCAGACAGAGCCATCTGCAACAATTCCCAAAGGGCAGCGAGGAGAGAAGGAGGGGCTAGAGCAAAGGAGGGTGTTAGGGGTGAGAGAGCCAGACCTGAGGGGTTTTGGGGTAAATCCTTAAGGTATTGCTTCGCTTCCCTGGGCTGCGTGGAGCTGCTCGTCCACTCTGCCACTGGCACAGGTACTCCTGAGTTCTACTCCCTCCTGCTCTCCTGTGACAACAAGGGTCAGTGTGTTTTGTAAAATAAATCTTTTTCTGCCTTCTTGGGAAGGGAAAAGAGCAGTTTAAAAGCGCAGCTATTGCAGTAGAGACAGACCCTGCTTCTCCTTGCTGCTGCTCCTGTGCCAGAAGTGGGACAGCTGGAGCACTGCAGGGCTCCCAGCGCAGCTGGAGAGGTCAGCCTGCTGTCCTAGAGCAAGGAAAGGCTGGAGAGTCTGTGGCTGTGGGTGGGAGAGGATGTGGGGGCTTTGGGGATGCTGTTGTTGCTGGGAGTGTCTCCTGCCTCTTTCCCAAGAGCCTCTCTCCCTGCTGGTGACCATGGGCACCACCATGTTGTGTGCGAGCTCCCGCTGACAGTGGCATCACTCTGCATGTTCATATCTCTGTTCAAACTGCAGTGCAACATAAAGGAACACAAGTGGAATGTCTCAGGCAGAGCGTGTGGTTTCTCTGGCAGAAGGGATCTGGGATCCAGGCTGGGAGGAGAAGGAGGAGGTGCCGGGGGGCTGCTGTGCTTGTGCTCTCTGCAGCTGCCTGTGGACACCTCTCGTGCTCCCAGCTCTGGACTGATGGTCTCTCCCTCCCTCAGGAGGTGGCACTGGGAGCTGTGTCTTGCTCAGGAGCACTGCTGAGCCCCATTCCCAGCTCAAACCCTCAGGGCTGCCCAAGGGTGGTTGCTCCAGGCTCTGCTCTCCACAGAGCAGCACATGCCTGCACCAGGAAGCCACCCTTGCACCGGGTCTCCTTTATGCCAAGCTGACAAGGAGAGTGTCAGGAAATCCTGGGCTCTATCCCAGATCCCTGCTGCTGTGGCTCTTCCCTCTGCCTCCCCCAGACATTTCCACCACCTCCCCGAGGGATGGGCACAAACGGCTGAAAATCCTGTTTGGGCAAAGTCCGGCCTGGCACAGCACCTGGCGTGGTGGGGTTGTTTTCTGAGCAGCAGAGCACTGTTTGCATGAAGCCTCTCAGTTTTACAGGCTCTTGGGGTTAAAAAGCAGCCCCCACCCAGCAGAGCAGTGACCTTGGGTGTGAGCAAGGACCCGGATCGGGGCAGCTGCCTCTGGAGGGCTCTGGCCTGGATCTTTGCACCTGTTTGTCTTACAAATCACCCTGCACACACCTCCCTTCACCCTGCACACACCTGCCTTCACCCTGCACACACCTGCCTTCACCCTGCACACCTCCCTTCACCCTGCACACACCTGCCTTCACCCTGCACACACCTGCCTTCATCCTACACACCTCCCTTCACCCTGCACACAC
>VWZT01001042.1:130471-144034 GCA_013397055.1 Pachycephala philippinensis
TCTCGGCCGTCCTTATCACGCCGGGGACACGTGTTGAGCGCTGTGCAGGGGACGGGCGCACGCTGACCGCACGCTGACCGCACACTGACCGCACACTGACCGCACTCTGACCGCACACTGACCGCACGCGGCCCCGGTGACTCCGGCTGGGGCAGAGGGGTCGGGCAGATGAGCATCCCAAAGCACCCGGGCCTCCCCCCGTCCTTCCCCACGTCCTGCCCGGGGACAATTAGAAGGTCTTTCCCGGGTGTGGCACACGGCGTGGGGACTCCCGGAGCCTCTCGGGGCTGTCCTGCTGCAGGCGTGGCCCTGTCCTGCCCGGCTGTGACACCAGGCCGGTGGCAGCTGTGTCCCCTCCGGCGCGGTGAGAAGGCAATTCCCACCGGGATGATGCCAGCTCCAGGCGCAGGAGGATGAGGAGCAGGGCACTCTGGGGATCCAGGGGCGCTGGTGGTGCCAGCCCCAAAGGTGTGCTGAGCTCTGCTGGGCTCCATGTCCCTTCCCAATGCCCAAAACCTGGTGCTGGCGCTCAGGCTCTGCTATGTGGCCCTTCCTGACACCCCTTTACACCAGAAACCTCCCCCAGGCTCCAGTGGGACCCAGAACCACGTCCCGGGGCAGACCGGGGTGTTCCCACCTCCCTCCGAATCCACGCAGGAGCCAGCTCCCCTCAGCCCGGTGCTTCTCCTGCTGCAGCACCTCCTCTCACCCCGTCAATCCTTTGGGATGCTCTGGAGCAGTGGGATCTGTGCTGCCCCAGCTCCTAGGTTATCTCAGCGTCCTCCTCTTCCTCAGGGCGGTGCCGGAGCCGGTGTGGGACGGGGACAAGCTCGGCAGTGACCACGCTCCGGCCGGGGCCGCAGGAGCACGGGCAGCTCGCCAAGGACAGAGCCTGGAGCAGGAAATGGAGCTTCAGCCACAGCAAACACGGGCAGCCCCGAGCTGAGAGCAGAGGGGGAGACAACATCCCAACACGTTTGATCCCACAGCTCTTGGCAGCCTGAGCCGGGGGCTGGGAGAAGCCCCGTGGGCACCTCAGAGCTTTTGGGGTCCCCAGCCCCACTCTGGGTGGTGCCTTTGGAGAGGTCCAGGGCATGGGGGAGCAGTGGGGACCCCCTGCCCCGAGCAGGAAGGAGGGAAGGGAACGAGGCAGCAGCCACTGATGGGGCTAACGAGAGGGGGATTTCCTCAATTATGGGATAATCCCGGCTTTCGGGGGTTTAGGCTGCGGGATGAGCCTTCCTCCCACCCACGTGAGGGTGAGTGAGGAGCTGCTGAATGGGGGAGCAGAGCAGCTCCACAGGCACCAGCCCTGGCACCCCAACCCCGGGGCAGCGTCCCCTGAAAGCCCCCAGCTGCCCTGGGGACACGGACCCTCCAGCCCAGCCCTGGATCCCGGCCACCAGCACGGGCCATCGCCTGGCCTGAGGCAGGAGCTGGCTCTTCCCGGCTGCCAGCGGGTTCTGCACTCACCTGGGGCTGTGGGGAGCTGCTGGAGCTGCCAGGGGACCCTCACAGGGAAGAACTGATCCCGAATATCCAACCTAACCCTGCCCTCCGTCAGTTTGAAGCCACTCTCCCTGTGTCCTGTCCCTCCATCCCTTGTCCCCAGTCCCTCTGCAGCTCTCCTGGAGCCCCTTTGGGCCCTGCAAGGGGCTCTGAGCTCTCCCTGGAGCCTTCTCCTCTCCAGGTGAGCACCCCCAGCTCTCCCAGCCTGGCTCCAGAGGGGCTCCAGCCCTGGAGCAGCTCCGTGTTCTCTGGGCTCTCTCCAGCAGCTCCAGGTCCTTGTGCCGTTGTTCCCCAGGGCTGGGGCAGCTCTGCAGGTGGGGTCTCACCTGAGCACAGGGGCACAGGGGCAGAGCCCCCCTCCCCAGGCTGTGGGATGAGCCCAGGGCACTGCTGGATTTCTGGGCTGCCAATGCACATTCCCAGGCCTCGTTGAGCTCCTCATCCACCAGCAGCCCCAATCCTCCTCCCCAGGGCTGCTCTCCCTCCTTGCCCACCCAGCCTGTGTTTGTGCCCCCCTGGTCTCTCCTGCACTCCGGGATGCCCTCGGGGCGGATGGGTTGGGGTCTGACGTAGCTCCGCCTGCCTGGATAAAACAAATCATCAGTTAATAACGACGGGGCAATTACTGCCTTTAGCAATGCCGACCATCTCCAGCTCCCCGGGCATTAGTGGGGGCGGAGGGCCCCGGCCCCTCCCAGGGTGAGCTCAGCGCTGCCGTGGGGCGGCGGTGAGGATGCTCTTACTCACGGTGCCCTCCGTCACCGTCACCAGCACGAGCCCCAGCAGCAGCACCGGCCCCAAATGAGCAGCTTGGCTTCAAAGGCTCCCTCCTTCTCTGGAAGGGCGCATTCCCACTGCCGGAGCCGCCCGTGCTGGGGCAGCCCCGGCGCTGCGGAGAGCGCGATGTGCGCTCCGCCATCGCTCACGCTGTCGCCGCGGGGAAGGGCCGTGTCCCTCCCGCCTTCCCACCATCCGCACTTCGGGGTTTGTTAGTCTCTGATCTCAGCTGAAACGCCCCCAGGGCAGACGAGCATCCTTTGAGGGACTGATTCCCCCTGGGCCCTGCTAGAAAACCCCTCTGCGAAGGGGGATCCCACCCTGGTGTGTGAGCCCGGCCCTCGGAACGTGCCGGCACCATCCAGGGCTGCGGGCAAGGAGGAGCAGGGGAAGGAACTGGCTGAACTCGTTACGCTGGTGACATTTGGGAAGGGTGGCTGGTGAGTGGCACGTTAACCATTATGTCCAGTCTTTCAGGAATGCATCCAGGATCCAGCAGGGGAGCAGTCGTTAGGTGAGTCACGCCAGGGACACGCGGATTTAGCCGGGATTTCAGCCCAAGCCACCTGTAATTGCACATTAGCAGAGGGATGCTTGAAGTAATCAGCTGTTCCAGCCACGCCGGCTACGGGGGAAGGGAGGAGGGCTGGAGGGGTGTCCGTACCTCCAGCCCCTCCTTGGATTACAAGGCAGAAATATAGGGCACACAACAGCCCGGGGAGCGCGGCGCGGTGGCTTCTGCTCTGCAGGCAGGGTGACACTGCTCCCGCTGAGCCGGGCTCTGATAGCGGCGAGATAACGAGGGCAAACACACCGTGGTGGTGGGGAGGGCAAGGATCAGCCGCCCCGAGCGGCCGGCCCTGCTGCGTCCCCATCCTGTCCCCGTCCCGTTCCCGTCCCGTCCCGTCCCCATCCCATCCCATCCCATCCCATCCCATCCCATCCCATCCCATCCCATCCCATCCCCATCCCCATNGCGCAGGGAGCCTCGGGGCTGGCAGGGACAGGCGGGGACGGCTGCGGCGCTGGGAACGGACTGAGCTGCTGGGAGGGAGAACGAGAGCTCCGTGCTGGGAGTGAAAATGCGAGTTCTCACCTGCACCGGCAGAGATAACACATCTCACACCGCCCCGCGCCTCCCCGGGCGCCGCTCCAGCCTCTCGCCTGGCTCCAGAGCCACCGTCACACCTCCAGCCCCCGTCCCTCCTGGGAATGTCGCTGTCTCCCCTTGGCATCGCCGGTGGGACGTGCAGGGGCTGGGGTACGGGAGGGAAAGGACGCCCCGTCCTTGGCCGATCTCACGGCTCCGTTGTGCAACACCTCGAGGCTGCGGTGACAAGGCCATCAATTCCTTTTCCTCCTTTCCTCGGGAAACGCCTCTGTTTCACGCTGTCAATCATCCCCTGAATACCTCGGGATGCCAGCAGAGGATTTCAATCAAATTTGTCAGAGCCATCGTGTTTCTACAAGCTGGAATGTGTGTCCGGGCTCGGGGATCCACCCAGGTGAGCGAGCAGCTTCCAGCCCAGCGGCAGCTCGGCCACGTGCGGTTCGCTGCTCCAAAGAAAAGGAGCAGGGAAGAGCAGGCATCCGGCACGCTGGGATTTTGGGGGAAGCTGGAATGCTGTGGAGCAGGCAAGAGGCTCTGCACGAGCTGATCTCTTCTTGTGATGGCTCGGGAGGGAAGGGAATGCCTGAGTTCCAGGCTGGATCCAAGAAGTCAGAGGTGAGAGAAGGTGGTTGTCAGGGAAATCACGGAGCTGTTAGCCAAAAAGGTCTGTGGCAACCTGTATTTGGAGCTGAACAGTGCAAATACTCCATGTACAGAGGAAAAAAAAGCTTTTTAAAGGTTCCTTCACCTGTGCACACAAAAGGTTCTACACCCAGAGGGTGGCCAGGGCACTCCACGGTTCCAGCAGGAGCACAAACCCCGTTTGGAACAGAAAAGCCTGAACCAGGTCTGGCAGCAGGGCCAGGAGATGAGATCGGGGGTCAGTGACAGAGCACCACGAGTCCCCAGACACCTCTCACCCTCAGCTTCCCCCGCTCAGGAGGCTCAGAGCGGGCAGGGGGGCTGTGCCAGCCCCGGGCAGCTCAGCCCCGTCCCGGGAGCGCGGAACCCTCCGGGAACGGACACATCAATGGGGCGTTTGTCCCGTGCTTGGCAGCGGCGCTGGAGCACAGGGAGCCGTGTGCTGGAGCCCCGAGCACGGCTATAAATGGCAAGAGGAGCCACACAGACAGGCTGTTCTCCCCTGCTGCAGCAGCTCCAATAGCAGCCTTCACACCCGCGCTGCCCCAGCGGCTCCCGGGGACGAGGAGGAGGAGGAGAAGGGCAGCCAGGGAGAAACACTGGCACGCCGCAAGGAAAAAGCTAAATAGAGAGATTAAAATAAAATTTAAATGCCATGCTGGGTCTAGCAGCCGCCTGCACAGAGCTGGTGCCACCCTCGGCACCGGGCCAGCAGATTAAGGACGGCTGGAAGCAGGAGGGTTGGAGCAAGACGCTTCTTGCATGCTGGAGTCAAGACAAATTCCTGCTGTTTCAGTGAGTTTGGAGCACGGCCAGGTGTCCTTCCAGGAGGAAAAGCTGCAGCTGCAGAAGCCGCAGCGGCAGCCCCAGGAGTGATCCTGCTGCTGCAAGGCTGAGTATTTTTGGACACGTCTCCAGGCACGGAGCAGAGGTGCTGCGGGCACGAGCTGCACTGAGCCACCAGCTCCTCCACCAGCACCAGCTCCCGAGCTGGGCACTGCCCAGAGCACGGGGCTAAATTTAGGGGCTGTATTTATAGCCAGCTGCTATAAAGGGACAGCCACCCCACACACGCCTGTCCTCCGCAGCCAAGGCCCAGGGAAGCACTGCAGCATCACTCGAGTCTAAATTTCACCCACCAGATCCTCAGGCACATCCTGACTTATCCATCACCCCCTCTGCTCACAGAGGAAAATAATGACAGACTACAGGCTGTGAGAAAATATACAGGGGTTTTTTTATTCGACAATTAACAAAAGAGGGATCGGAATCTCGGCTGTAAACATTGATAGCTCCTTTCTGATCACAACGAGTACTTTCCACCAACATCCTTTTGTATGGTCTGATCCGCTCCAACAATGCCGAGCCGACTCTGTCAGGGCTTTTGCTGCTCTGCTCAGGGTCACAAATCCAGAGGCAGCTTATTCACCACAGCATCAACAGCAGGACCAGCCACCCACACAGAAGACAGCTGAGGCACTGAGATACCTCAGAGCTGCTTCCATACGTGGGACACACTTGGGAAAGGCAGGAGACCACGCTGGGTTTGTGCCAGAAAGAGGGAAACATCTCTAAACCCGGCAGGTTTGGAGAGAAACGAGCTCTGCAAAGGCAGAGCCTGCTCAAGCAGGGACAGGGACTGTGACAGTGCCAGCCCAGCAAGAACATCCCAGCCCCGTTGTCAGAGGGAAGCTTTGGCCAGGGACTGTAAAAATTTGGAGATGCAGAGCCAGCAAGTTTGTCCCAAAGAGGGACTGGCACATCGTCAGCTCCATTGTTGCAGTGGAACCAGAACTGCCTGGAGCTTGACAGGGGGAAGTGAAACTTCATCTTGGGCTGGAGGGCAGCCAGGGCTGGAGGAGCTGCGCCCGGCTGCCAGCCATCCCACGGGAATCTGGCCCGAGCAGCAGCAGAAGGCAGCTTTTCCCGGGAGATAAACCCTCCCCAGCCTCCCCACGCTGCAGGTGGGGCAGCTGCACACAGGAACCACATCCCAGCTGCTCCAGTCACCTCTGCTCACACCAGCGGGGAATAAAGCCAAGGAAAACCAGCAGGGAGAGGCTCCCAGTGCCACCCCCACCGCAGGGACCTCGGACCAGCACGGGCACCTGGCTGCCACCTCGGGCCACCCTCCCCCTCCAGCAACACGGGGAGCACCAGCAAAAGGGAAAACACACAACACCGAAGAACAGCGTTAGAAACTGAACCCTCCGTGGCTGCAGGGGTGAGCTGACAGCAGCCACAGCACTCCCCGGGAGCCAGAGCTGCCCCGCACCGAGGGATGGAGCAGCCTGAGGTACAGGGAGCACCTGGGCAGACCCAGAACCAGCATCTCAGCTCGCCCCTTTCGAGGTGCCCAGCTGGTTCAGAGCCTGGGTTTTGCAGGGGAATAGAGTCAGGTCATCTCCTCATCACACTACCCGGATGGACAAGCAAATAAAAATAACCCAGCAAATTTGAATACACTGTATTTATTCGTAACAGATTCTAAAGAATCTAGTGAGTCTATGTCAAGCCCATCGCATGACAAGTGATACAGGCGTAGGAAAAAAAAAGACATTTAAAACAAACAAAACAACGAAAAAAAAAAAGAAATCAAGTGCCATTCAAGCTACTGGAATCTTCCAATTGCCCCCTCGCAGGAGGCAGCACAGTATCACTGCAAGGTCTAGAAAAATTCAGGTTCAACCCAGTCACAAGAGTCCCACCACACACACTCCATAAATCAAAAGTGCAATCTCAATGGTAAGTCGCCCTGTCGAGCTGTTGGCTGTAGGGGATCTTTTTGGACATCTCAGAGGGAAGGAGGGAATCTCACTTTAGTGTGTCTGTGGGCAGGAGCAGCCTGTAAAGAACATGCTACATGGCATCTACACTCAGTTTAAAATGCAAGGAAAAAAAAATCTCATCTTCCTCGAAGCCACGAAAGTGGCACACTCAGGCTCCCAAAAGCAGCCCTTAAACCAGTTTCACCTTGCACTGGGAAATCTCAAGCTCCCCCCGCAGGGATGAGGCTCCGGGGAGTTGCAGGACTTGGCTGCGAAGGCGAAGCTGCTCTGCAGGGAGCAGCTCAGAGCTGCAATAGCTGCAGGGTGGCTGGTGCCACTCCTCCAGCTCCGACTGGGGAGGGAGCAGAGCTGGCCCAGCCTCAGCTGCGTTAGCCCACGCCAAGTGCAAGAGCCGCCCCCCACCCCTCGCTCCCCTCCCCATTNAAAAACACAGGTTAGTAAAGATGCTCGAGTACGTCAGCCTCGGGGGAAGCACCAGGAGGCCGTGGTGTTCCCGGAGCAGCATCCCCAGGGAATGCCTGCTGCCCGCCCGCCTCTCCCTCCCTGCTCTGGGCATCTGGGGTGTCCCACGGGCACAGCAACCCAGGCACCTCCGTGAAAAACTCTCGTGCTCCGGACACCCAACGACTCCAAAGCCACATCGGACTGAGAGCCAAACCCTCACACCACGGGAGGGTCTGTCCTAAAGACATCTTTTTCCTAAGGCCAACTAACTTCAGCCCCCCACCCCAGGCTCCATTTCTAGCTAGAGGATGAATTTCAAATGCCATCAGTGGCTCACACAAGGAATCACAGAGCTGGGAATTGGCTGCTTTGGAGATAGGAGCTGCCCAAGGGAGGATCTCCAGCACAGAAGAGGTCTGTCCACCTCCTTGGAGGACACAGCGACAGCTGGAAATGACTGACCAGTGACCTGGCTGGTTTGTGCTTCAAAGGACAAGCCTCACCTTCCCCGACAGCCCAGCTGGCCTCTGGCTTTGTGCATTAAAACCACACTGCATGCCAAAAAAAAAAANAAAAAAAAAAAAAAAGAAAAAAAAAAATCGGACAAGCAGCATTTCAAATTCCCCTAGAAAATACATGAATTTCAAATTCCCCTAGAAAATACAGGATTAGGTATGGCAGCCTGGGGCAGGCTCCTGGACAAATCATCTGCCTCATCATTTAGGAACTCAACTATATTTTGGCACTGCAGACTTGGGAGCTTGAAGAAATTCATGTGTAGGTCCCTGATGCCTTTTCTCCAGCAAGCTCTGCACAGAACTTTCCACCATGCACTCCCCCCCTCCCCAGTTTCATTCCAGTCCCCCCCGGGCTGTGCAGCCCCACTTTGGCAGCTCTCTGCTCCAGCTGGTCCTTCACAGGCAGCAAGTCATGCCCAAAGCCCTCAGCGACACAGAACCTGCTCTGGCCTCAGCCAGGATAAGAAATGATCTTGCGACCCTCCCCACCCACGACAGAAACATTTTCCTCTTCAGACATTCCCCACTCAAGCTCTGGGCCATCAGCCCCCTCAAAAAATAATAAAGGTTTACAGTACAGTTGTGTTTATATTGTTACAGGCACTTAAACAGGATTCTTTGGTCCTTCAAAGGAATTAGCCACTCTGGCTTCTCTCGGCAGAAACCACAAGTTTGCACACCCATAACACCTCCTGCACTAAAAAAAAAAACACAATTCAGATCCGTTTCAGGGCAGTGCAGCTCTACCTTAGCGTAATTCTACATTCTCCCCTCACACACCCCCCCACCCCATTGCCTCCAGAATTCCACAAGGAGTCATTCCCATAACACTGCACTTCCCATCACAGTGTACAGCAGACAGGTCTCGTTCCAACAACCCCAGGAACGGGACACTCAAGCAAGAGTCCAGGAAGTTTCCTTTTGTTGCAGTTCTAGGAAGGTCGGTAGACTTTGTTTTGCTCCCCCTCCCCTCCCTCCCAACCCCCCAAGGCAGGGAAATACCTCGGAGGACAGACCCTGGCGTTTGTCCCGGCTCAGTTACAGGGAAGCCACGTGGGGTAAGACTGATTGCAAGGCAGGAAGGGCTGCACGTGGGTCACGTAGTAGTTGAAGTTTATTTCACTGACATAAGGGGCTGGCTGGTAGTAGCAGGTAACGTTTGTGACGGTGGGGATGATGTTCTGCTCAGCCAGGACCCTCACGGCCAGCATGGCAATGAGGTTCAGGGTCTGCCTCCTCTCGTGTCCCATGAGGCAGACCGTGCTCTCATTGACCACCCTGTGCAGGGTCATCAAATAGTCATATCTGTTGCTCTCCATGCCCACAAAGTGGCTCTGGAGGTAACACTCCAGCTTCCTCAGCTGCTCGCCGATGTCAGAGAAGTCTATGAAAAACCTGGAGCACATGTACCTCTGCAGCGCCTTCATATCCACCTCCGACTTGGGCTTGAAGCCCCTCACCAGGAGGTTGCAGTACTTGAGGAGCCCCCCGCCCCGGATCTCCTCGGGGTTCCTGGTGGCGATGACGCGGTTGCGCAGGTGGTCCATGGCCTCCTCGAAGTCCCCGTACATGCTCTCCCCGGTGACCGTGGGGTGGAAGTTCTCGGCCATGGGGTTCTCCGAGCACTCCCCGAAGAGCAGGAGCGAGTCCAGGATGATCTGGAAGGAGTCCACGCTGAACTCGAACTGGCGCCGCAGAGAGTCCACGAATTTGAGCTCCACGTTCTTGCCGCTGTTGTTGGAGAGCGAGATGAGGCTCCAGCGGTCGGTCTCGTTGCACACCTTCACCAGCTTCTGCACGTAGGCCTCCTTCAGGGTCATGGGGGTGATCTTGTCCTTGTTGACACCTTCGGGGAGGAAGTCGAGCAGGCAGTCCATGACCACATCTTTAACCAGCTGGAAAACGTCTTCGGTCTTCAGATCCACCCCGAAAATGAGGTCCAGGTCCTTGTACCCCAAGCCACTGTCCTGGTGTAGGATGTGACTGGCGGCTGAGCCGTTCAGCCTGACGTTGTGCACTGTGATTCCTTTCTTCTCCAGGCGGCTACGGACAACCTGAGACAGAGACAGAGTCAGTGAGAGGCACGGAGGGGCTCTGGGGACAGCAGGATTCACTCCCAGCGCTTATGTGGGTCACTCCAGTGCAAGACAGTAAAATAAAAAGCTAATCCATTGGAAATAGGTCACTTTGGAGAGCATCCCGAGTCCTGCCAGCAGCTGGGGGTGGCTCTCCTTTACTTATTCCCTGGCATTAGAGAGATCTGACTGCACATGATCAGCTGTTCTGCTTCCAGGGCAGTATCTGCTCTCCCTGCCTTTCCTGCACTGACCTGGAGAGGTTTCCTGACCCCATTTTTTTGGGGTGGTCTCTGCCCTCTCCATCCCCTCACAGTTCCAGTGACCAAGCCAAGACCAGCCGACCCCAAACTGACCCCAATAGGAGGTGGCAGCACAGTCTGCAGCAGTCCCCGTGGATTTAATCAGGGTGGCTCACTCCTTTTAGCCATCCCCTTCGGCCTGTCAAGATTCATTAAAGGCAAATCAAGATGCCAGAGCAGCTCAAAAGCCCCAGCCAGGCGTATGCAAGTTCATGTCCCAACTAGTAAGTGTATCCTAACAATTTCCAGTGTGTCAGAGCTTCGTGCTGAGCTTGGCGCGCTATCAAGCGCAAGAGGCAGCTTTCATCTTACGGGTGTTACTCCGGTGATTTTAATGCTGCCTGCTCAGTGCTGGCACACCCAGCAGCCCCTCCAAAGCTTTGCTCATTTACGGGGAAGCTGAATCACCTGCCTGATTATCTAACGAGCAGGAGGCTAAAATAACCCCCAAGACCATAAAATAAACTATCTGGACACCAGCTTATAATTTGAGTTTAACTCAGCTCAAAGATCCCAGGAAGATTAGGTTTGCACCTTCCAGCAGAAGCTCTTCCCACCTCTCATCCTGCTTTCATGTTCCCCTCCAGCCATTTTCCACTCTCCTGGGAGTCCCAACCAGCCAGCCTGGAGCAAGGCTAGGCTTGAAAGAGCCAGAGCTTGGGACACAAATGGACAAACTGGATCACTAAGAGCCAGTCTGACTGGGCCCTTCGGCCCTGAGAGCCTGCCCTAGTTTGGGAGGCCCCACGAACTCTGCATTTTGGCTGCCCAAAATGTGAATTTTGATTCAAAGCTGTGTCAGAAGGGCCAACGTGGGCCTGAGCACTCTGGGGGGAGCAGAAGCACTGCAGTTCTGGTCTCAGCAGCTGTAAAACTGCCCCTCCATGGCTTTTGTTTGGAAGGAAGAACACACAAAAGGTCAGGGACTGCAGCACAAAACCCTCATCACACCCCAGACCCTCGGTGACCGAGCCAAGGGCCACCACCAGGTTCTGCTGCCTTCACAAAAACATCTCAGGACAAACGCACTGATGTTTGCACACCTGGGAGGCTGTCAAGGCTGAGGCAGCTCCCCAGTGGTGCTTCCCCTCTGTCCCTGACATGAGCCATCCCTGCTCCGGCTGGGAACGCAGCGGGCTCCCGGCCAAGCCCGGGGTGACAGTCACATGTCAGGCACCAGTTCACCAGGGAACCATTCCCCACTGCCAGCCCCAGCTCCCCACCAGCACAGCCAGTCCAGCCAGCCAGAGAAGCTGTTTTCCAAGGCAGAGTTTGAAAAAACTGATCAGCTCCTAGAAGACACAGAGGGCTATTCCCCCAAACTGAACAAACACCACACAGGCGACCCAGGGGAGCTCCTGCTCTGCGTTTGCTGCCAGCTGGAGTCACTCACCCGGGGCACGGCTCCAGCACTGCTCCTGGAGTTAAGAGTTTTGTGCTCTCAGGCTTAGAGAGACAAGATATAGGTCACAAAGTGTCAGATGCAGAGCTGGGCCCAGTGCTTGCAGAAGATCTCGTTCCAGATTAATTTCCTAACCCCAAAGAGCATCTGCTTGACCCCGTTCTGGGCACGGCTCAGGACCTGCAGCACTCCAGACCCGTAAGCTCCAAGGTTACTCGAGTTCCCCAGGCCTGTCCGTGTGAGATGTAGTCAGAAAACAGGGAAAAAACCCAATTGCTCGAGTCAGCTTTGTCCCAAGTCATCCCAGGAACCTCCAGCCTGCAGAGCAGCAGGGAGCAGAGCACTCTGCCATTCCCTGGGAGCTCCCACCCACCAACCTCCACCTGGAGCTCGTCCCCCCTGGCTGCAGGCAGTGGCTTCAGGGCTGCATTTTTCCCCAGAGGGTTGGATATTTCCAGGGTTAGGCAGCTGCTGACCTGCTTCCCAAAACAGCAGCTCACCTTCCGTGTGGTTGGGATAATTGACTCTGACAGCCAGGCAGGAGCAAATCCTGCTGCGTCCTGACCTGCCGCTTCCCACCTCCCAAACAACAACAACAGGATAAATAACTGCCTTTTGGGTTACTTGTTCCAGCTTAGTCAGCCCTAAACACAGGGTCTGCCCGCACGGCCGGCCTCAATTACAGCCCTCGGTCATCCCGTGCTTGAAGCTGCTGCTGGCAGCATCCTTTGGGCAGCCCCGACCCCGGATCGCCGCAGAGAGGGAACCAGAGAGGGCTAACTGCTGCAATATCCGATGCTGCTCGGTGCCGTGGAGCTGCCCCAGCCAAGGGCAGCGTCCTGCCCGCAGCTCCCGTCTGTCATTCAGCTCAAACAAAGCTCGAGCCGCCAAACCCCAGCGCTGCTGCCCCCGGCAGATGCGGCAGGAACTCGAGGAACTCCAAACCAGCCTTTCAAATGTCACCTTTCCATCTCTCAGACTTAACTCTAACTATTTCTCAAGCAGCTGAGGCTCCAAAATCCCGGTTATTGTGAAAGCCGGTTGGGTTTTAGCGCCGTGAATAGGCTTTTTAATTAGAAGCCAACATGCCCGATTTTACATTTGATGAGTCATTACTGAGGAATGAAGTCGCCTCCCAAATATGAATATGCATCAGCTCATTCGAGCTACATTGTTAGTTTAATATTAAACACAGTTATTACTTGATGGCTAAACTAACAGGAGCTCGTGAAGAAGCCGAAGTCTCGGGCAGGCTCTGGAGGATTCAGCCAGTGGTGCCCAGAAATCAAAGGACACGGACATTTGATCCGGCCTTTGAATTAATAACTCTGCCTCTTCCAACACGAGCCCAACATGTCCACCAGCACGAAGCCATTTCGTGGAAGCAGCTCCAAAAAAAGCCACTTTTGCCCTGGCCACACACATTTCACTGCTTTTTAGGGCAACAAATTAACTCAAAAAGAGGCAGAACAACGTAAGAGGGGAGGAAGCTAAGCAGGATCTACGGCACAAGCTGCAGCAGCCCCGGGGATGGGGCATGGATTTTAAAGACATGTGAGCTTTTCAGGAGGGTCCCTCCAGCTTTAAGCATTCCTGCTGTGGCTGCTGGCAGGCCCAGCCCCACCAGGAGCCCCAGGACTGGGAAGTGGGGCCAGCTGAGCACACAGCACCCCCAGGATGATGCGGGCCAGTCCCCCCAAAACTCTTCACTCCCCCTGGAGCAGCCAGGCCAGGCTGGACAGGACTTGGAGCAGCCTGCTCTGGTGGAAGGTGTTCCTGCCTATAGCAGGGGGCAGGAACGAGATGCTTTTCCCGAATTCCAAGCCTGCCAGAAGCCAAGCAGCACTCGGACAACGCTGCGAGACACACAGGGGAATTTCTGGGGGTGTCCGGTGCAGAGCCACGGCTGGACTCTTGCGAGTCCCCTCCAGCTGGGGGTATTCGGCGATCTTTAAGGCCCCTTCCAGCCCGAGCCATTCAAAGGCTCCGCGCTC
>VWZT01001043.1:0-11388 GCA_013397055.1 Pachycephala philippinensis
CAAAGCACGACATCATGATTGCCTTTATTGCCCCAGGAATCTGCCTTAGGAAATGGACCACATAAATGATTGCTGGGAAAGAAGGTAGTTTACTTTGTACCCTTTGCAAATGGCTTGTTTCCATGGCAAGTGTGACTAAAGAATTAGAAACAAAAAGCATATATTGAAATACATAAATGGAATATATACTCATACCAAATGTAACTATATGGAACAGCCAATTCCATCAAGGTTTCTGCATCAAGCGGTATTGAAAGTACCAGCACAACACTGGCACTTGCTTTCGGTGCCACTTTCGGCAATAATTTCAGACATACAGAAAAAGTAATATTATTGTTTGTGGTCAGTCAGGTTGAGGAATAGGAAAAAGCAAAGTGTGTTATTAACCATCCCCCTAATTTATAGTAATGCAATGCAACAGCATTTAAATGTGTAGAAAAGGGAATAGAATAAATGTGAAAAATTATTGCATAGATGACAGAGCTGCTGACTAACACCTGAGGTATGATTGCATAGTGTTTGTTTTTAGTAAACAGTTGCAGGTCTTAGTCTTACAAATAAGTATACATTTTTTCCTCTTCAGTGGCTGGTTTGACTGGCTTTCTTGCAAAGAATAATATGAGTGGGTGTTGCAGGGCGGAATTAAAAACAGATTATGTGTGCAGATAGCTAGTGATCTACCCAGGTAGCGTTGAGAATTAGTGTTGTTTCATTATTCTGCTTTCTGCCTCTTTTACCTGTGTTTAAAATGAAATTCAAAACCTGAAGTACCTCAGGATAAGGATTCTCTTTGCAAATAAAAATGTGTTTCTTTAATAATTTAAATAAAAAATTTTGTATAGTGGCTGATGTTACAGTGTCCTTACTTTACAACATGGATAAAAGTGAAAATATCTTCCTTTTGTTGGGTACCTTTTATGCAAACTCTTCCTAAATGCCAGGAATAAATTTCTAAGATTGGCCTTTGTATGTTCTATAGAAACACTAGGAAGGTTTTAACTTAAAACTACTGTACAGGTAGAAGAACTGTTGGAGAGTGAGGTAGACAACAGTAATATATTTTAGTTACTATTTAGCAGCCCACTGATAATCATTGCATTCAGTTTTAGGTTAGCAGGGGCTATTCTGATAAAATGAAAGCAGAAAAAAAAGGTACATTAAATAAATAACATTTGTGCAGCCTTCTTTTAGTGTTCAGAAATAAAGCAACGAACAAGCTAAAAGGAATCACCCAGGAATTTCAGGGTAGCACATCAGATTTCATCTTGCTATGATTTTTTGACAACCTTCATGGGAGGAGCTGAAAACATGACTGATGCTCCTGTGGGGGAATTATGCTGTTCTTGGTAGTTTTCCCTATAGCTTTCTCTATAATGTAACCTCATGTTGAAGCTAGGAAATACTCAGAATGTTTTCCTGCTTTCTTTTAACAATCCAACAAATAAGATTATTAAAATCTTCTACTATACTTTAACAAAGAAAAGAACAGGATGGTTTCATCCTTTTAAACCACAGCCACAAATTGAAAGACCATGATCTGTGTAACTTAGAGCTCCATGCTTTAACAAGTATCTATACTGGATACAGCCAAATTAGTGTTTCCAAAATTTATGCAGCTGTCCAAAAGGGAAATGCGGCTCTTGGTGAAATCCTCAACATACAACTGCTGTGAAAGAAAATAAGTATTCCAGAGCATCCATAGCCCTTGGATGCCCAGGCAATCAGTAGAAGTCAGCCTCCATCCACACCTGGCAAAGTCAGCTTCTAAGGGCAGCAAGACAATGGAGAAAACAAAATAACATCTTCAATTTTAATATTCATTATTTTCATCTTTATTTCCATTGTTATTTATGTAGGATAATTCAAAAAATTATTTTAGCTTTATACTTTGTTCTACACTGTTATATACTATGACAGCAACACATAATGATACCCAAACTGATCTTAAAGTTCTTGTTTTACTTTGTTGGAATCAAGATGATAATTATTAATCCCTTTAATGAATAAAAAATACCAAAAATATAATAATTGGAAATGCATTTGTGTGGCTTCAGTATGTAATTTGATATACTAGGAATAGTATTGACAACAAACATACGCGTGACACCAATTTAATCACTACACACTTGAACACTGTGTTTGTCTTAGCACTTGCTCTGTAGAAAGTTGGAGACAATATTCTAAACCAATAATGAAAGCCCATCCCTCAGACACTATCCTCCTTAATTTTTTTTTTCTCTTCAGCAGTCTTCTGGCTATCCTAAACCTGGGTAGGAGTGAGCTTTTGATGCATATTTTTTTCTTCAATTATTTTAGTCCAGTGCTTTTGAGCTGCAAGAATCTGGAGCAATGAATTAGATATTAAGGTGTACATGCCATGAAAAATATTTTCCTGTGCTTGTTCTATAGCTCCTAGTCAATAAATTCATTTTCTACCCTAGTGTTTCATGCATTATGAGATAGAGTATATCATCATTTTGTATTTTATTTCAGTTAATACTCCTCATCTGGCCCATATCTGGAATACTAATATAAGTCAGGAAGTTCTGTATACCGTCCTATTTCACATAATATTTTTTTTTTAACAGGATTGATGATTTTTATTAGAAAAACAAGCTTACAACCATGCAAAAACCTGGGTGCACATTTTGCTCATAATACAGCATAGCACAATTCTCTCAGGCATGACATGATGCCCAGTGTTAGTGACAGCAACATGACATTCCCCGTATATTCTCCCTCTTTACATCTGTCATCACTACTCTGAAAAATGAATACTTGATGAGGAGAGGAGGGGGGAAGGCTGACAAATAGACAGCTCCCATTGCAGAAGCTTCTTGACAAACTCTCTGAGGAGTGCTGTGTCAAACCTCATGTCATGATCTGCATCAGTACCCAATGCGCGAGCAGACCAGAGGGGAAAAAAAAGTCATATCCATGGGTGTGATGAAAGATTATTGCTTTACTATCTCTTTGTGTCTTTCACTGGGATGGTAGATCCATCCAGTACACCTTATCTTCCGATTAGAAATCTTACACTTCTGGGGAAGCTCTTTCTCCATTTTGTAGATTTCTTTCTGGTGTTCTTTCAGTGCCTGACAAAATGAGGGTGATCATGAGTATAATAAAGTCAAGGGAATAAATCTGACTTACACAAATAAGTGCTCTGTCAAAGATAATTTCCAGTTGTTCTGTTCAGCAACACCTTGTGAGGCTACGGACTCAAAGTTGTGGGGGTTTTTAAAGAATGTCCTTTTACAAGGGCTCTATGAAGACAAATTGAAGATCTATTCATTGTCATGAAAAAGTTTAATTTGTTATAAACTTCAATAAGTTTCCGGTCATTTCCTGCCACTGCAGCTCTCTGGTTCTCACTCCCCAGCCCTATCATGAGAGTTTTAGAATTTTTAGTTCTCTGCCTACTATTTAACTCTTAAGAAATATCTTAAATAATATCCTCACAAAGAACTGAACATATGATTGGACTTCATTCTTTCTTCAACTGTTTTTTTCACAAAATGTGGAAAAAAAGATGCAATCAAACAGAGCATAATTTGCTAGAGCAGAAATGCTGTTCTGTTACATGAATTTCAATGCAGAATGAAAGATTTCATCATGTAGCTCATTTTCTGAAGAACTGTGATTCCACATTGAAACAGTTTTCTGATAAAATCTAAGAAAACAAGGATTCTTGCATCCTTCAGTTTCTGCGCAGAGTCTTTCATCATTTAAACCTGTCCTATTTGGCTGCTCCTGCTTCTTGTTCTGACAGGTATAGGCAATAATTAGTAAAAATAAAATGTAAGAGACGATGTGACACAAAACTCTTCAGGAACATTTCTCTCTCACAGGTTTGCATTTGTTTAGTTGATTTATTTTCTGCAGAATGTCCTGTCACATCTTAGTGGTCATTCAAAAGCTGTGCAGTATTCTTGCCTACACAACCTGGTAAGCATAAAAAGGCAACTTTTTTTCAATAAGTCTGTACAACAGATATCCCAAAGACATTTCTCACTGAATGTTGCTAAAGGCCAAACGTAATCTAATGGCAAGCCTGGTTATTAAAATGTTAGAAGGATACGATTGCCCAGCTGTGTCCTCAGCCATAAACTGCTCCATGACAGGCAGCCTTGAAATTAATCAAGTCTGTCCTGATGCTGATAGAAAGATGCTGAAGGGCTATCCCAAGAAAGAATCTAGTAATAAAATACCAGTACAAGGAATATTGTAGTTATTCATTATGGTATCTGGCAACAGGTGTTTTATGATTACTTTTTACA
Source organism: Pachycephala philippinensis (assembly GCA_013397055.1). Classification (NCBI taxonomy): domain Eukaryota; kingdom Metazoa; phylum Chordata; class Aves; order Passeriformes; genus Pachycephala; species Pachycephala philippinensis. Next base: position 4,281 of record VWZT01001043.1, read on the forward strand.
CACAGGAAATCCAGAATATTGAATCCCTGGAGTTATTAGAAATGGTTTTTTTGCTGTGTTTTTGTACTCTGCATTCAGAGCTCTCACTGAAAAGTCATCATCTTATTGAAACAGGCATTACTGAAGTGAGCATTTAAATAGAGACTCACATAAAAGACAATGAGGTATTTATAAAGCTATAAAAAAGGAGAATGTAAAGAAAGAAAACAATGAATCATCTTTGATAATGAGCTTGGCTGCCATGACTTCTGGTGTTGTTAATGTCACCTGTGAAGACAGAATTAAGATTGAAGACATTGGTGAAGCAAAAGAATCTAAAGGTATTTGAGGGAAAGAGGTAAGTCTAGAAAACTGTGTTAGCCAACTAATGAATTTAATGTATATGGAACTGGGACAAGACTTACAGGTTCAACACATCCGTTTTTAGAAATCTATATAGAACAATTCCCTTTGCATTCCTAAAAAACTCTGCAAAGACAGCACTCAAAAAAAATTCACAGAAGACTAGAGTGAAAGAGTGCAGAGAGCTTTGATGAGTAAGAGATACAAGCTGAAACCAAAGAGCCCCTCAGTCTAAGGAATCATCCCCAGAAAACTGTCTCATTATCTGCATACCCTGGTAACCTGTGAAACCTCAACAGACACAGATTATGCAGAAATTGCACTATGACAGCAGGTATAGAGTTTGAACCTCTGGCTAAGAAATGCGTTTCTCTGGCAGAGACCTTTGTGTCTTGTTTGTGTCTTGGGTATTTTGTGCAACCAGCATCCTGGTCGTCTTCATAGGTGCAAGTGAGCAGCTGCACCTTTACTGCGAGTTAGAATCATATTCAGGTAGAGAGTAATCTAGTGTTTTCCTAAGGGTATCTGGTTTTGCACATAATGAGACAATTGTTCAGGCATTTGTGAAAATGCCAGTTGAATTGGGAAGCAGTTTAACCATTTCCCCAGGAACCCAGATGCTCCATCTCTCTGCTTGGGAAAACATGTGGGTATAGTTACAGCTGCCAATATTGTCCAGTTCTCCATATGTCACCACAGTGTTAATGGGGCCATTTCACTGTGCTGGGAAACCACATACCTTAAGATAAATTCATAGCCATATCAGCTGGATGTTTGCTTTGGAGCTGCTATTGAAATTGGACTTAGGACTCAGTAATTTACTGCCTTTTTTCCCTATAGATTTGTGCAATACTTGGTTTGTTCCAAACTGAATTAGCTGTGGCGTTGTTTGCTCTTATCGTGTAAAAAGACAAAATCAAAATCAAACCAAAAACCAAAAAATACCCAGCTCTCAATGGAGTTTTCCTTGAATTTATCTCTGTAATTTCATGCCATGAAAATTCGCTTCTTGAGAACCACTTACAGTTCTGGTCTCAGGGGTTTGTGAAGGTAGAGAGAAGGTACAGGAAAGTATAAGAGCAATGATTGTGATCAAAAGGATGGAGCAGTTTTACGATGTGAGACTGAAAGATCTTTGCTCTGAGAGATGGTTGAGGGCATAATCTGAGGTTTATAGAATCATGAAGATAGTAGATGAGGTGAATGCCAAACAATTATTCAGCAAATCACATAACACTTTGGAGCTGGTCAGAGTTTAATTTGAAACTCACTTTCCAGAATTTGATGAGGGTGGCTGGGCTGTGCTGAGCCTGAGCTGGGTGCAGAAGGCAATCCCTGTGGGATAAACAGCAACAGGAATACGGGGGCTATAGGGGCAGACCGCACCCCTTCCCGAGGAGGAGGGGCAAGGGAGAAGTCTGGGTGACAAATGGTCCAAGACTGAGACAAAAGAAACCCCATCAAAAATACCACAGTTCCTCATGACAAAGACCTAGCAGGGGGACAGTGGCTTGTCACAAATTCTCCTCCCCACCCCAATCTTTGGGGAAGGCTGATACTATATGGTATAGGATGCAGAGGGACATCAGAAGGGTGAGCAAAATTCCAGGGAAAAGACTTGGATACAAGGAAGGTCTTTCGAAAAACAGAAAAAAATTGTAACTAATACTATTATTAAATATTTCCCAGTTTTGATAACTTGACATTAATTGAACTGTTTATGGATTATTTGCTCCATACATGACACATTCCTTTTTGCTTATTTCAAAGCTTTGGGTGTGACACTGCCTCTTCTCCCAGAGTCCTTCTGTGCAGAGAAGTGAGGGAGTCTGACGGTGGCAATTTCAGTCTCTCTCTGTAGTGTGAGTCACATGCAGTGAAGTTGCTGCTACAACCCATGTCTTTGGATACAGATGAGGGATGTTCGATCCAGGTGCTCATGACTGGGGAGGTGGGCAATAAAATAGTGGTGATTCCTGTGGTCCCGATGGAGGAAGGTTTCAGCATCTGTGTTTGATTCTTCATGGTGTAGGAAAGGTGGTGCAAGAGAAGACCTTCTGCAGAAACTGCTGTTCCTGCTGCTGTTGTGCTCAGTGGGGTCTTCAGAAAGACCCAGAGAAATCAACGAATCAGTCCTTCTCTCCCTGCATTTCTTATGGGTTCTGAAGCATGTGTGGGCATGGAATCATAGCCTAACATGCTTCTCCTAAGTATCTCCTAAGTATTTAAGTATGTTGGTAGTTTGAGACTGCTGGAGACAAAGAACTGTGCTAGAAAGACCATTGTTCAGTGTAGCAGTGAATTTCAAATGATTTGGCTCCTGTTTGTCATTCCTGTACATTTAATCAGTCCAGTGTATTAAAATATGCTATGTTCATAATGGGAGCTAAAAGGGATACCCATGCTACCTGCTATGATGATCTCAAAATACAGATTATTAACTACTGTTTAACTGGCCTGGGAAAATATCTTGACCAAAAAAAAGTGTATCAGGCTCATTACTTCAGAAAAAAAAAAAAAAAAGAAAAAATGTCTTGAAAATCCAAACTCTATGCTTCATTCAGTACAGTTGCTTTCAAACACAAATGCAAATATTTCTCTGAAAAGAAATTACTGAAAACACTTTGTTGAAGCTTAGAAATTAAATGCACTTACTAGGAAATTAAATATGTGACATTCTAAAAGTATACTTAAGCTGTCATGTTGGTGTAAAACTAAAATCAGACCTCTGGTCTCCCAGCTGTTTCCATGACAATTAATTCACAATAGGTGACCTCCTTGATTTTGAAAAGTAAAGGTTATTATGTTTGTAAGAGGAGTACTAGGATATTCTTTATGTGGTCTACTCATGTTCTATTTGTTTAATAACTATTGACTGTACCCTTTGTTTTTTCTTTAAGCAAATTACTGGCAAAATAACTACTGGATGGATATCGAAATTCTTAGATCTGTTTCTTAATAATATGGTTGTTACATACATTTGAGGAATTTTAAACATCAATCCCATACATAAACACAGGGACACAACCACAGAAAGATATACAGAGTGTTTAAGGTCAGGTTGGATGGAGCTCTGAGCAACCTGGTCTAGTGGAAAGTGTCCCTGCCTATGGCAGTGGGCTGGAAATAGATTATGTTTAAGGTCCCTTCCAGCCATTCTGTGGTTCTGTGGTTCTGTGATTCTACAATCTCCACAATCTCCACATGTATCCTTACACATATAGAGAGACAGAAACAAAGAACATACCACTTTCTTCAGGTAAATTTAGTTGGTTCTCTTTTTTAAACAACGTTAAATTGTGGGGATGTCACTCAGTCATGTACCACGGAAAGGAAACCATGGTCTGCTTTTCATTAGCCCATGTATATTTTAGCAGCAGAGCTTTAAGAGGTAATGCAAAGTCTTTGAATTGCAGTGGGTTTGTGCTAGATAACAAAATTAATCCTGAGATTAGCATGCAGACACCAAGCAATGTTCATATTAGACATGGTGTAATGACATTTATAGCCACGTATTTCACCAGCGCTGAATTTTTTGTTTAATTTTTTTCTATTACAGGATTTGTACTTAGAGGTTTTAGCTCTGGGAAAAGCTAAGTTTCCTAGAAACTTATGTCTGTGGGTTGGGAGGGAGAACTGGCTAGGAAATAAATGGTGAAGATTTATCAATAACAAAGGGGGGATAAATCAGATATACATCAAATAAACAGTTAGAATTAAGCAATTGCAGTCTAATGGCTAGAATACTGGACTTATAGCTAGACAGTAAAGATACCTTTTTAATGCTACCTGTCTCAGACAATGAGTGCTCCACCAAGTGTACAGACAATTACACAGTTTAGAACACATATTTATCTTAGTAAGTTATCTCTCTGAAAATAACATTAAAAAAAATCTAACATTTTGAGTTTCACAAAAGGTTATATTTCTACGTAAGTGCTTTAATTTTAGAACAGTTTATTCTTGACACAGGTCTGCATTCCCAACCCTGTGGCTTCTCTGTGCTCCTGACAGCCTGTGCTGTCTCAAGGGACCATGTGAGATGCTGGCTTGAGCATTCGAAAACCTTCCCTACACTGGCTCTGAAGTGCCACAAAGCCATTCCCCTGCTGCCACCTTCCCAAAAGTGCTACATGGAGCTGCAGGAGACCAAAGCAGGGGCATCTCTTCTTGCCCAGGTGCTCTCTTATTTTCTCATTCTGCAACGTGCTGTCAAAACATTAGTAAACAAAAAAAAAGTCATGAGTGAGATCCTGAACCCAGAAACAGAGATGAAAATCTCCTTGTCAACTCTTCAGGCCCCTGGGCCATCTGATCTCTTTTAATAATCCACCTGTATCCAGGATGATGTCACCCTTCTTAATCTCCTTACCTATTACAGACTTCTCTGTTGCTGTTTCCTTATACTTTCATTGTTTTCCTATGCATTTTTTATAATAGGAGCCATTTTGACACATTTACCCTTTCAAAATAAAGCGTGTTTTCTATTTTGAACCTTAACACTGTATATTTTGGGGAACCTTAGACTAATGAGCTTGAATTTCTTCTTAAAAAATCAAATCCTTACTTAAAAGTTGAAGAATCTGCAGCAGTTAGGGCATAAAAATCCTGCTCCTATCCAGTTTTGTTCTTCTGATCTTGACGTTTGCAAAAACAACAATTTTAAAAGAGCAGAGTGCATGATGTGGGGAAGAAATATATTTGAGGTTTTGTAGGCAGGCAGTGTTAACTTTTAGGTAGAACTTATAGACAATACAGGGTTCACCAAACTAGTTGCATTAAAGTTCTCTGTTAATAACAATCTTTATTTCCATTTTCTACGCCAAACAGCAACTTTGATATTGGACAAAATAATTTCTTGAACGGGTGGGAAAGACTCAGCTTTTCACCCTAGAACTACTTTAGCAATTTTCTTAACAACAGTTTAAAGAGCTAATCATATCTTCATCCTTTAGAAGTGGACTTATGAAATCCCAAAATTAAATCTCTTTCAGAATTATTACTTATTAAAGACCAAATTTTTCCTAAGATCATAAAATGTATGAACTCCGGTAGAGAGCCTTTTCAAAATTTCGTTAGGTACTTTGGGACACCCAGGAAGTTATGAAAGTTTTGTAACAAAAGCCTGAGCCAGCCAGGACTGGGCACACAACAGGCTCTCTCTACCCTCTCATTTGGAGTTAAAGGGAGGACACTCAGCACTTCAAAGGACCTCAGTCTCTCAGCCATTGTGCATAAAAAAATCACTGGCGCAGTTCTGTTCATGCACAACTCAGTGAGAACAGTCAGGATTATTTTTTTGAATTATTTAAAAATTAACTATTTTTTCATAGCCTAATTCTGCTGATGTGGGATGGAGACAGTGTACACCATAAATAGGGCACATCTGTTTTAATTAAGTTGTTTCTGTGCTGTGGGAAAACCTACCCCTTTTTTTTCGGTCTTATCCACATGAATTGGTAAAACTCTAAATTTTGCTCATTTTCTGTGCTTCCACTGGCACTTCTTTTTCTCCCTCGAGGTAGTACTGAAATGCTCAACCTAGGTCAAGCATTTTTTAGTTTCACACAGATTTTTATTACTGTTTGTTTTCTGCAGTCTATTTATTTCATTGTGATTAGCATCTTCTAGTGTTAAAAGAATACATTATGAATACCTGGGTGAATCCATTGTAGCATATTCCCAACAACAAAGCCTTTAATTTTGAATGTTAGAATGCTGTCAGTTGTTTTCTTTATATATTCTGTCTTCAAAGAGCCCAGGTCAGGAGTGCTGGGGCTGTCTGAGGCACTGGTTTTGCTTGCCAAGACTCTGAAAGACTTCTAAGCTATATTGTGCAGTTCATTTTATATTCAAGGTAATGCTAAAAATAGCAAAATATTAAAAATATAAACATATCGATATAATCAATAAACATTTCTTCCTCAAATATTACTTACTTTAAAGATCTATTCCACTATCACCGTAGTTTATGTAAAATTGCCTCATGTCAATCTGAGCTTGTACCTAAAGAAAAGCTAATTCTGAGTGGCCAAAGGAAAGAAGGATGCACAGGTAGCTTATGAGTCACTGTAGTTTCTATTCAGAAACACAAGAACTAAGCATTTATAATCAGTGTTAATGATAGCCAAAGACTAAATAATAGTTAACATCTTCCTATGGAATAAGCTTCTAAATAAATTCATGCCTATTTTCTAATGAACACACATTATCCTCAGTATTATACATAATCTCTTAGAATGTGTTTACTGCTTCATGTCAGCCCTCTGTCAGCACCATTTAACTCCCTGAAAATGCAGCCCACAAGGAATTGCCCTCAACATCTGTAGAGACTGGCATTTTAATTTGTGGAATGGGTAACATCTTCCATATGAATTCCTATGCAAACCTGTAATAATACATCAAAAGGGGAAAATTACATTGTTTTACATAGCTCTAAAAAGATTTTAAAAATTTATACCAAGCTGTTGGATTAGTGTTTCACGTGATACTTGAAATAGTTAGTAAGTATACATAATTTATATTGTTATTTATAGTGACTGTAATCAAAATGGCTGTCTGACAGACAGAAACTTTATTTTAAGGGAAAAAATACTTAAATTTCTCACTTTTTGTTCCTTCTTTTTTTTCTTCAAGAGCAGTGGGCAAAAAATAATAAAAAACCTGAAAAAGAATTCTTCTTTTTTCTTTGGTTCACGCAAACAAAAGTTTTATCTGGAATGGTTTCCCTTCCCTTCCCTTCCCTTCCCTTCCCTTCCCTTTTTTT
>VWZT01001043.1:11568-83243 GCA_013397055.1 Pachycephala philippinensis
ATCCTTTACTCACGTTTGCATTCCCTTCCCTTCCCTTCCCTTCCCTTCCCTTCCCTTCCCTTCCTTTTTTTATTTCCTTTTCTTTTCCTCTCAATAATATTTTTTAATGACAGTATTTTTGTTATGGTGCAGATGTAAAAAATACATATTTTTTTTTAAACCAGCACAAGAAATGTGCATTTTTCCATTTTTCCTGGAATTTAGAAAGGACCCATAAAAAATAGTCATTAAATAATGTGTTTTCCCACTGTATTTGTCTCCTTTGATGAAGTTCAGACTTATTTTCAAACTGAGAAACATAATATGTAATTTTTTAACTTTAAGATGAACCATTGCAGGCTACGAAAAGATCAGTAGGATCAGAGTGACATTTTAAAACATACATTTAATTGGTTTAGCTCCATATTTCACTGTACATCATTGATTTTGCAGAGGGCCACATATCTATAACCTGAACTTTTCATTTGAGACACTGTTAGGACAGAGGCATAAATGGGACTCAGAGTTATGAGACTGCTTTAGCATTTAACTTTTTTTCTGTTATTTCATAAATATTATTTTATATTAACCTTCACTTAGAAAAGTTCAAAAGAAGAAACATGATATTTTTCCTCAGGGAAAATATTTGAATTGTGTCATAGAACTGGTTTTGGTTAATAACGAGGTGAATTTTTAAGTTGAATTAATAATAATATAACCCCAGTAATGATACAAATGCAATGGAAGTGACAAAAACCTTGATGTACTATTATGGCTGAGAATTTCTTAAAATAAGATTGCAATGTAGAAAATCGAGACTTAAAGACAGCTGACATGTTGTTTTTATTCTTCAGATCTTTCCCCAGTGTGACATTTCTGGATACTCAGCTCCATTGGGATAAGAGGCACTTTCCTCTTATCAGGAAATGCTTTCTGAATTGTGAACTTCTGAAACTGTAACTACATGCATTTCATATTCTCTCTGTCTGCTTTTATGTCTCCCAATTGCTGTTTTCTCCTATTCAAATTTTACTTTCTAATTTTTTTTGAAATTTGATTTACTTTATTATTAAAGTATTGCTTTCCTCTTACAATATTATGCTTTTTCCACATCCTCGGCAATTATGTTGGTCAATAATGCTTTTTACATGTCTCTGTTCAGTAAAGAGAAGGAAATGCTTTTAACTTTGAGTAGATACATTTCAAGCTACTTAAAATAATTTGGATGACAGTAAAGTTAAAGTGCTTACTGACTGATGAACATGCAATCTTAATGCTGTCTTCAGCTTAGATACCATTTTCAAGCTAATGAGTGGCTGATTTTACCCATATGCATGTGACTGTGTGGAGATTTAACTAATAACTAATGGTGGATTTATCCTGATGAATTTAAGTGGCATACCTGAAAGGAGCCTACAGGAAAGTTGGATGGAGAGAGATTAATTAAAAGGGCATGGAGTGACAGGAGAGGGGGGAGTGGCTTCAAACTGACAGAGAGTAGGCTTAGATTGGATATTAGGAAAAAATTCTTCCCTGTGAGGGTGGTGAGGCCCTGGCACAGGTTGCCCAGAGAAGCTGTGGCTGCCCCATCCCTGGAAGTGTCCAAGGCCAGGCTGGGTGGGGGTCTGACCAACCTGGTCTGGTGGGAGGTGTGCCTATGGCAGGTGGGTTGGGACTAAGTGATCTTTTAAGTCCCTTCCAACTCAGGCCATTCTGTGATTCTACACCAGAGTGATGCTTTGCGCATGTTTAGAACCTGCTTTCCAAAACAGTTAGAAAAATAGTAAATGGAGTATTTGCTGCTGTTTTGATTTTTGAAGATACATTTCTCATGGAATAGTCACTTGGAAGGTTTTGAAGCTAGTACCTCAGAAATCACTGGCAAGGCACCCAGGGATGCTAAGATGCAAATGCATGAATTCTGAATACAAGGAAAGTAATAGGAAAAACACCCTCCAACTGTTTGGAGGTAGAAACTAATTCACTGGGCAATGAAGCTGGTAAAGAGTCTAGAGAGTGTTGTATGAGTAGATGGGAATGTTTAGCCTCAGGGGAGACCTTACTGAAGTTCAGGCTGGACCTTAGGAAGGTTTTTTCACTAAAAGGGTTGTCAAGCATTGGAACGGGCTGCCCAGTGAGATGGTGGAGTCACCATCCCTGGAAGTGAGCAAGAAATAGTTGGAGATGGCACTCAGTGCCATGCTCTGGTTGACAAGGTTGGACTTGATGATCTTGGAGGTCTTTCCCAACCTAAATGATTCTGTGATTTTATATTTCAGCTGAGGTAGCCACTGAGGTTTGAGGTTTTCACTTTGAAGTGCTAAGATTTGAACACAACTTGCTACTGAATTATTAAAGCAATGATACAGTAAATCTTATATTTTAAAAGAAATCTGCACAGGGCCATAAGGACTGGTAGGAAAGAATTAAAGACATGTTAGTCTGACCATAATAATACACAAAACTTCAGGAGAGATTTTTGAGCTTCAAAGAGTGGAAGAAATTAAGACAAATTGACCACTTTACAAGACCCTGTCAAAAGCATTTTTGCAGTTCTGAAAAGCTAATTCTTTCCCTAAAAAGGCTATTTTAGACTGGAACAGACACAGTAAAAGAAATAAGCATAAAAGAGAGCCTTTTAATGGTTGGAAAATGTACCTTATAGCAAAAAGAGGCAAAGATGTTCTATGTGTGTTATATATTGAGTAAGGGGGAGGTGAGATGAGGGAACAGAAGCCTTATTAAAAGACATTATTAACACAAGAAAAGAGAGGAAAATTAAATTAATTAAATTTAGGTGGAAATGAGTACAGCTGAGGACAGCTTTGCAACCACCAAAGCAGTGAGATTTTATGAGAATTTCCTGTAACAGAACACTTTTAAAGTTAGGCTTGACCCATTTATGTAAAGGATGATAATTTTTGTAATAAGGGGGTAGAGGGTGTGATTTGTGTAGGTGGGATGACAGAAAATCTATTTCAGTTCTACGTTTTTAGATCTCATGGAGGAACTTCTGGGTCTGCTGTAGAAACTTGCTGATGTGCTGGTAAGGAAAAAAAAAAGGGAATATTTCTGAGAGCACTTTTTGCTTGATATTTGTTTGATAAATTACTGATTTATTTTCTTCCAGGGGATACCATCAGTCCCTGGAATAAATAGAGAATCTGTAAGATGTTAGAGAACAACAATTATGTTCTTATAGTCTCTAATAGAAAAAAATCCAATTTATTCACTGTTCCTATAGCAAATTTGGAGACTAGGGAATAGTAGCTGGATGGTAAGTTGTTCCTTTGTTTTGGCCCTGTATGGTTCAGTATTATAAACAATTTTACCATTTCCAAGGAAGAATTCCTGGGGGACAGGAGTGCAGTGAATACACTGTGCAACTATTCTACTGCATCCCTCTGTACTACAAGTGTGCTTGCCCTTGAATTTCACCAGACTCACTATGAAACTGCATAGAGAGGGTGAGTTCCATTTGGTTGCTCAGGTTTTTCCCATTTGATCAAAAATGCTCAGTTATTCATCTTTTTTGATGGAAAATATATTCATTATATTCAAATGAACAGAGACAGCTTCATAAATAATTATTTAGTAGCTTAGTACAAACATACTGTTGAATGGATTTTTAAGATGGATTTTAAATTAATTGCACTGCCATTTCTAACCCTGATTCTTTTTGAGCAGTTAAAAATTATAATTGACAGGAAATCTGATGTCATCAAAAGTAGTGATAAACATTAACTTCCTTCAGAAAGAAAGGCTATGGTGAGGTTTTTTTGGCATCTTGAATATGACAATCATATTAAAAAAGTCATTCTTTAAAGCCATTTCTCATTTCCTTTATTCTTGTGGCCATCAAAACAAACTCTTTTATGTTTAAGATGAAAGAAAATATGTTTCTGTTTAATCATTCTGAAGAGCTTTTCTTTTTAATATTTAGACTTTCAAATACTGAGTGCAAATATTAAAGTTTCTTTCAGGTGAAAATCTGAAAATTTGGGGGGACTTATGTGTTAAACTTCAGGCTTTAACAGCATCCAGCAACCCAGTACCAACACCAATACATTTTCATATTTTTGCATGAGCAGAAGACTTAAGACCTGTAATTCCATATTATTCAACATTAATCTGATCTCTTTCCCATTAATATCAAAGGTAAAATACCTATTCTGTGGCAATAATATAACTTTTTCCATAATGGATGTGAGATGAGCATAAATACAATTTCAGTATTAAATAAAACTCATAGATAACACATACCAAGTAGGTATGTTGAATTAATTCTGAATTTTATTTTTTCCCCTTTCATTATGCCCATGTAGCTGTGTAAATATATACTTCATGTGATCTTCAAGCTACGAATTTCACTTAATTTTTCAAAGATTCTTTCTGGACAATCGATCTTCTTTCAACCTGTGCTAAGTACCATTAACATTTATGGGAGTTGTAGTACCCAGGGTAAAAGGAGCAAAACACTTAATATTCATTTGGTTTCGATCTTTTCAAATATTAGCCAAGTTGCATTGAAAATTTTGTCATGGTTATCTTGTAAAATCACAGCATAAAACATGATTTTATGATTCTGATATTAAAAATATGCAAACTAAGTATCAGCAGTGAGTGAAGGTTGTGAGTATGGGTCTAAACAATCCATCACTCAAAAAGCTTGTCTTCCACATGTTGAGCTTGTAGTATGCAGTATATTTTTCTTCCTTTATAGTGGTTGGAAGGTAAAGAATAAGGCTGTCTTTGTATAAGAAGCTTCCTCAAATTATATTTGTTAATGCAATTGAATCCTCTATCCTTTTGCTGGTACATGTGAACTATTTGCTTTCCTATTTGTAAATTTTTATTCTAGCTTGAGAATCCCAGAAGAAATTTTAATACCTGACCCTTTGGACATGTGTTGTGACTCTAGCAGTGTATTAATTTTGATTCCATAGGAGGTCTTTAGCTTTTAGTCTTGTGTGACAATACAATAAATAGGTTACTTGGTTATAATTAATGTTTCTTTAAATAGGCCATCAGAGTATAAATCTAACATCAATGGTAATTAATTGGCACTTAAGCAAATATTCAACCATTCCCTTGTTAGACTCACAAAGGCATCAGCTTTGTCTGTAATTATCAGTGCCAGGCTTATTCCATTCTAACAAATCTAGAAAACATAGTGCATGATGTGTATTTCACTATGGCTTTAAGTTACTTTATACAATAAGAGAGAAGGAATATATAACTTCATTGTTTTTCACTTTAAATTATCATTAGTAGAACACACTTTATGACCAGATTCTACTCCAGTGTTCTACCAATCTCTTCTACAGGCCTAAACCCATCATAAATTCTTTAAAATACAGCTCAAATGGCTGGTATTTTACACATAATGTTAATATATTCTAATTGATTTTTAAGAGACACCAGAGTAATAATTGCCCTAGTTGATATGCAGGAGTCATTACACTATGAAAAAATATATAGTTGTTATTTTTATTCATAGGACAAGACACAGGTTTCGTGTTTGCTTTTGCTTTCTTTTTGACACTAACACTGTGAAGAGGAACCAGAAGTGTCTTAATATTATATAAACATTAACTAATTTACTAGTTACAGTGGTGAAGTCATTTGCCATTACCAGCAGAAAGGTAATAGGCTGTTGGTTTCCCTACCCATGCAGGTCCCAGGGAGCAGCTGGGAGGTATTGCTGTTGAGCTGGGTTCCAAGGGGTAAGGGAGAATGTTGGTTTCAGAAATAGCAAAAATTGTCAAGTATAGGATGTAGGGGACATTGGAAGGGTGAGCACAATACCAAGGAAAATTAGTAGATGCTAGGTTGGGCTTCAAACAAAAAAAAAAAAGGTATTGCTGTTGAAATGTTCTATATATCATAATATACACTTTTAAACTGTTGAAACATGAATTTGATTACCAATACATTGTTAATCAATGTATGGTCCACGTACATGTGCCATGTTCCCTTCTGGTCTTTGCAAGATACCATGCATAAAAAATGTTAGGCAATATTTCACTAGATTCTGAAGTGAAAGGAAGATGTAGAATTTCTCTGCCACTTATATTACTTAAGATGCTGTTGGCATGCTGTAAACAAATAGTCCCCGAGGCACTGGTGCATTGAGAGATCCCACTGAAATGTTTGGTCAATGTCATTTAAGGAAATGACCAAATTAAAACAAATTTATATGACAACATGCGGTGATATTCTATATGTAATGATAGCACTAGAAAAAGACACAATGCCTCTGTGGAAAAGAGCAACCTTAATTCTGGTTGTAAGCTTGATTTTTAACCAAGTAGTGAGGAATAAGTTGCTGTAATATGGCTGCTGAGTGTCGTTTGAGGTTCTTTAACATACAGTGCCTGGTGTTCAGCAGCTAGCACAGGAAAGCCTGGCTCTGCCATGCACATGTGTGGTGGGCATATCCCAAAAGCCTGGACCAGCTCGGGGACTGCATGTTCTGGTTTGGTAGATGAACCCCACAGAGTCTGAACTAGGGTAACCAAAACAGCACTTGGTTCAACGGAGTCCTGAGGACCTCAGGGAAACATCTTCCTGGGCATTATTTCTCAGTAAGAAACATATTCTATATAAAAATGTTTAATTAGAAACCATTCTCCTTTGTTCAAATTAGCAAGTCTCTGGAGAGACTAGAAACAATATTAAGGGGGCTGAGAAAATGTATCTACCAGAGGAACTGTCAAATGAACGCTGTCTTCCAATGCTTTTTTGCCATAGTATCCACTGATCTAGCCTGGCTCTTCATATAACTAAATATTCCACTCCGTCTGATAAGCAGCTGAACACTTCTACTCTTCATAAATTTGCGATGACTCGGGGGCATCCAATGAGGCTTAGGGCATGAGAGACTGTGGATGATTGTTTCTTCCAGCTGTATGACCACACACTACATTAATACTAATGAAGTCTCTCAGATTCATCCAGCTGATGCAAATCCAAAGGGATAAAATGCCTTCTTTAGGTCTGCCACCAGTACAAGTTATTTAATTACATTGGAACATTATTCAATAACAGCAGAACTTCAGTAAACCCCACACATTGTTCATGGTAGTCACAACTGCGGTGAAAAAGTTGAACTGATTTTCTGACATTTTAAATGCTTTTGTAAAGTGCTTTTTCTAATGTAAAGGAACATTTTAAAATTTTTAGCAGGTAGTTTATCCTCTGTATAAATACACATTTTAGTGAATTAGTAGGAGGACCCAGCTACCATGAAGTTTCATAGATTTACCTCAATTTCTAAACCTGTTTATCCTTAAATTTTGGCTTCTTTAGTTCTTTCATAAAGTCTGCAGGCACAGACAGATAGAATATTTGACTTTATTTGCTTATTAGATTAAAAAATGGGTTTGGAACATGTCTTTGGGACACATATCTTTGGTCTTATGCATGTCTCCAGGATTTGTCTGACCAAAACTGATTTTTTCAGATGTATTGAAACAGAATTGTCAGGCAAAAAGGATCGGATGTTTGCACCTAAAAGACAGTTTCTTAGCTGGTAGTTCATGCCTTTAAGCCAACAGTTTAATGGTTTTAAGATTCCAGAATATATTTAAGGCTTATCAACGTAGTAAATTATTAAAAAGTCAGTTAAAATCATAGATGAGCTTAGGACAGCACCAAAAACAACAAAAGAAAAAAAGAATCATGCACTAGACTTTATTTGCATCAAAAATTATGAACAACTGAAATTTACATTTTAAAATAAGGTCATACATTTCTGTGAAATTTAACATCAAGCTTTCCCATATATATATGTGCAAGAATATGAGAATTTGGTTTTCTTTTTTTTTTTCAAAGAAAGCTATATAAGCTTTGAAGTATAAAATAATCCCATTTAGCATGGACAGATGAAAGTATTCATGAATAAATACACAGAACTTGTAAATCTGGCATTTAGAATAAAAACACACTCCACTGTCTTGGCATAAATCATTCACTGTGCAAGACTTCTTGGGGCGAAGGAGGAAGAGGA
This sequence comes from Pachycephala philippinensis, assembly GCA_013397055.1. Classification (NCBI taxonomy): domain Eukaryota; kingdom Metazoa; phylum Chordata; class Aves; order Passeriformes; genus Pachycephala; species Pachycephala philippinensis. The sequence goes on from VWZT01001043.1 coordinate 19,559, forward strand.
GAGAAAACACTTGGATGAGTTAGAGAAATTTGCTGGTTTTAAAATTAGTTAGCAATAAAGCAGCATTGGAGATGAAGAAAACTGATGTTAAGGCATCTGATGACAGGCAAAAACCTCTGGTACTATTCACTCATATTTAAAACAAGCCAGCAGTCAAGACATCTGCATTCAATTGTCATTGTTCAGTCCCATCAGCTCCTTTCCTACAGCCTTACAGGAATTTGCATTCACCTTTGTAGTTTATTTGAACAGAAGCTGGAAATTTTTTCCTTTTTCCTCATGATTTTTCTGTTTATGTAGAATCAGATCTTGGCATTCTTTCATTGGAGGAACTGTTTATTTATCTGCAGAACAGGATATCCAAGGAAGTTGTAGAGGACCCATCCCTGGAAGTGTTCAAGGCCAGGTTGGATGGAGCTCTCAGCAGCCTGGTTAGTGGAAGCTGTCCCTGCCCATGGCAGGGGAGTTGGATCAAGAGGAATTTAAAAGTCCCTTCCAACCCAAACCGCTCTTTGAGTCCAGGATTGCACAGTCACTCTCTGGTTTGTATTAACTGCATGTCCTTAGGTCATACTCCCGTTTTCTAGAAACACTGCTCCTGGGGGGTCCTTTACTTATGAATAGAAATGATGAGAGAACAAATACATTTCCAGACATAAGACATATTCTTTTCTTTCATTTTGAAATATTTATGTGAACAGAGTTTTGGTGTAAATATACTTACAAATTCTATTAAAAGAAGGGTTAATATTTACATACACTAGAAGTCCCTCTCAGGATAAGATGGATATGGTTACAATTTTTAACTTTAGAAGTTATTTTTTTACAAAGGTGAAAATTTGCTTTGAATATGCTGATTTTTTTTTCCCAGACAGAATTACATTTATATATGCAATTCTAATAATCTACTGCTTTGAAAACTCCAGTTAGTCTTAAAGCAGTGTTATGCACACTGTCTACACACCTATATTTTGTTACTACCTAAACTACTTTCTTTAATGTTTACACTTCCTAATGTTGAAGCATCTTGAGGTGTTATTAGAGATATCTTAGGAACAAAGGCAAGATAAATAAAACTCTTTAAAGTAGAGAACCCGTTACCACTAAGGTAAATAACATTACACTAATACTTTGATTTTGCTAGAGAAGCACGTGGAGTGAATCAACCTGCAGAAAGGTGAATTGTCTCTCCCCCTTTACACATCATAGCATGCATAAAGCGGTATACAGTGTAAATTAAGTAATAGATATTTAGAGATGTGTGAAGAAGTTAATCAACATTTTGACAACAAAGAAACAGAGAAACAAAATGGATTAGGAAAGGACTGGAATAGATTCAATCTCCTACAGAGGATCCTTCAACCCTTTAAAAAAACTAGAGCAAGTCTGATGCCATATGTTTCAGTCTAAGAAACCTTTTAGGATTGTATTGATCTCACTCTGTCCCTCTGGGACAATGGTGACCATCACTGTGTATCGTTTATATATTTAAAGGAGCACTAGTCTTAAATAAATGGAATGGATAGCAATGAAAGAACCATTATAGTTTCTTTGTCTTTCAGTAAGGTATTGAACTTCATATGAATTTTGTGGTGCAAAATATATACAACTGCATTTTCAATATGTCTTCTCAGAGGAGACAGTTTCTTAATATTTTCTAATTTTTCACTCATATTTTATTGTAAATCTAATATTGGAGTTTCTCTTAAGTAGTTGAAATTCAATCACTAATAAACTGGGGGTTTTCTGCATATAAAGACTATATACATTTATAGATGTAGCTTAAGAATATTATATATGCATGTTGGTTATGTACGCCATGGCAAATAGACACTGAGAATTTGTTTAGCCATTTCCTTCCTGTTCTTCTGATTTTAATTGGAATCAGATCATGTAAAGGTAAAGTCCCTGTTGTGAGGGCTTTTGGATTGGTCTAGACTTTTTTTAAAAAATCAACAAACCCAAACATTACTAATATCTATCTCCTGTGGGAATTCACAGTCCTTATTTATATAAATCAAAAAGTTGACCTAAATTCATTTTGTCAATTTACTCTAAATTCATCTGCTTAAGCCAGAACTAAAACAAATGACCAGTATGAAGCTTAGGGTTTCTGAAACTAAAATTTAATCTGACTTCATTTTGAATTCAGGATAAACACTCTTCATGTTCTCACCATTGACTCTGTTTTCCTGTTCTGTATCATTGCTGAACTATTTCATTTTCCTGTCATTACTCTCCCGCCTTGGGAGGTTCCTGGGATTTCCTGTGGGCAGACAAATCTCCTGAGCAGTCAATTCCAAAGCAATTGCTTATTGCATTGTGTGAATAAATTCTGAACAATGCCTGTGGGTCCTGGATTGGGCACAAGGAATAACAAAAGCACCACAGTTGCTGTAAAAACACATAAATGTTGTAATACATTAGCACTGCTGCTATTGTCTCACATTTAACACTGGGTTAAATCATGATCTTTTACAAATGAACTGTGTAAATGCTAATGGCCATATCTTCAACAAATGTAATTGGAAAGGAATTCACCGTATCTATCACTGCCTTGGGAAGATGCTTGATCAGGTGGGACACTAGCAGGCCTTTATGATTTCTCTGAATCACATGTAGGTATCTGAAATCCACTGAAGTAATTCTTTATATTTCACCTTTGGGGTCTCAGTGAGTAAGATGTTTATACAGATACTTAATCTGAAACATCTCTAGAACGCCACTAGTTTCCCTGGGATTACTCATTTGCTTGTAATTTAGGCATGAAATTGAAGCACTAAATTAAGGATTGATTGAAAAACAGGTTTAAAATACGGTTCCTTAATAGAAACAATTATGTAGTAGCCAAATCCTGTAGCTCTTATTCAAAAAATATAATTGTAATTATACGGAAATTCCTGTGCAAGAAAATATTTTTAAGAGATGAAGTTTACTGAATCTCTTCCATCCATATTATTATCTGACAAATTAATATAAGGGTGATGTTTGTAATGGATGATGTTGTTTTAGAACATTTCATTCTATATACATCTTCGTGGGAGGCGTAAGCTTTGTTCCTAAACGAAGACAGCTTTTGAAATTCTCATATGGGAGGAGTCCTTTTTACACCTTTCAGTTGCCCTTCATTGAAAAGAATATTTCATTGACACAGTATCTAAACCCCTCAAGAGCCTGGAACTACTCTCCTACGACTTCAGAGCTGTTTAATCTCGGCACATACAACTGAGTCTCACAGAAGAGGAAGGTGATCATAGAATCATAGACAGGCTTGGATTTTAAGGGATCTTAAAGATCTTTTCATTCCAATCCCTTTGATGAGGGCAGGGACACCTTCCACTCGACCAGGTTGCTCAGAGCTCCATCCAGCCTGGCCTTGAACACTTCCAGGGATGGGGCATCCACAGCTTCGCTGGACAACCTCTGCCAGGGACTTAACCATCCTCACAGGAAAGAATTTCTACCCACTAGATCTGGTTGTTCCCTTGAGAAAAATCTGTGGTGAAGAGGAGAAAAGTGTAAGGCAAAAGAAAATAGCCTCTTTAGTGAGATATTACAGAGGCTGCAAAAATACTCTTTTGCTTTTTTTGAGCAATATAATAAAGAAGCCTTTCTATACTGAACCACTGAGGATAATAAAATAAATCTAAGGAAGGACCATTAAATGATCTTTGTTAGTAGCTGCTATTTCTGTTAGTTTTATAATTTTGAAATGTCAGAAATAACAAATGAGTTGATAAGAATGTAGAAAAAAATTCTGTAGCAGATAGGCTCTGTTGTGTGAGGAAAGTATGTTCTCTGTATGGTATGCATTTTATTCTGATAAAATTCGTATGATAGAAGAAAAAAGAACAGTTGTATGTTTTCGAAAACTTCTCCCAGGCTTTAAAAAGTCTGTCTTTAATTAAATTGTTGGAATGTTTTACTTTTATAATTCAAGTTTTGAGAGTTTTAAAAGAATTGTGCAAGGATAAGATAGGACAGGAAAGATACAAGAAGGTAAAATTAGTAGTGATCACACATTATTGAAATAAATCATCTTAAATATGGTTTTGGAAATGGATAACAAACAAAATAATTTTTTTCTTGAAATTCCTAACATGAAATCCACTGGCCCTAACCAGACCAGGAAATCTATGTAATCTATGTGTCTAGATGCAGAAATCTGATAGATATCCTGCCTCAAAGTCCCAGTGAGAGCCCAGCACACATTGACCCCTTCCAGCTCTCTGGTTTCGGCACCAAAGTGAGCCAACGAATAGCTCAGGTGTGGCTCAGTTGTTGTCCAGCAAGGATGTTTTCAACAGTGATTTCAAAGAAAACCCAAAATTAATATTTGAATAAAGCAACTGGAAGCACTACTAGATGCCAGTCATCTGGTGACATATAAGAGAGGCTGGCAGTATTCAAGGCAGGGAAAACAGCTGTGTGTGGTTTTGAAGATGCTTTAAATAAGAGATACTAGTTCAATGCTAGTTCCCTGAAGATGTGGAAAGTTCTACTTTGACAAGTTCTATTTTTGCTAGGATCCCCATATTAGTCTATTCAGAGGCAGAAGGGATTAAATTAAACACCAAGAGAACCCATCAGTTGAAAAGCAGGGCTATAAATGGCATCCTTTATCCTGACTCGTAATTTTCTGACGGCATAACCTTAAACACAGGCACTCTGTTTTACAAAGCAACAAGAAAGAGACAGGTATATCTAACTCTGGACACTGGCTGGGATGGATTACCTTGTAATTTCCCCAATAGTTCCTGTCTTCTTTTCTGTGGCAGCATAGATCTACATTCACTGCCGTTATTAAACTGCTGTATATTAGATATCTCATGTATATGAATATTGCATATCACCATGTCCCCCAAATCTGTTGATCTTTATTTTTTATAAAAAGCCTTAAGGATTGAAAGACTTACGAGCTGAAGAAAAAAGGAACTCAAAGACAAAACTGCAAAATAAGCTTGCTGCTAAAGTACTGTTTTTGTGTGATTATAAGTAGCATATACTGTTTGTCACATAGAATGATAGACAGTACAGGGTTGTATAGGCTTCAGTTTAGAAGTGTAGTGATAGATTTATTTAACAGGGACCATTTTGGGACGGGGCATTCATGACTATCTGTTTTGATAGTTCTGATAGACAACAGTATTGTGTAAAGGTTTAGAAGTCTTTATCAAAAAATGTATTTTATTAGGCATACACAAGTTTACTTCTGTAAAGCCTAGAGCTATTTATGTGAATATAAACTCCTTCATTTTCCCAACATATTCAAAATTATCACCTTTCCATGTTTCTGACACTCTCACTTAGTGTTCCTAGAAGCTGCTTAAGTGTATCTGCTTTCTTCTCTTTATCTCAATACATTTTACACTGCAGAATAATAATTTAAAAAAAAACCAAAACAGAACACTTTCAAAGCTCCTAATGTATAATTTTTGACTTCCATGGCTAACTTTTCACAAATTATTAAAAATAAAAACTACTTAGTGTTTAAAAAGTATAGTCTTTTTCCTTTTGACTTCTGTTGCTGTCAAGTCACTTGGTGGCATCACAGTTTTGTTAATAACTTCAGTCTTCTGATGAGTTCTATGGCTGGTTCATCATTGCAAAGCAGGCTACTCGACTCCAGTATCTTTTAAAACTAGCAGGGTTTCTTCCTTTGATCTTAGTGTATTCTATATTAGAACCTTTTTTTTTTAAAGGTATTATCATTTTTATGAGCATGGCTCCTCCGTTCTTACAGAAAAGAATACAACATAAAAATATCTTTTTAAATGAAGTAAAATTATATTTGTTTTTTCATAATGAGAAGTGCACCTAAGAGTGGTCTTACGGATAAAACCCTGAAATAATGGATCCTATGTCGTTTTTGAGTTGCTTTTTCTCTGTCTTGAATATTTAATATACTTCAGTCCTCGGCTGAAAAAAAAAATCTGCTCTACTCAGAATTTAAATATTCATGCTGATGAAGGAAATAATCTGATTAACTGTTCAATATATTGACAGTAATAATGGGTAGAGATAAGAAATCACTGACAATATTGTGAAGACTATCCATCTTTATTTCAAAAGTGACAGCATTTAATTGTTTAAATCATTAATGGTGAAATACATGAGATCAAAATACACAGTGTGTACCTCAGATTGTTTTTCATTCTAAACTGCAGAAACATTTGGAGTATTGTGGCTGATTGAAGTTTATAGTGAAATTTTCTGATTTATAATGAAATATTCATAAACAGTGCAAGTGGGAGTTAGTTTAACCTCAGCATTCAGAGTGCTCAGAAACTAGCAAATTTAAGGACCTTAGCAAGTTTATTGGATTGTACATGAAAGACTTGTACCAGTTGGGAAGTTAGCAGGCTGTAATGTTGCACTCAGTCTTAGGGGAAAAAAGACATAAAGGGAAAAAATCCCTTCTGCAGTGTCCATGCAAGAATATGAAATATTTCCTTTGTTCTGAATTGACTGGGATATAGAAGTATCTTGGCAGAGGAATAAAATCATGTATCTGGTAAGAAAAAAAAGCAAAATGAAAAAGTAAACAATCAAACCCCCCCACTAAATAAAAGAACTTTTTAACTGATGATTCAGATTTCCTATTTGTTTCACCCGGGTGTCATGAGGACACACCATTTTTTGGCTAACTGTCCTGACAGAAAATTCAAACACACAGGGAAAGACTGGAGGTAGCCTTGCTTGTTCCTTAATAGGTTGGAAATAATGCTCCTCTTTTTACTTGTTTTGTGCAGCAAGTTGATGTCTTCACTAGGGGTGAGTGAGTCACTAATTAAATATAGAACCACAACATCAGCCAGCAATCAACCTCGCGCATGAAATCACTAGGGCAGCAAAGGATCTGGTTCATTATTATTATACACTGCTACTGTATTATCTCTAGTTACTGTAATAAACAGACTGGGAGGATGTTTTACCCCTCTGTTTTATACCCATATATTCAGTCCAGCTCTTGGTAGCTGAAAATGCTAGGAAAAAAATTATGCAATGCCTTGACTGATGAATGTGGGTATTGAAGCGTATAAGTGAAAGCGCCTGACTTACACCTGGAGAGAATTAATCAGCCAAAAAGCAATGCCAAGTAGGATATTATATGTTTGCAAAGTACACACTCAAAATGAAGTGAATGTTTTATTAGGAAGTTATGATTCAAATGTTTTGTTTGATCCCTTCTTATTGATGCTTACATCAAACATAATTCTTTTCCCTTCACTTAATCTCTTCTCCCTCAAATCCATCTATTATTTGGCTGTAATTCTTATTTCTGATTTTATTCTAATAAATATTGGTTCACTTTAGTCCCTGTGTTAGTGACTCTTACTACTAAGATGGGCTCGTAGTCCAATATATTAATGGCGTTTCACTGAGCTCTTACTTGCACAGCTAATGCTGAATATTACAAACTTTTGAGTTAAGTGAATATTGACCAAATACATGTCTTTTTTATTACAGTTTTGAGGTACATGGAAACAAAACTTACACCAAAAACTTGAATGTGACAGAAGTTAGGAGCAGAACAACCTCAGTTGAAAGACGAGTGGCAATTGTGAGGGGATGGAAAAGGTTTGGGGAAGAGCCAGGAGATAGAAGGGAGAATGCAACAATCAATGAGGGATGGAAGGAAGATAGAAGTGGATGAAGTAATGTAGCAGAGAAGAGAAAGAACAGTCTGGCTCAAGAACAGCGTTGATTCAAAGCTTTACAGGAAGAAATGAAGATTAATGGTTTTGAGCTAGAGAAGGAAGAAAAGGAAGAGCAGGAAAACAAAAATGGCTATATATTAAAATTGATATATTTGTAATTGGGCAATTTATTACTATTGTTTTAGTACCACTATTGATAAAATAACTTGACCAAATATATGTGCTTCATTCTTGGACTCGATGGATTCTAAGTTCTATTGATATTTCCATATGACAGGATAAGAAATTAAAAAGTACAAACATCCACTAGAAATTTATTTCTCAGGAAAAGTAATGATTACTCAATCCCCTAAAATATAAAATACTCAAATCCATGTATTAAAAAAGCTTAATGTCACATGCCAAGTTGACAACACTGCTTACAGCTGACACCATCCATGAAATAACTTTGACACTGCACTGCATTCTCCTGTGGGAAGTTTGTTTAGCCACAGTTTAAACATTTTAGCAGGGCCTGTTGTATAGGATGAGGGGTAACGGTTTTAAGCTAGAAGACGGCTGATTTAGACTAGATATAAGGAAAAAAATTTTTACAATGAGGATGGTGGAACTCTGGAATGGGGTGCCCAGAGAGGTGGTAGATGCCCCATGCCCGAAAACATTCAAGGTCAGGTTGGATGGGGCTCTGAGCAACTTGATCTAGTTTACGATGTCCCTGCTCACTGCAGGAGTGTAGGACTGGATGACCTCTAAAGGTCCCTTCCAAGCCAAACTATTCTATGATTCTATAAAGTCACAGATTTGCCAGAAGGTTTAGAATCATAAATTCCTCTGTGACCATAGAATATTAATTGCAGAAAATTAATTGGTCTTGTTAATCTGCACCTTTATAAAGATTTGACATCAAAGCAGTACAAACAATGAACAATTAAAGGAAAAAGATTACAGAACTAACAATTGAATATTTTTCTTTATGAGCAAAGAATTTCACCCAAGAAGGAAGTGAATCAGTTTCTGAGGATATTAACTAACCACAGCTTTGTGAAAGGTTTTGATTTGTTTAAGACCATGATTCCTTCCTTTGCTTTTGCTGCTACTTACTCAATGCTTATGACCTTGTCTACCTACAGATACTATACCCATTAAATCCTGTTATTACAGTCTTTATTCAGCCTCATCCACTTCTCCAAATGGAGTTGAGAGAGCAGAAGAGAGAAGAAATATGAAAGTAGATTTAATAGGGATAGATAGTGATTCACAGTGTTTCATAGATACCATTAAGATAACAAACAATGTATTCTCGATGAATAAATAGGGTTTTATAAAAGCCTTCCAGCTTGCTCCTGCTGATAGCTTTTAAAGTTTCAAGAGCTAAAACATACATTTCCTTCAGTCAAGGTTGTACTTTTCAGTCATAGGGACATTAAGGTTCTAAGGGACCCACTGAATGAATGTCAGTCCTCTTTTATACTCAGTGAATATCTCTTTCTCAATGCATGAATTGAGAAGAGATTATGATTTTTATGAACTTGTTCTGTTTGGTATTGTTCACTGGATTTTTTTGTGTGACCTGGCTGGTTTCAACAAACACCAGTCACTATAGTATTATGTGGGTATAGCTGATGGCAATTTGGTATAGCAAGTCAAATACAATTGGTATTTTTTAAAGAAATGAAAACTTTTTTGCCTTTTGATAGCCGAGATGTATTGCAATTGCATTGCAACCCATAGAGCAACTCTATTCTGCTTCTCTAGTGCCAATATGCTTGAAACTATGTAGGCCCACATCCCGGTTCAAAAGGACCTTAGTAATCCCTTTCAACAGCAAAAAATTCAGAAATATAGATGTTATGTGGGAATTCTATAATTTTTGTTCAAAATCTGCATCTTATGTGAACCTCATTTGTGTGTTTAAGCATCCTACTAATGAATAGACTAAAGAATAGCCACACCACCTGCAAAAACATCCAGCGTGGATGCTCAGATTTCTTCTCACCCCATTGCCCCTCATCCTCTTTCATGCTATAGGGTCACTGTATCACTACCTCTCTCTTGACTATATGGTTTTGCTACTATGTAAACTTCTGCAGTCCTCTCAGTGATCTCAGAACAATATATGTAGGGTTGGGGGGGGCTAATAATCTTAGCCTCCAAATTATTATAATAGGATTTATGCAAGATTAAAGAAAAGGCTACAATTTCAATTGTATCTGTGATTGAGGAGATGCTAAATATATTTGTGAAATAAAAGACTCCTTATGAATTTGTGTATTTAACCATTTCCCTCCCTTTTTTCTGTTGTATGATTTCACAGAATCAAACATTGGAGAGATTACTTTTCTTTGTAGAGTCTAAGAAGCATCATTACTCATAGATGATACAGTGCTTTAAAGGGTCTTTTATTGCAAAATAAAAACTTGAAATATGTCTCTGGATATGAGGAATGGTCAGGATGGCAACGGTTTATAGTGACAATGCAATCAATTGTAGGTATTAGTCTTTGCTATAGAAACAATTTGTCAGTCTCTTTGTCAAAATGAAGTTTGACTAATCCTTCTGATCAGCAGGACGAGGAATACCAAGGTCACATAAGACTGAAAAATTTTGGGAAGTTTCTAGTTTGGGTACTTGTATGTTTCTCTCCCTGTTTACCTTCTTAATACTTTGTATAAACACGTTAAAAATAGTTAAAACTTCATGGAAATTTAATTCAGCTGAATCATTTTGCAGAAGAATAATAAGAATAATTTAATTTGTTTTCATTAGGATATATTTAAACCTTTCCAAAGTCTAGTTAAATCACTTTGCAAGTCCATCTTTCAGAAGCCATACATTTTACTTTGAATGAAAAAGGTCAGAAAAAAGCAGCTATATCCTCTTAAGAATTTTTTTTTCATATACAAAAGTATTAGCGATGTGTAACTGTGTCTCATTGGAATGGGCGACAGTGATCTTCTTTGTCATTGTGATCATCAATAATGAACAATATTTCTACTTATCTGGTAACTGCTCATAAGGATTTTTGAATGTGTGCTTGCACCGTGCATGAAAACAAACAATGTAAGTGGAGGAATTTATCTTTGTAATTCACAGAAATCAGCAGCAGACTGAGACAGATTTGATACTTTGAATCTTGCATCTAAGGGGTGAGTCTCCATTTGTCTTTTGTTGACCTTCATAGCATAAAATGGAAATCCATGTGGAGTTTCATGGATGCAGTGACAGTGAAGAAACATGTACAAAACATTGACATTAAAACTATCTTATTGATTTTTTGAAAGGAAACAGTTAATCTAAGGAAAATAAGATCTACAAAGCAATATATCAGAATATGGGTATAAAATACCCAAGTAATCAGAAAAATCAGTAATAATATACATTAAAAAGACTTTTTCCAATTCTTGCTGGAGAAGTTTGAATGTTTTAAAGAATACATTGGCACTTTGAAGAATGTGTTCTTGTTCTAGTCTGAGGCAGTACTGAGAAAAATGTTAAGTGCTACACTACACCTGCTAAAAAACTAATGTGCATTATCTAATTTAGGGGTATTTATAATTGGTGAGTGTAGCTGGTAGATGACATGGCACATTGCAAACAGTGTCAGAAAGCATAGGGCTCTTTCCATTAGCTGACTAAATTGCTGGACTTCATGTTCTCTCAGCTGGAATTAAATTTGTAATAGAATATATGATTATGAAGTGTTCATTCATGGATGTTTGTTCTTTTGCTATATGACTTCCAAGTGCATTAAGTTGTCTCTAACAAACTGTCCAGCTGTACCATTGTAAGTTCAATTAATATGGAAAGGCGTTAAAAATATGTGTGAAGGGGAGAACTGGTTCTGCCAAGGGTCAAATGGAATAAAATATAAACAAGAAATCCATTGCAGTTAAGAATTGTTAACCTTTCACCTCTTGCTATCTGACTTTTCACTATTTATTTCATTTATTTAGGGTCCATATTTGCAGATTTTATGGAAAAAGTAATATCCTGAACTTTCTTCTGAGGAGTGAAACAAAGCACAAGTAAACCAGTCTTATCCAGGGTCTATGGTAAAACTTCTGTGACAGGGATGTCCCCTTGTGTTCATATGTACTCTTTCCTATTTAACTGGAAGCATCATAATTCCATTTTGTCAGAAACCTTATACATTTCTAATACGTAAGAAAGACTTCTTTCCACAATCCTGGCCTTTTCTGAAGAAAAACCTAGTGTAAAAATGAGATTGGCAAAGTCCAAGAGAAATAGCTGATTAGTGCAATAAACTGCAGAGACAAATCACACGCTGGGTAGCCACTCATTCATATTTAGAAAAAAAAAATCTAATGGATTTATTCTGAGTACTAGGTATTTATTTATTTTTCTTACATATACTGAGAGGAATGTATTTAGGACTTAAGAAAGTAACATCTAATATTTTTGCAATTATTTGATCAAACATTAAGCATGCATTTTATAGTATCCTTCCATAGTATATTTGACTTTACTTGCACATAGCCATGATCTGTCTTACACATTGTCATCTGTTAGGTTTCACAATTTTAAGCTATCTGAGAATTTAAAATTAAAAATTACCCAGGGGTCCTACCAACAAATGAAATACAAATGCTGTTATTCATTTGTACAATATAGACTACCATTTTCTTGGCTGCCACCTGATAATTTGTGCTTCCCTGTGAAAAATCCCTATGTTTGTGAAGTTTAGATGTGAGAAATCTCAGTTAAGTTCTTCAAGAGTATTAAGACTGAGAGAAAAAAGAGAGGGGAAAGTCTCCCCCAGGTTTTTGTGTTCTGTAATGCAGTGTGTGCTGCAGTGCATTACTTGATTTTATTTCTGCACTGCACATTTTTAATGTATTTCAGAAGTATAGTTATGTTCATTTGAAGGATAATAAACAGGATAAACTGCAGGGATTTTTTTAGTCAACAACAGGAAAAAAAAATATTTTAAACTGTCCATTACTTTCTTGTCCATTTAGCAGTATCCCAATCTTACATTTTAACTAAAGATATTTCACCACTGGGATTACACTCAAAGCATAGCTGCTTCTCACTGTGAACCACAGCATCTCAGCACTTCAGTGGTCACAGCTTGGCTGCCACCCGGTTTTCAGACAAATTAATGCTCTGAAGCAGAGATGGTGATCAGGTGCACCACTGGAAATGGAGGTAAACTGGAAAACATCCATCCTGTGTATAAAACATGTTTTCTAGTTCATATAGATATAGTTAAAACTCATGAGACAGACCTTTAACTTGTTTAAAGAATCTAAAATAGTTGTAGTTAAGATGTAAATACTAGGAATATGCTTTCATTTTGGAGTCACTTACACTTTTTTCTAGGGTGAATTAAAAAAACCACACACAACCGCCACCCCCCTCAAAAAAACCAAACCAATCCAATCCAATCCAATCCAATCCAATCCAATCCAATCCAATCCAATCCAATCCAATCCAATCCAATCCAATCCAATCCAATCCAATCCAAACCAAACAACCAAAACCACACAAAAACCAAACCAAACCAAACCAAACCAAACCAAACCAAACCAAACCAAACCAACAAACCAACAACAACAACAACAACAACAACAACCAAAAAATCAACCAAACTTGTGTAATTTTCCGTTATGTTTTTACCAGGTTGTTAACACCCAAGTTACAGAACAGGTTAGTTTTTTGTTTTGATTTGGGTTTTTTTTACACTCAAAACTTGCAATTGTAAAAGAATGATAAACCTAATAGCTGCCTTCAAGAAGTTATTTTCCATTTGAGAACCTGGACACAAGCTTTCAAATAAGGCCAAACTGATTAAAAAACTTGTGATTTTAATTTTTGCTTTCACCATCACCCCTTTTAGTGGCTTGCTGTTGGGTTTTTGATTTTTTTTTTCTTTTGGTCTGAGATCTATTGATAAAAGAACAAAAAACAATTGACTTACTACTGACTGGAGTATTACTAACAATGAAATAGGAAATCTTCATAGCAACAGTTTAAGGTAACATAAGGAGAACTTTGTGTCTTTGAATTACAGTTAAAGTCTGAATTGCGATATTTGTAATTTACTACACTTTTTAACTGAGTACTGTGCATGGAAAATATTCGTTTTTAGCTTAGTAATATCTAGAGTGGAATGGATTGTCTCTCTTAAATTATTGTACATTGTTTGCTAGGTTGGAAATCTAAACTTTTTTGCTTGACACTTAAGAGTGAGATCTCTAGGACTGAAACTTTTGTCATGTGTATGGTATTTGTCTTTTTTAAAAGAAAATTTCTCTCTTAAAATGAAAAAAATCTATCTCAGTGATGTAAGAGATAAGCATAGATAACAATGCTTATAATAATTCTTCTTTATTGTGCAAGAAGTATTTTATAACCACAACCATAAAACATTATTTAATTTTAAAATCACTGTAAGACTGCAAGCACAGCACAGTCAAGATGAAGAATTAGCTACTAATATCTGTCTCAGCCAAGGGGAGGTTAGGCTAGAGCTACTTGTTTCATAGTTTCCATTTACACTGGGATTGGGTTGGTCAGAATGGTCTCTGCATTGTGCGTAGGTCCCTGTGGTGTCAGCAGTGAGATGAGCTTCTGTTGCTGACCCAGGATTTTCCAGGCATCTTCAGGTTCTCTAGTGACTCTTTATTGTTGGAACGAGCATCATCTCAGTTTTAGAAGCAACTTTCTCTGTTTCTCCTCACAAAAGCATTCTTTTAGAACAATGCGAAGGACCACTGGAAGTTGATTAAGGAAAACGGTGTAAGCAAAATGTGGCTACACAATAAGTTTCTCCTGCAGGCAGCCATAGAAAATCACCTTTAAAAATTGCATGGAAGTGCATGAGGATATCACAGACAGCACAGTGGATAGTAAAATTAACACCGTCTAGTACTTCCAAATACACTATTCTACTGATATTACCCCCAATTTGGTCATTCTTAGTATCTCTTCTTTAAATTATGAGACCAGAAATTTGTCAACCCATTTTTTACTGGAAGATAAAATGTCAAGATCAACTAAATATTTTCTTTTAATGCAGCCATGTATTTATTATGAAACAAAAACAAACAAATAGTTTGTTTTCCCACACCCCTTCTCAGGAGCCAGAGTTTCTCTCAAGAGTAGTCCCATTGTCTTTTAAAGGAAACTGCGTGTTTTAATTCCTAATTTGATTGCTTGTTCATACCTAGGCTCAGCCTCAAGGGCTAAGAAAACCATTTGACTCCCATTAACACCATGTCTGCTATTGTGTGGCTCCTATGCCCCATCACATCAATACAGAAGTAGGTTGATTATAATGTTTTTTGGAACCTGTTGCTATCATTACTGGAGGTACTAAATGAAGCAGTTGCCTAGCAAACAGTGAAGTAAAATCAATGCAAAGCTGTTAAATGTTTTCATGTTAGCAATCTCTGCATTTCTCTGAAAAGACATTATTTCAGAAATATTTCAGTTAGTTCTGGTTTTTCAGCCTTTGATGTCAAATGCCTTAAAATGACCATCACATGAGAACATCTTATAGTATTTTATTTAAAGAATAATTACATTTTTTCAGTCTTTTTATCTAATTGTGAGCTGCTTGTAATAAAAATGAAATTATCCTTTCTGACTAAGAGAATAAAATTTTTAGTATTTGTAAACTGATTTCATATAGGTTCCCTAGAAGTGTTTGTTTTAAAAGTCATGTGCCATTCTGTGTAGAGAAAGCAGGAGGTAAACATATGTTTGTAGAGGAGCACTCAGCTTTTGTATCCTTTGTACCCATATTTTTTCTTTCCATATCTTTGGAGAATATCTTCCCATTCATTAAAGATGAGAGGTTCTGCCCCTTGGGAGAAAGTTCCTCTCGGGTGTATGATTTTTTTGGTTAATCAACTCCCTAAATAACAGTCTTATTTTCACAATTCTTTTAAGTTGTCAGTTACATTACTAGGTCATGAAGAGAAAAGAAACACAGTTAGTAGGGATCTGGATCTGTCTTTTTAATCTAGTATGTATTGTAAAAGGAATACAGAAGTCCAAGCACCGTAGCAGAAGTGATATGTGCTAGAATTGTTGTGGTAAGGTATTGTTATCCATGGTACTTTTAATAACTGGCACTTACAGAAGGAAGCCAAGGGTAATGTAGAATTCCACTAATTAGTCTCAGTATCTAATTTAATAAGATTAGCTATGAAAAAGGGATGTGCATATCAGCCACATAGCTCTCAAACCTCCTTTATAGCAACAACAGGTTTATTACAACTGCAGATTACCATAGTTCTGGTTTTTTTTGTTTCAGTGACGAGGTACATTTTGATTTCGGCATAAAGGCAATTGCAAGGTGAAAGTTAAGGCTATCCTTTTTCCCTTGAGAACATATAGTAATCTGCTTTATTGCCTACTTTCTTCTTTCCCTGAAAAGCTGTGTGGTTGCTGCAGGAAACATCATGTCTTGAATGGAGAGAGGAGAAATTGTGGAAATCAGTTCCAAATGAAAGATTAGTGTCAAAGACTGTACAGAATCCTCACCAGCATTTCTGATTGGAGATCAGACAGAATATCCTCTTTTTGAACACAAATCTAGCAAAATACTTACACATGGGAGATGAAGCCAAAAGAATCTTCCATGCGTTGAAGTGCTTATCTGGCTCAGGACCAGAGGGGCTGGCCAACCTTTGCTTGCTACACTGATTTCATGTTAAGTGTCCATATGTTTGTAGAGAACTATTCTTCATGGAATGCCTCAAAACTCTTTTACATTACAAGCTGTATAGAAGGAAATTGCTTCAGCCAGCTCTGCAGTACATTTGTGGTGTATCATGCTGCAGTGGTTAATAGAGCACAGCCGCACTGTAAAATGGCTCAGGACAAAAGCACAAGAATGCAGAATCTAATTTAAAATGCAAGGGAAAATGAAGCAGGCAGAGTGTAATTACATAAGCTGAAATTTAGCCAGGACATCAGAATTAAAAGCTTATTCTTATGAAGCTTTCTTGACTTCTTAATAAACATTAGAGGTACAGGGTATTGCTAAACATTTGCCTGTGCATGTTCACCTGAATTTACATTGAATTTATGCAATTCACTCTTCGCATTAACATACTGATAAGTTACAAGTTAAGGATTATTTAACTTCATCATCTTTATAGGGCAAGGACTTCTGTCTGCAGGCAAGATATTCACACCTAAGGTACTATAATTCACGTGGGGTGTAGAATGCAGTTGGAACGAGGGCTACCCAAAACCTGTTATCATAGTCTTGGCACAGAAATGATAGAAAATGTGAGCAAAGATAGTGTATATACTCTTCAAAGACAATCCAGTCTATGTACCCATATATGTATTTTCTACATATAGTGGAGATAATGGCTCAGGTCCAGACTGATATAGATATGTGAGTTTAACATATCTAATACACTTTGCAATGGATGGGTGGGTAGGTTCTAACATAGCAATAGCAGAATTCCCCATCCTTCTTCAATCCAGGTGCTCCCTTGTTGACTTCCTCCTGGTCAAGGAAGAAGATTTGTGTTTTGTGTTAAGGTCACAACTATGGGTTTGCTTCATTGTGCTGCACATGTGGTGAACGCATGCTGGGCTTCCTAGCAAGCAGTGCCCTGTGTAGGTCCTTTGGGTAACTTATCCATTTTCTTATGCTCTGACTCTTTTTGATACTCCTGTACTTCCCTTTCCTCATGCCCGTCTCCTCCCAGACAACCTTCCCAGTTACGTTTTCCCCTGTGCTTCTAGTTTTGCTACCTGCAGTCAAATCTCAGCCTTACTTGGGTTAAATGACATTTTGGATCTGTTGGCCTTACAAAGCTTCAGTCCCCTGAACATGCCTAAGACTCCTCCCCGAATACCTGTGAATCCTGGCGCAGACAGACTCACAACTCCCTGTGTAACCAACTATGAAACCTGCCTTCCTTTTCAGCACTGTCTGTAGCTTCTGCCAGCTTCCTGCACTGTTACCTGTCAGGTACAACAATTTCCCATGTCTTGACCAGTAATCATGTATGTCTTGTCCAGCATGAGCTCGAGGGCCCAGCCAGCAGCCTAGAGAGATGCCTGGAGATATAACATGCTTTCTGTGGGACAAACACTACTTGGTCCACTGGAGATATAACATTTATGAAGCTGATTGTAAGAGCTTCTAGTGTAAATATATCATTTGGCAGAGGTTAAATTCACATTTCAGAAATATGACCACAGATTTGAAGTTCACAAATACTGAATGAAAAAATAAAGAATGTAACTTTAAACTGTGTCTCTAAATAAATTCTATGGTGGTCAGATGGTACAGGAAAAAATGTAAAAAAAATGGAGGGAAAGAAAAGGAGCAACATCTTCAGTAATTATTCAATTTCATTCATATTCATAGAAGACCATTGTGAACAGATTTTTGGTGAGGGTCACCTACACCTGGCTTTCCAAACTTTACCTGAAAACAGTAGGAGTGTGTGTCTTCAGAGAAGTCCAAGGAGAGGTCTCAGGTCAACCTACAGGATGCTTGCAGAGGGTGATGGCAGAAGCCCCAGGGGGGATTCAGAAAATCTGATGAGGTTTAATTAGAGATTTGAGGAATGAAGGAAGAAAAGAGGATTGAAAATTGAGATAGACTGTGGTCATGATCTAGGAATTTTGTTTAGAAAGCATTGAAAACCTCTGGTTAGGAGAAGTTAAAAGCTATGTGTCAATGGCCAGGAGGTAGAGGTGGGTTAGATTTTGAATTCTTATGCAGCAGATCTTTAAACAGATACCTATAAATATAATCCTATAATTTCTAACAAAAGGAACCTCTAGACAGCCTGTTTCTCTTCACTCTCCTCTCCACTGTCAGCTATGTGGTAACCTTATGTACCCATTGACTGCAGTGGGACGTGAGCTCTTAGACATATTGCAAACCTTGAAGCCCCAGAAGCAACTGCTGTGACTTCCAATAAAAATTAGAGTTAATGTTGTAAAAACTCCTGATTAACAATTACTAAATGCGAGTTTGAAACTTCAGATCACAAATACAGCCAATGAGATATTCATAATCTATCTAGGGATAATGAAGAAAGATTCCCCCATGCTGGTCTATTAAAATTGAAAAAATAATTTTGTCAGCAAACTTGAAACCAGTGTACAGATCATCCAAAAGTACAAAAAAGAGTCAGTAAATCACTGCAACTTGTTCTTTTAAGAATTTAAGAGAAAAAAATGAATCCATTTATTTAGGTTTTGTGGTTTTAAACAAAACTCTGTTTCATAAATGAACTATCATTCCACAAGAAATACTGAAATATTCAAACTTAAACTTTGTGTAGAATTTGTCAAGAAATGTATTTTGTTTGTCTGATATGAACAAGATTTATGGGTTGGTTTGAATAAGTAACTATCCACTTAGGCAAAAGCATCTCTAGACATTCAGAGTTAGACTTCTTTAGAAAAATAAATAAATTAGTCACAAATATCTTAAGTACTTCATCTGACTTTTAATTTTTCTGGGGGGTTTGGTTTGTTTTTGAGAGTGGCTCACAGAGAAATTTGAAGCTGCCAGAAACGTGTATGTTCATGTTGCTTGTAACACCTTTAGCCTTTGCTTTACTCTGACAGACTACAGCACTGGGAACAGAGGAGCATTTTGTGATACAAAACTCCCTCCTTTGTCCAGCCAGCAGAAAAGACTAGATCAAACAACCGTGACTTCCATCCAGTGCCAAGGTCACTGATTCCAACCAATATGAAGGAGACAAGTAATTATTTTCAAATGTGAGTCTACTCAGTAGAGAAAGGGTAAATTCACCAAGAGTCAGTGGAGCAGTTCTGTTTCCATTCTCACTCCAGCATCTCACATCTGAGGAACTCAGCAGAAAGATGCTATAAAATTAAAAAAAAACCCCAAAAAACAAACAAACAAAAAAACCAACCCAAACCAGTATTGCAGCAGAACAGCAAAGAGATATTCCTTCAGCTACAATAGAGGGTCACATTGCTGCTCAATTGCATTCCCTTGTTTCATATATTTTTCTTCTGTCATGCTTTGTTTCAGGATTTGTACAGTTGTCAGTAGAAGAAACAGACTGTGGCTCATTCACGGATACTTTATGGCAAGTGATTTATTTTCATTAACAGTCTAGGAGAACTTGTTGATATTGTTTACTTTTTAATTAAATTAAATCCTTCATGGTAATCATTTTTAAAATATTAAAATAACTGTCAGCAAAATAATTTTTTCTATCTGCATGTGTAACTATTTTCTCTTGTTGATATTCTTGTAAACATTACAATAATTTTGTCTTTCAGTTTGTACTAATTAAATGGACATTTGGATAACAGCAGATGTTTCAAGGAACTTGAACTTGACCTTTTGTATATGATCTTTTCCTATGGACAGTCCTCCAAGGAAACATATTTTTTAGGTGTTAATTTCAACTTTGGCTTCTATACTCAGACTATATATTAGCAATTAATATCTCCAGTAATTTATTAGAAATGTGTGTGGAGCATTTTTTACTATTTTTTTCTCTACATAGTTTCAATAATGTGTATAATCTTGTGTTTCCAATTAATAATCTCAAAATAGAAGTGTAACTCTCTGCTGTAACAGGAGAACATAGTGGCAATTTAATTTCTGATACTGTGATTTTCTCGGAAATGTAGATTTCAAAGAACATTATGAACAGGTATGAAATAAGTAATGATTCCTTAAATGTTTGATTCGTGGGCTGAGATGCCATCTGATTTGCACCAGTGCGGAAGTCCTGACTTGGTTACAGAGGCAGCAATTTAGATTGATGGGGGATTAGGGTCATTGTCCTTAACTGAGGGAAAAATCTATTTGTCCATTATGCTATTAAAGATTTGTTGTAGCTGGCAGGATGTACAAAAGCTGTGCAAGCACTAATCAGAAATAGTTGGGACACTGGTGTGTTATCATGGCTGTTTCAGCCACAAATCTGAAATGCAGCACCATTCAGGCTGGTAGAAAGGAAATTTCCATCAGGAATAGGAAGAGAGTGAACTGATGCAGAGGTTCTCCACATTCTGCACAATCTCCACGAGTTTACCACATTCTGCACAATCAGGCTATTACCTAAAATTCAAGTTAGTTTTTCTCTCAGGATTGTGTTTTAATGGCTGAGATGTGTTCCATTCATTATGGAACACCACGCTACCCTACGTGGGGGGCTGATTCTAAAGTGCCTGGTAGTTCACTTCCATTTCTAGCACTGACCATTTAAACCCCAAGAAGGATTTGGCTATCATGAGGCATTCCTTTCCTCCCTCCCTCTCCCTATCTGACCTTTTACCCCCTTCTCTCTTCCCTCCCTCATTTTTTTTCCATTTTACCCATTTGGTAAACCCAACTCTGCTTTGGATTCAACATTAGAGCAAAGATACTTAAGTGGGAATACTCTCCTCAATCTCTGTTTATGAATTTAGATGGGAAGAGAGCCAACTATTCTGAAGATGCTTATCCACAGTTATTTGTGGTTTGAAAGTTCGTGGCACATATTGCAACTCAAGAAAATAAATCAGTTCTATGAGCCAATTATGGATTTTATAAAAGAAAAGCATAAGCAAGCAAGTATTCACTTAATGAGACATATTTCTAAGCTAATAGGCTACAGTTTTATTAGCTAATTAAATATGAACAGTACAATGATCAAATAATGGGCACATTTAAAATTGAATCAATAAATCAGTCGGTTCCAATTATTCAGTCACTAAATTACTGCATTGAGTAATCAGCTCAAGTTACAAGTTTGACATGGGAAGAAACTGTTCAGTGTTAGCTTTGTCTTGAGAGAATTTAAGAGGGATATATTTTCCATTCCATCCCGGAACCAACAGAAATTCTTGTCAATACAATGCATATTCCTTATATTTTCTCAACTTCAACATTATATGGACACTTAAACTGGGACTGAGAAAGAACTTCTTACATTCACAGATGTAAGGATGTAAAACTTTCTTCCAGAAGTTCAAGGAGTGAGTGAAGAATGCTCCTATCTTACTCATGTGGTTTAGTTTTAGCTAGTCCTGCAATGAGCAGGGACTGAATTGGACTCAATGATCCTTATGGGTCCTTCCCAACTCAACATACTTTATGATTCTGTCATTCTTTTATCTCCTGTGTCCCTGAAAGTCTGTAGGTAGCTGGTTTTACCTTGAAAGCCCCATAGAAACATAAGAACTGTTATGTATGCACAGAATGGATATTCTGGGTAGAGGACTGAGCATTTAAATTTCCTACCCAAGTTTAACTATTCCATAGGATTAAAAATATAGCCTTTCTTATGCCTGTGGAAGAATTCAATGTAAATCTTGCATCTGTCATGAAAATACTTTTAGTACTAGGATACCAACACAAGGAAGGCCTTGCTTCCTGTTTAAGTTATTATGTAAAAATGATTGTAAAAAATAATGAAAATTTCCTAGAAGAAAAATCACAAAATAATTGGCCTGTGAAGCCCAGGTCTCAGGGAGTGCCTGGGCTGTCTTTGTCCTGAGTTGGGTTTCCCAGGAGTCCCATGGCCAAGTGCTCATTGCCCAACCTCTCTGAACTCCAGCACTGGGAATGCTTTTGGAGAAGGGGCCTGTTGAGGGAGGGGATGCATCACCACAAAACTTCATGATAGATTAATATATATCATATATTCTCTTTCATCCAGATAATGTTTTTTGGTGTACCATCAGTAATGAGGGAATGGGCTTTCAGTTCCTGACCTTATTAATGTTCATGAAGCCTTTGTTAGCTGTAGTACTCCCTTCCCTATAAATATTTTGAATATTGCCTTTAATCAAGAAGAATCTAAAGATCCAATCAGTGACAATTTATTATATGAAAGTAGTAAAAATTGTATTCCTTTCCTCATACATACATCTCAGCATATAATCCTTGCTTAATTTCCTTCACCATGTTGGTATTTTAAGTAATAACTCATTCAGAACTCATACATCTTTTTTGTGTAAAACACTAGAAGCTTCCAGAGATTTTATTGAAATTGGCACAAAATTATAAATATATTGAGGTACAGTAAGTGTCTTTATAGCAGAAATATAATTTTTTAAGTTTCTTTGGTTTTTTAGTGAGATTGAAATGTGATAAAATCATATGCACACTTAGTGCTGTTATAATAGAAAAATAAATGTGCATGCATCTGCTCAGACCTTAAATAATAAGTAAAAACGTTCCTAACCGAAAGGTTCAAAATATGATTGAATATCATGCTCCTATTTTTTTGATGATGGTCTTCATGTTAAAATACAGCTGTATTTGCTTCATTTAATTTACACAGCAGTTATTATCATTTATATACTGAACTATCCAGTAAAACAAATCCTTGAAAATTACAATTCACTATTTTATTTTCTCTTTTATACTTGTTACCGTCTTATAAGTTCTGCGTAAGAACTATGGAAAATATACAGGTTAAATTTTTGTCATCTCGTATTCAGTGAAGTATCTGCCTCTACATGCCTAAGTGATGTGATTTGCCGTTTTTTGGACTTTTGTTTTTTTTTCCTGATAATATCTGATCCCACCTTTCCCTGTAACAGCAAACTACTTCTAGTTTCTTGGGATAACGCATGCAGAACATTTAAGAATCATACCTTAATCTATGCTTTAAGCAGCAGGAAATTTTAAAAATTATAAGTGTTTGGCTCAGGCTTATTTGGTTGAAGTCTTTTGTGTTCTGGGATGTGTGACAAGCAGAGACTTAAAAAACAGAACAGGATTCTGGCTATTGTAACCTTTATGAGTGCAAGAAATTGTAGTATAATTTTTCTTAGATTGTTCAACTTCGCTGGTGTTTTTTCCCCCTGCTCATTATCATGCAACACGTATTCTGACGTTTATACTATGTCTTCATACCTGATCTCCTGAATTCTTTTTCCTCTTTGGAGAACCATCTTGCTTTGCACATGTTTATTCTGATTGCTAAACCTTTTTAATGCTCTTAATTAACTTTTAGCTAGAGAATGCAAGTTTAGTGGAAGTACTCTGCTTCACTCTAACCCAGTGGTAGTCCATTTTGTGTAAGAGCATTTAAATGTAGAGAAAACCCTCTCTGTGCATTTCTCCTCCTGTTTACATTCTGTCTTCTAGAAGTGCTTACAGAGAGAGAGTTTGTTTGATTATTAATCACTCACATATATTTTAATTCCAGCTCAGAGTGCAACATGAGTCTGTTTCTATGTTTTCTTTTAGCTGAAAAACTAATGGAGATATAAGTAAAAAGAATATTTTAATGTAACTAATGTAGATATATAGATATACATGTGATTAATGTATTAAATGTGTATGGATAGCTAATGTGTAGATAAAGTATTTCAAGAGTCCTGTTACATGTTTTACTAGAAAACCATTTACAGATCATATCTAATAAGATGGTCTCTTGAGGGGAAAGCTATTTATGGGTATTCTTGGCCATTTCCATTAAAAATCTTCTACTTCCTCCTGTCAGAATTCAGAAAAAATAGGGGGAATCACTTTAATCTAATGCATCAGTTCCCTTCTCACCACTACCCTGGAATCATCCCAAATATCTCCACTAAGCAACCTCATGCCAGCTCTAGAAGCCCACCAATATCCATAGTCTCTTACAAAACCCACTGCATATTGTTTTGGAAAAAAATGCAGATCAGATTTCATTACAAAGAATATCAAAATGTTAGCCAAAAAATGATTAACTAATATTGCCCTTTATTTTATAGAAACACCATTTTGGGATTGGCTTTCTCTTAAGTGGAATAGAAACTTATTTACTTATGTACTCGGATATATAAGGCCTACTGAAACATTGTGTGGCAGAAAGTGGTGTTAGTTCCATGGCATTCTTCATGCTGTCTGACACTTCCAATTAGCATGGATCAGTAAAAGGAAAGGTGTTGGATCAGGCAGCTTCCAATGATGCATTAGAGTTGAAAATTAAATTCTGATAGGTTTATTCATAAAAGAAATAAAGAGCTTTAATGGCAGCTGCCACTTGCAAAAGGACTGATCATTAATGACTCAGCTGAACACCTGAGACAGTTTTCAGTACAGTTTGTTTGTTTGGTGGGAAGTTCATTTACGAATTTTTCATGCTGGTCTAATTGATTTGCAGGAGGGATAACAACCCTGTTTCCTGCACCTGGTTTGACAATTGATACCATCTGGTTCATTGGATTAGCAGCTGTAGTTCACAACTTGTATCAATTCAGACACATTTGACAAGAGTTCTGCGTCTTTGGTCTCTTTCAATTCATTTTCCTCTTTATATGCTGAAAGCTGCAGAGCTTCTCCACTGCCAGGCGAGGTTTCCTTAATTTATAGCACAGGGATAACAGGATGATGACAATTATTATTCTAGTCTAGTTAGAGCTGAAAAAAGCCTGCATCGAGCCTAGAGCAAACACAAGGGGATGAATTAAGACTGAGGGACACATTTACATTTCATTTACTTCTGTGGAGATGGAGGGTGCTCAGTATCTCAGAGGAGTAGAACATTCACCATGAAGAAAATAAACATATTTATCGCATTTTAGAAATTATTATCAGGCCTACAAGGTTCCTTGTTGAGTGTCTCATCTGCCTTAACACGATTCCCTGACAGTTCAGTAAATGTTTCAGTATGTCTCTCATAGTATGAGAAACTGGGGTAAATTTAAACCTGTGATTTCCTTCACATATAGACTATTGTAGAAGTAAGAGAAATTTCTTGAGGAACACACTGCCCTGCTCTGGGGACACACCTAACCATGAGGAGACCTCGTTTCTGTTCTCCATGTGCAAGGCTGGCATCAGTTAACTTGTTCTTAGGCTTCCCAACCCCACAGGATAATGAGATAGAGCCATGCAATGGTGGCCAATTAATTTGTGTTTTTAGAGAAGTAAAAATAAGCTGATTAAAGGCTTTCTGGTGATTACCACAGAATGGTGCTAATCAAGGTGAATTACTCACCAGCATAATTTGTGGTGAACTGCTGCTCCTTATCCAAGTGCTGGACAGACTGTAATGGAGGGGAATATCATTGTAAATGTGTCCTTTTCACATATCCTCTTTGCTAAATTTTTCGTCTTCTTAGTCTAGAGAGGAAAAAAAATGAAAAAACATACTTATGTTTGAACTAGACTATTCTCACATGCTGATGTTATGCAGCTTTTGCCAAAAATCTGTGTTTTCACTGTCTGACTTCCAGCACCGCATAGGGCCTTTTTGGTCAATGGACTCCTACGTTCTGTCTCACCTGTTGAAATCCTGCTTCTCTCACTGTATAATTTTGTAACAGCTGTATAAATGCTGATGAACCAGAGTCCTTTGCAAAATTGAGGGAGTTTCTGGCACACCATCCTGCATGAAGGTTCCTGGAGAGCACGGATGAATGCACAAAAAGGTTTATAGTACAGGCTGCTATTTCAGGATGCAGCTTTAACAAAGAACGTGAACCTACATCTCATTCATATGAGATTGTTGTTCAAACCTGGAAAATAGCCCATTTTACAAACTCTATGTGCTCTTTAGATCTCTCTATGATGTTAAGGTATAAAAACAGTTTCACCATTTGGTAGCAGGTGTACATGTACACAAAATTCCAATGCTGTAATATAGAAGTATATATATCTATTGGTATATAAACACATGGGTATGGAACTTGTAATGGACATAGCCTTGGGAAGAAGCTAGGCTAAAATACACCAACAAAAGGTGCCATGATGACAAAAAAAAAAAATAGGGAGAGAGAAAACTGCAACAAATATTTAAATTCTATCTATTAGCTGGAATTTATCTGTGTGATAATACTAATGATCAGCTTTTGATGTACAAAGTGTAGCTCAAATATTAGCCAATTAAACTTATACTCTTTGATTAAAAAATGATTTTGCTAAAGTATAAGGTGTTTTACATGACCCATTAGTTCATTAAAAAGATTTAAATTAATGTTTCCCAGTCATTGAAGAATAAATTTCTTAGCAGGGAAAGTTGCCAGTGCTTGAAACCTTTGCAATATAGTCCTTCCCAAAGAATAAAACATTCAGGTCTTCTGAGTGCAGGTACCTAGCAACCTTTTTCTGCTCTTGCAGCTCTCTGTCAACAGTCTGGTTTTTGAAAACATGTTAATTAGTAGTACTGCTATTTCCCGGGAGAGAAGGCTATCTAACTGCAGCTACTATCCAGAAAACCATTGTTTCAGAAATATTTCAATTAGTAAAAGATAAATGGAAATTCAGCTTTTCCCACTGTGTATAGATAATTTTCTACTGCAGAATTTTATAAATTGCAACAGAGACATCTCTATTACAATTTGAATAGTTTATTAATAGCATTGTCTACAAAAGTAGATGTTTATTTTCCACATATTATAGACCAATTAGGAGAGGGAGCATATAATTTTAAAATGATAAGATAGACACATGTAAACATTTTTATATGTTTGTGTGCATGTATGCATGCTTTACAAACATTTTTGCATTTGTTCTTGTGTATTTATATCCATTTTTCATACATGGAGGAACAGAAGCAAGTATTTAACTTTTATTTGTAATAAAACTGTGTAAAAAATTTTACTAACACTTTAATTTTACATTTACTGTACACTTAGAGCAAAAATTGATCCACTAGATTTAATGATGAATTATGATAGCTTTTCCTTGGACGAGAAAAAAAAGTTGGGTCTAAAGATGAGCATTTAAAATCTCTTTGCATTTCTTACTATAATTTTACATTTACTGTAGCTTCTAAATTCATGCTTGTCAAAACTGACAGTAACAATAAGATGCTGCCGAAGCCAGGACACCTAGAGGAAAAGTAGCAATTACCATGAAATCACTATTAATTTAATATATGTTGAAATGCAGAAATGACTAGTCACAAAGAGAGCAGACATTCTGCTATAGTCACAAACCAAATGGGATTTTAACAGAATATTGAAATCAAAAGTTTCTTCCTCATGAGGATAGAAATGTGATTGACACTGGTTTTTTGCCGGGAAGTACCTCTATTTTCCCCATTCTACAAACATAGAAACATAGAATCATAGAATCATAGAACTGTTTGGGTTGGAAGGGACCTAAAAGATCATGTAATTTCAACATCTCTGCCATGAGCAGAGACACCTTTCACTAGATCAGGTTGCTCAGCGATCCATCCAAACTGGCCTTGAACACTTCCAGGAATGGGGCAGCCACAGCTTTTTCTGGGCAGCCTGTGCCAGTTCCTCACCACCTTCACAATAAAGAATTTCTTCCTCATATCTAATCTAAACCTACTCTCTGTCAGTTTGAAGCTGTTCCCCTTTGTCCTGTCACTCCAGACCCTTGTAAAAAGTCTCTCGCCATCTTTCCTGTGGGCTCCCTTCAGGTACTGTAAGGCCACAATTAGGTCACCCCAAAGCCAAACAATCCCAATACTCTCAGCCTTCCTTAATAGGAGAGGTGCTCAGTCTGAAATGGCTGAAAGCCATTAGACTGCAGGTGCTTTGCAGTCCACTGACAGATACCTGCTTTTGAAAATCAAGATATATTGTCTAGTTTTGATTGGACACATTTCTGCAATAATTTAATTTATTGAATCATTTATCCTGTATGAAACCAAAAATATATTAGTCTAATCTTTGCTTCCCTTACATGTAATACTAATTTAAAATATATTCTAACAAAAACATTATTTTCCACAAACTTAGTGTCTAGTATACTTTCTGAAGGTGAATATAAAAATATATGAACAAACAAGTTATTTCTGGGTGAATTTTCCTGTCTTTTTAAAAATCCTGCCCTAACTGTGGTAATAAATTTTTGTGTGTAATGATACCCTAAAAGAAGTTAATTATTAGATTATTTGTTTTTAAATTGTTAAAAAAATTTTCTTTTCTCCTCTTCTTTTAAATAAAAAAATTGGAACATTACAAGGTGAAAGTGCTTTTTTTAAATGTTATGAAAAACATACTGTTATTGAATGCTTAGGCAAAATTGTTTTGGGAGCTGTGGATAAATGTGCTGTACATATCCTACTGAAATAATTTTAGTTTAATGAGACTACCAAGAAGTCACAAAATAATTTCATTTCATGTTTTAAGTCACATTCACATTACTGTTATGTAGTAGTTTATTTGTGTTCAAGGTTCACTGAGAGAATTACATTTAAAGAGGAAAAATAACTCCACAGAGCTACAAGCAATCTTTTTTATTTTTATTGCTTCCTCATTTTATCCAGAGTGTAAATTTATTGAAATGCATAAGATGTTCAGTCAATACCTGGACATTAAAAGAACTGAAATGGGCAATGAAGAATGTAAGGTCACTTTTCCTCTCACATTAATTGACCAATTGAAAACAAAAGAATAGGAACATGTTAGGATATAAATTTCTTTAGCAAATTCTAAAACATTTATTTCTAAAATGTTCAGAATGAACATAAAGTTTGGAGTAAAAAAAGCTATTCAGGCTCCAATTATATTATAGACAGGATAGATCTCCTGCTGCAGTGATTAACCAAGGAGAAATGTTGGGATCGTACAAAGACAGAAATTATGATGAAGTTAGAGGTAAAGTCCTGAGACTCAATGAGTTTCCTTTCAAGTCACTATTGGGCGAGTATAATTGTATTGAGTCAGCACTGATCTATAAAAGGAGCAGAGTAGGGCCAGTATTTTATTTCTGGCCTCTTTTCAATGTGCTGTCTATTTACAGATACCAACTAAATCTTTCCTCTCTCCTAACACATAAACTTCTCCAGAAAATATTTTTTCTTGAAAGAAACCTGTAGAGATGTCAGTGCCCCCAAGTGGCTTCCGAGCATGCTGGAACACATTCTCACCTGCTTCTGTTCCTCTGCTGAAGGATCCAAGTGCTGCAGTAATATAGAGCCTTGAGAATACTCCCGCACGTATTTTATTGCCACAAGTCATCCTAGTAAAATCAGCAGAGCTAGTTGTGCTGAAAATGTCAATAAAATGTTCTCCAGATTGGTTTCCAAACAGTGTGGCTGCTATTTGTTGTGTAAGGCACATCTTTTCTAGAGAAAACTATGTCTGTGTGTGTGGTGATAAAAGAGGGAGAGAGCGGGGAAGAGAGACTGAGAGAGGCAGTGACATAGATACATGCTCTGCACAGTCAGAAATGTGCTTCTTGCAGCATTGAACCTTTGAATTTACCAACTTAGATCCTTCAGATTTTGTGCTCCCTTTCATGCATTAAAAGTCAGATTAAAGATTGTTTGTGTTTGCAGGGGTGTGGATCTCATAATGAGCCAAGCTTTAGTTCAGTTTCAGAAACAGCAAATATGTATATAACTTGTAAGCATCCTAGACACTTCCCTTTTTTTAGGGATCAGACTTGAGCAGTGGACAGAAAATAAAATAATCATCACACCCATTTGTTGGTCAAACTAATTTTGATTTGTAATTTTTCTACTTAAATGAAAAGCAGAGCAACTGTGAGTAACTGTAAGTATTCAGTCAAATTCTCAAAGCACAAAGTGTCATTGTTATCTCTTTGCTGAGTAAGCTACTTCTGGCCGTATGCTCACACTTCAGATTGCAGGAGTGTTTAACAGCAGCAGCATAAGCAAATCTGATAAAACATTGCTAATAGAGTCTAAAAGAGACAAAAAATGATGATATAATTTGATTCAGGAATCAGTGTTGTTTGGCACACCTCTTGCTTTCTATACAGTTCTGTCTTTCCTGAGGGAGATAAGAGACTCTTTCAAACATTGTTTTTGCCAGATATGCACTTTGTGAGCTTGAATAAAAACTCGCTGATACCAGCATGCTTTGGATTGTTATTTCAAACACTCAGAAATCACAGACCTGTTTGATTCCTCCTCCAAATTATAAAACTATCTCTAGGATATTTTAAAAGAACTGGTTTTGTTCCTCAGTCTCTAAGAAATACTTCTGACTCTGAAACAATGTGTAATACAAAGGAGTTCTTTGCATGTTCAGAAGGTGCATAAGCTTTTCTGAATTTGAATTTCAGGTAAAACACCAAGCTCTGAAGAAGTCTCAATAAACCTCAGGGTTTTGGCAATGCTGTTTTTTGCAAAATGACCTCCAATATGCATTGCTGTTTCATTGTGCAAGTGGTTTGTAAGGATGTTTCCAAAATGCAATGTCCTTTGGGCCTAGACAGACTGAAGGAGTGAATTTTGTGAAATTCAATTAGGAAAAATTAAAAATTATCTAGCTGGGAAGGAATAATAATAATTTTTTTAGTAAATATGGGTTGAGACCCCAAGCTGGGTAGCAGCTCTGCTGAAAAGGCAGTCTGGGCTAACACCAAGCTGAGCGTGAGCCACCCAAGATACCCAGCTCTGTCCTGGGAAATTGAGGGGAGGGATTATCCCTGTCTACCCAGCACCCTGCGTCCTTCAAGTCCTGGCTCTACTGTACAAGAAAGGCATTCACAAATGGGAACAAATGCAAGGCCCCCTACATGTTTGAGGCTGGAGCACTGGCCCTATGAGGAGAGGCTGGAGCTCTGAGACTCATTGAGCCTGGAGAAGAGAACTTCAGGAAATCCAACAGCTGCCTGCCTCCCTCAAGAGTACCAAGGAGACATGGGAAGACTCTTTACAGTGATATTTGGTGGAAGGACAAAAGAACATGGGGATAAATTGAAACAGGAGTCATTCTCACTGGATACAAGAAAGTTGTTCCACCCTGAGGGCAGTGAATCCTTTGAGCTGGCTGCCCAGAGAAGTTGTGCAAGCCCATCTTTTCAAGCTCTGAGCAGCCTGGTTTACTATTTGGCTCTGCTTTGGGAAGGAGGTTGGACTTGAAGGCCTCCTGAAGGCCCTTTCAACCCAAGCAGATCTTGGGGGCTGAACTGGTGCAGAATGCCGCACAATTGAAACTCCCCGGCAGTACCAAAAATGAGTAGATGCAGGATCTTTCAAAATTACTATTTGCTTCATTTTGTTAGTGAAAAACACATAGACACCTAGGAATTTTCCACTCAGTCCATTATGGACAAGGTATTTCTAAGTGCTGCTTCTTAAGACGTTGGATCAACTGGTGGAGAACTGTAAGAGATTTTTCTGGGACTAGGGTGAGCACTGAGGAATGGTCTGCCATTTTCCATTGAAATCACATCTAAACCTTATCAAAATACTAAAAATATTAATGAAAACTGAGGACTGAGCTGACAGCTAGGATTCAGTTGGCATTTGTTCAGTTGATATCTGCTATTAGGTGTTTTTCCATTAGGACTTTTCCTTTGAAATTACAGAGCTGTGCCATCAGATTCAGTCTGAGATAATCCAATTGTATTGTACTTCAATGCTGAATCTCTGTTTCTTGTAAACCTAATGTGATCTGTTATGCTATATCTGCCATTTGTGAGGAATTCCTCATGGAAGCCTTTAATAGTGTAAATTTTTTATTCACAAGGAAGCTACAGAAAGAAGGATTGTACAATATATATAATGTATATATAATATATATATTACTTTATCTAGGGCAAATAGCAGAGAGACCAAAGAATAATCTCCCTACATATTTCTCTTTGAATAATAATGTTTCTATATATTTCTCATGTATAATTCTTCATTTCACTATTTCCTTGCATGGTTTCTGTGACTTTGCCTCGGCTGCTGTATTTTCATTCCCTTACCACTTCTGGAAAAAGCAGACTGTCTCAGCATGTTCTCGTCATGTCCTTTCTCCATATGCCTTTTTTGTGTGCCTGACAGCTTTCACTGATACGTTGTAAGTGGTCCAATCTCCTACAGAGTCTTTAACGTTTAGTGGTTTCGACATCACACCAGGCTCATGGGAATCATGCAGTTCTCCTCTCCAACCTTGTTCCCTCAGCACTTCTTCCTCACTGATTCTGCTGCTTTTGGCTTTCTCTCTAGCAATCTCACATAACCCCTAACAGGCAGACAGATTAGTTCCATGAAGAGAGTACTTGCTTCATCCCTGGAATTCATGCTAAACTATGTATTTGTGCAACGTCTGATACTCTTATCAGGACATAAAATATTAGAGAATAATCAAACGGTGGAAGGATATTGGTGTTCTTTATGCACCTCTGCACTTTGGAAGTGTTCTCTGCAGCATGCAGAAGCCATACATAACACTGAGGTATTACGGTGAGAGATTACATAGATATGAGCAAGAGTCCAGCCTGTTTATTTTCATCACAAAACGTAATTGTGGAATTGGTGTACAAGATTATGAGGTCCTGAAAAGGAAGACTGCAGGAAAACTTCCAATACTAGCAATGTTAGGTGAGAAATAATTTGAATTGTAGGGGGGACTGAAATGTTGGACTCAGAGATCAGAAGACAAAGTGAACCAAACTCTTCTAACAGTTGATTCATAGCAATGTCTCTAAGTGATTTTCTGGGGCCCATCAAGATTAACTAACAAGACTCATCCATCAAACAGAAAAAAATATAAATTACAAAGACAGTAGAGGGCCATCTATTTTTATCAAAAAACACATGAAAACCTGGCACTACAAATGCCGAGAAATTTTGACCCATAAGAAAGTATTTTGGCAGAATATATGAAAATCACCACCCCCAAAAAAAGGCCAAAGTTATTAATTTTTTTCATTGAGATATAAAACAGATTTGTATTTGCTGCAGTCTTCCATGAAGTAACATTTAGGAATTGCTGTTCAAACACTGGTTTATTTTTAATTTTTTTTTTTAAGTCAACTCTGATTAGAAAAAGTTACATTACTGAATCCAACCCTTGACCAGATAGAGACAGTGCTAGAGTAAATGCTCTAGGCCACTCCCTTTCTCAAGATACTGGAATGTGAGTTCAAGATGTCTTAGATGAAGGATGGTCTTCAAAAGGAACCTTAGACTCAAGGGTTGCCTGACTTTTTTCTTCAAGCACTCAAGCGTAGCTTGTCTAATATAACACCACTAAAGAAAACACAGGAGGAAAGCAAGAATCAAAAGGCTTAGCAAATAATAATCCTTTTCCCTTCAACTTCACTGGGGAAATGGAAATATTTTAAAAACATTTCTTTTCTGGAGTACCCACCCTGTTCTCTGGTACTGTCTGTATACATCCACTTCTCCCATCCCACATGCCTCACCTGTTCCTGGACTTCTGTTGTGAATTTTCTACTTTCACTGGGTACTGACCTCTTTGTGCCAGTGTATTGCGTTACAACTGCAATATGTATATACACCAGTGCCTCTTCTTCCTACTCTAACTCACAGCCCATTTGATCCTTCTTTTTATAAATCATTTTGGTAAAACCTGTCTGTTAAAATAGGTGTTTCATCTAGTAAAATTTACTGTGAACTCTGAGCAGTCATTACTCCAAGTAGCTCACTAAAAGCACATAATTTTCCCAGTACCTGCAAATAAACATCCTTAGCAATTGTATTTTTTCCCCAGAATTATTCTGTCTTCTTTGGCTCGGCTTATTTTCTGCCATTCTTGTAAAAAATGCAGAGGCAGCAACTCTGTGTGTGAAAAGGCTGAGGCAGATATAAGGGTCAATATATAAGGGTATAATAAATATATCTCATGAATTTTCAGATTTGTGCTTTGTGTTGTTAATAATTTCTTCTTGTTCAGAAAAGAAAACAGAAAAAAAAAATTAAGCAAAAAAGTGGGAACCCCCCCAAGTTTTAATGTCTTTAAAATAATAGTATTGTGCAAAAATAGTGATTAACATGAATTTTTAAACAGACATGCTGTAAATTTTATCATCTAAAAATTCCAGATGTGTCATCACTGTCATCGACTTACTTTGTAATGGTCTGAAAATGGATAAAGACAATACCTGAGGAGCAAGAGAATCATAAATCTTCATTCAGAAATCTCTTCTATCTCCCAGTATAACAAGAAAAGTGAAAGGAACAGATTGCACACAACTAGGCAGAGCTGTATTACTTCACAAAATTAAATGATCAGTATGGTATTATGTCAGTTCATGTTGTTGCAATTCACAGAACAATTTCAAAATGAACAGGTGTGCCATCAATAAACTACCATGTTAAATTTCCCTATGCTTATAAGGATGTCTCTTCAAAGATCAAATTAGGCATCCTTTTCATGGAAACAGAAGCAGTTTAATGACTCCTTCCCCCCTCCCAGCCCCCAAGAAAAGTACTGTAGTGATACATGATAGTCTTTTACTTTGAAGGTGGCAGTCACTTTGAAA
The DNA here is from genome assembly GCA_013397055.1 of Pachycephala philippinensis. Lineage (NCBI taxonomy): Eukaryota > Metazoa > Chordata > Aves > Passeriformes > Pachycephala > Pachycephala philippinensis. Next base: position 54,317 of record VWZT01001043.1, read on the forward strand.
CAAAATCATTCATGACCTTTTATGCATTTAAAGTTTCAGATGGCACTTTTCCCTTTGTGATGCTTTTATAGTAGTTCTTGTTTCATACTCATTTGAAATAACAAGAATTACATTTTTCCCAGTGAAAAAGAAGTGGTGTGTGTATGGTTTTCTGCTATTTGATGATTGTCTGATTCTGCAAGTCTAGGGGAGTGCCTTCAGGAAACAGAGGCATCCTATGCTGTTTTGAGATCAGTTCTTAACTGAGAGGTTTTACAAGCTGCTTTTATTATGTAACAGGTAGATTTAAAAATGGAACCATCTGATAAACTGTAAAATTCCAGTTTATTGAAGGAGATTTGGTCAATGGCTCCAACACTTGCCTTGGTTTTATCACACAAAAAAGTCTCTACCAGCTGATTCTACTCAGCCCAGTGTACATAAAGGAAACAAAGGAAAAAGTACCATCTGAATCTTCAAACGCATGATAGGTCATGAAAGATTTTGTTTCAAGGTGACTGGCACCTTCAAGCAAAACACTACCATATATCACTGTAGTACCTTTTTGATTAATTCTGCTGCATTTCCAATCACATTTTTGAGCTTCAAAAATACCTTGTAGGACATTGCATAAATAGAACCACCATAAAGGTAGAAAAAGGAGGCAGGCAGAGGAAGAATGGTGTAGTTGAACAGCTGGTCTAACATCTTTGATGAATACAAGAGTAAATTATGAATTCATTTAAGTGAATAATAGACCATAATGAAAGTAATTGATAGCAAGAGGCCTCACAGAGAAGAAAATACTAAAATAGATAAAGAATACTATAAAATGTACAAGAGCTGATACATATACTGTCTGACCTCAAAATAATCAAAATAAGGAATGTGATAGTTAAAACATCCAGGACTTTCCCTTTAAAGTCACTTTATGATGTTAAAGGATGAAGAGTTCATGAAAGCATATGTATATGGAGCCATTAAATAAAAATTAATAAAAAAATCTAAAGGAAATACTTTACTTCACAATACCAGTGTAGAAACTTAATGATCAGCGATTTTTTCTCCTTTACTCTGGAAACCCCTAAGTCAACAGTTTTTTTAATGCATTTCTAAGATTCTGTTCTATCCCTCCATCCTCTGCCTTTCCTTCTTTCTGTTTCCCAACTTCCTTGCTTCCCTACATAAATATTATGTCAAGGGACAAAGAAAGAAAAGAAAAGGAAAGGAAGGGTCCATGGTCCAAAAGGGACTTACTTGGAAATATCAACCTTTTGAACTCAGAGCCTTCTTCTTCCATTCTCTCCTCTACTTACCAATTCAAGATATTTTAGATCCTTTTTTTTTTGACCTTTGATTATATTTTCTTTCCTCATTATTCTCTTTCAGAATTGCAAAGAAGAGTAAATGCCTAGTTTAAATTTTTTTCCTTTAAATCATTCTTAATATTTGGTTTCTTCAGGTAAGACCCCACACTTTATTCTTTTTCCTAAGTGTCTGGGATAAAAAGGGCAATGCTACGTTTGATAGACCTTAGGGTACATATTTCTTTGTTTTCACTATTTTCCCCTGCTTTTCCTTTTCGGCTATTCAAATTTTCCATTCCTCCTCTTCCATTTGCTTGCAATAATTCTCAGATTACTGGAAGACCATCACTATATCAGTGATTTTAAATAGCTGGCAAATATACTGAACTGATTTAACTCAGACTACCCAAGAGTGAAGAAAAATTCGTGCTTAATTTCAAACTGACATATTTTAATAGCAGGGAGAAAAGACTAATTGTTGTTATGTCACATAACATTGATACAATATAATGACAGGAATGTCAGATACAGCAGAGAGGCCTTCACTGAAAAAATTATTCTCTGACTGTAAACCTTGCCTTAAAGTTGTTTCATGTGGATATTATCTTAGATAAAAGGATGAAGGCAGTTATTTTGTATTCGTGAATAGATTGAATATTCCTATATATTTTTCTCAACAATTCCAGTTCCTTCTGTTTTTTAGTCATCTTTCTAGGTCCTTTCAAAACAGAGGTGAATCTAAACCCCTTGGCATAAAGCTACCACTAAAGTTTCTCCTCTTGCACTGCTAAAGTTTCCCATACCTGCAAGAGGCAGCTGAAAGACTTCTAAGAAATGTGCCATACAGAATTATTGCTTGCAATATTTAGCAAGATTGCTCTGGTTGTCTGTATACAATTTTCAATTGTAACCAATTTTAGAGTTTAATAAAATTTACTTCAAATTAATACAATTATTATTACATTAGATTTTTCTGGTCCCTAAGGACAACAGGTAACTTAAAATACTGCTATTTATAGTCATATTATATTCAACTGAGATGTCTGAAGTGCAGAAATACAGTTATTAGATATCTACTCAGTAGAAGTAGTAATGATCTTGAATAATGACCAAAAGGACAAAGTTGTGTCTTATGAGGTAAAGATTCAAATTTGTTCCAATGAGAACACTTTAATGAAGAAGGTGGGGTGAAAATGCATCCTGTGTAAAGCATTCAATGCAATGAAAGAAACCAGCAGTGAAAAACAGTACAAAATATGTCACCGTAGTACCTACAGCCTTCAGCTGTACTCCTGCATGCAGCTTTTGTCCTTCAGTATAGTAGCCCAGCTCCTCTGGTTGGGTGGTTGGTTTGTTAGGTTTTAAAAGTATATAACTTGAAAATGCCTTTTATTATAAAATGGATAATGAAGAGGAAAAGAAGAAAAAAATTCTATTTAGTTAAGGTATCCAGCTTTCTCACAGAAGCCTAATATTAACACATTCTCTTGGGAAGTTGTGTGGGAAACCACATGGAAGACACCAGTTTTTAGTTCCGGCTTTAGCTCCAAAAACTATTGCTGCATTTTACATTATACTGCCAAGACTAACAATCCAGCATGCCAAGATGAGAATCTGACCAAACCTTCAGTGCTTGCCTACAGAGTCTTGTTTAAGACTGAGAGAATTGGCATTGTTCAGCCTGGATAAGAGAAAGCTTCAAGGTGACCTAATTGTGGACTTCCAGTATCCGAAGGGAACCTACAAGAAAGATGGAGAGAGACTTATTTACAGAGCCTGGAGTAACAGGACAAGGGGAAATGGCTTCAAACGAAAGGAGAGCAGGTTTAACTTACATATTAGAAGAGCTTCTTTACTGTGAGTGTGGTGAGACCCTGGCACAGGTTTCCCAGAGGAGCTGTGGATGTCCCATCCCTGGAAGTGTCCAAGGCCAGCTTGGATGGGGCTCTGAGGAACTCGGTCCAGTGCAAGCTGTCCATGCCCATGGCAGGGGGGCTGGAACAGCATGATCTTCAAGGTCCCTTCCAAGCCAGGCCAGTCTATGATTCTGTGATTCTTTGAAACACACTTTTCATCTAGTTTGGGTCAGTCATACATCTCATCAATTAAAGGGCATCCTTTATCCATCGATGGAGAACAAATTACTAGTGATTGTAATATATTGTAACATAAGAAACCCATGAGTTTTTAATCCTCTACAGCAAGGAGATGGGCATGCACCTCAGTCTCTTATGGCTGAGTTTTGGAATCTTTTCACTGAGTCAGTTCTGGGAAAAGATGTGGAAAATTTCTGTTTCCACTTTTCTGAAGAAACCAACAAAAAATTGCATTTCGTGAAACATTAAATCTGTACCCCAAGTATTAAGTGTATTCCTAGGTCAAATGAGTTTGTTCAGATGAGTTCATACTTATCAAGGAAAATCTGGCTCCTACATAGGCCTAAGGTAGCTAAGAAATGCCAGCTGTGAAATTCCGTGGTGAAGTCACATGCAGTCTGTGGAAGCAGACTTCTGCAATGGCTAAAGAAAGATAAAAACCCACACCAATCATTCTGAAATATTTTATAAACTGTTTTCCACTCAACACAGTGGTTTTTTTTTTTCAGATACATTTCATAGGTCTTAAAAAAAAGGAATAAATCTACATATTTTCCATACATAACAAAATCTGCATCTAGTTATTTAAGTTTGATTTTCTAAATTCCTCCCTTTGATACTACTTTTTCACTCTATTTTTCTAAAAGCATAATTTCTTATGGTAAAAACTATGCGTTGAATCAAATAAAATAGCAGAAATACCCCTTTACATTATACTCCGTTATATGACCTTAACTGCATTTAGTAACATTCATTGTAATCAAACTGAATGCCATTAAACAACAGGCCACGAAAGTTCAAAAGTCACTTTTTTTGGTGACAAAGAAGAACACCTTTTCTAATACTTTTTATTCAACAGCAAGCAAACAAAATTGTAGGTACATGTGTCTGTCTGTAGGTTGACCTATAAATCAAAAATATCAGAAATATAAGATTTCAGTTTAATTGATCATTCAAAGATTTCAAAACTAAAATATTTTCAAAGTGTCAGACTTTACCTTTCCCTAATACCATTTTTACAAGCCTATGAGTCAGTGATTAAGAGATTTTTCCTTCAGAGGTGTTGGCTTGTTCATATCAAAATATCTGTATTGCAAATTAAAATGGAAGGGGAAAGCTAAGGAGCATGAAGAAGGATTAGGGGACTGCTTTAAAAAAAAAAAATCTTTGAAGATTTATTTTAGATGTTAATCTTCAGCTGATAACTTGTATTATTGCTTGATAGATAGTACAATATGCAAAAAAACCCCAAACCCAGGAAACCACTTCAAAGACACCTGGGGAAAAGGAAATGGGTCATATAGGTTTTTAAGAAGTTAAGCAACATTTTTAATTAAGACTAGTTATCTTAGCAGATAGAAATGTCTGTGTCAGTCATCTCCCTACATCAGTAAGGTGAGCTATATATGTAGTGTCTGATGTACTAAGATCTTACATGACTGCTATGTAATTTTTTTAAATACTAACCAAAAAACCCAATGCAAAATGAGAATGATATTAGTCTCTGGTCAATGATATAGTAAAATAAATATAAATTATTATAAGCCTACCCTTTCCCTTAAAACGAAGAAATGAAAACTAGCTTCTAAACAAATAAACAAAGCCATAAACCATCCTTTCTGCCCCCAGTTACTGGATAAGATTTTGGCAAAGAATTTAAATTTGATTGGTAATATATTTAAACTATTTAGGCTTAAATAATTATAGTTACATATCACAAAGCTGGTCAGTTTATAAAGGTAGATTTCATTTATCTGGGATATGAAATTGATATTAGAGAATGCAATATTGTGTTTCCAGGAATGCCTACATTAATTGCTGTGTTAGCACTCACATGCATTGTGTGTTAGTTGGGTAAATTCTTGACCAATTCCAATATGTTTATGGATGTAATAATGCATGTCCATGTTTGGCTCTAATGAATCCAAACAGCTATGGAAATAAGGTGCTTTTGTTGTTATGATTCCCTCTTATATCTTACTGAGAGATTTAAATAGGCAGAACAATACTATTTAAACCAGAGTGAGGAGAAGAGTACAGATATTAAAAACTATCAAGTCCACTTTTCTTTATGGTGCATTTTCTGCATGTTTTTGAAAGAATCTCAGAAACAAATGAAAAAAAAAATACAGATCAGATTCTTAATTTCCAACAAAGGTACATTTTATGCAAAATGGAAAAACAAACTTAAATATAAACAGACATGGGAATAATAATAAACAACCATCCTGCTGTCCCCTTTTTCTCATTGTTTTCTGTATCCTTTAGTGTTCATTCTGATAGCTAATTATTGCCTGAATAACAAATGCAAAATGGACCTCTATATATATTTTAGTTTTTGTTTAAAGATACAAAGATGAATCTTCCTAAAAACCTGTTTGACAAATTCAGGAGATAAATGAAATTGGCTTTTGAAAAATATCTAAAGTGCAAGACTGTGTTTATAATACTGTACACCTGAAGCCACGGACATAGAAGCTGATATGAAAATGTTTCCTCAGCAAGGAAAGTTTCTTTCAAAAACCACTTTCTGCAAACTTTTTCCCATGAGATAGAACTAGTACTGCCACTAAATCACAAACAATATGGTCGAAACATTGACCATAATAGAACAAACACTTGTAATAAGTGTTAAAACTCTCAACCAGTGTGTGATACAAAGACCAAGCCCAAACTGTGACTGAAGGCAAACTGATGGGATTTCATGGCTAATGTTTCAGCCAGTTAATATAGACAGCTTTTGTTTTCTGTTGAGGTTAACTGGAAATAATCCAATCTTCTCGGAACTTCAGACAGCTCCCCCAACATTTGTGTCCATATTTCTCTTCATCCTCTGAGTAGCAGACTTTCCAATTCCATTTGCTTCAGTACAACCTCTTCCAGTTCTGATTGTGTTCTCCTTTAAGTTCTTCCCCAGCTAATTCATAAAGTGCTTTCAGAAGCAGTTCAGAAGACACAACTTTTCTCCTCAACTTAAGGAAGAAACTGGGTGATAGACTCCAGCATCACTCAGTCACATGAAACTTCTGTTACACCTTTTCTCCAAGATGACAATCCTGTTGAAAGGGTGATAAACATGGAGGAAAAGAAATCAGAAGCTGTAAGGCAGTGAGTGCTGGTTAAATCCTGACTTTGAGAAACCTAACCATCTAATAATCTTACTCTTTTGAATTCTATAATATTGAGCCATTTCTGCACAGCACAGCAATGTCAGATATTGTTCTCTTACTGCTAAATGTGCTTTTCCTGTATATAATACATACAGAACCTTATAAACACTAGAGAAAGAACAGCTGGAGTCAGCCATCAGGAAAGTTACAGAAATATGTACTTGTTCCTGTCACTTCCTATTGTTCATGGTGATCTGTAATGTGTTCTTTAGATGCGCTGCAACAGTGGCTGTATCTTTTTTTTAACCTTGTGGTCATTCTACCCAAAGTAATCCACAGTGCTCTGTTAAACAAGCTCAGCTAAAAGCAAAACCATGTGTAGCAATTAGCTGTCATTGTGTAATTGTGTTTTCTGTATCTGAAATGAGAAGAAACAACCTGTAAAATCAAAGTTGGGTTTATGTGAAAGAGAATACACTTTGTTGTCTCTGTCTAGTCTTCAGTCACGAGTTTGCAGCACAGTATAGACTCCAACAGCTAAACTTCTGCTGCTGCCCTTGATAGTGTCATTCAAACTGCTTTTGAGGTTCTCAACAAAGGAAACTGAGCTGTTTGACAATTAGATTTAAAAGACATGGAGGAAATAACAGTCCATAAAAGTGAATGACATTCTCAGACAGACTCAACTAGCATTTTCCTTCTCAATGGAGACACAAAAGGATGACTGTGGTGAGGAGACTATAGCTGCAATTAACTTGTCATTTGTATTAATAATTATATAGTTTCAAAACTCTGTATTTTTACAGCTAAGGTCATAGACTAAAATGCAGGTTCAATTCTTGCTTCTCTCAGACTTCTCATGGGACACTGCACAATGAATTTATCTTTCAGTGCATTTATTGCTTTTAATGTGAAAAGGAATAGTAATTTTTATTTTCCCCGCAGTCACTTATATGAATTTGTAGTTCCATTTTAGTTGGAGTTTTTCTTATTATAAATGAGATCTAGTAAGTATTTTAAAATACAGTCTTTTAAAAAATTGTGGAATTGGAAAAGAAACATTTTAGTAAGGGATATAGTCTGCAGATTTCCCAATTTTACTAGAAAATATTTTTCCCAGTTCATTGAAATTCTTTATAAGATATCCCATTTTAAGTTTAATTAAAATAAAATGAACATTTTTTCCTCAGAAAAATAGATTTTTCTTCCTTATTCTTCATTTCACATTCAGCTTTAGATATTTAGAAAGCTTGCTTTAACCAATAGTAATAATTTAATTTGGATTGAAGAGGATCCAAAGGAAGGCCACGAAGATGATCAAAGGACTGGGGAACTTACTCTGTGAGAAAAGACTGAAGGACATAGGTCTTTTCTCCCTGAAGAAAAGAAGACTCAAGGGGGCACCTCATCACAGTAGGCTGGTGTGTGAATCTCCCCATACAGTAACTGGGGTGACCACCAAGCCACAGTGAAATGCAGAGTAGATTTATTTAATTACCTCACTAATGGTTCTGGGCAGCACAGACGCACAGGGACACAGGCTCCATTAGCCTCAGCTCATCCCACTGCCTGCCCCAAAATATCAAAGGGCCTTGTCCCCAGGAAGTTTATCTCAAGGCTGTGCTTTTCTGGTCTCTGTCTCCCAGCAGGAGGCTCAAGCAGGTCTGTGAGAGGGTGTTATCTCTACACAGGAATTCTGCTTCTCAAAACAGGCAGAGGATTAACAACACTCACATAATAAATGGAGTTTTCCCGCACTGACATTCTTAGCATTCCCAGCTGTAAGGTCACTTTGAGGGAAACTATTCCCTCCTTGTCAAATCTTCTGGTTTTAACCCTTTCCTCCCAACAGTCAGTAGTTAAAAGGGTGGCAGTTTTACAAGGACCATATGGAGAAGACAAGGGGGAATGACAAATGGCAGAGTCCCCATGAATGGAGTTTTTCATGATGTAATTGGAGAGGATGTTGGGAAATCTTACCTAAGCTCCTTTTCCCACAAAAAGGTGGACCAGGTGATCTTTCCAGGTTCCTTTCCAGCTTATTAGTGATCCTCTGAAGATACACTTCCTAGTGTCAGTTGAAGGTGGCAAAAGTATGTCTGAAGTTCTTACTTAGTCAACAAGAAAATCTCACTTTCAAATTTACTGTAATTTCAGTATTTCACTTATAAATTCCATTTTAATTGAGTTAACCAGTTAAAAACACGGTACATGTCATAAGTTTTGTAAAAAATGAATCATTTAATGTCACATTTTTCAGACTGTATATTCATAAGATTCCATTCAAGTTGAAAGTTTATTTCAACTTGAATGGGGAGGGAGTAAATATATTTTTCAGTTTCAAGAGACTAGGAAGCCTTTATTGGAATTGTGCACTGGTGGAAAAGCAAAGAAAACAGGCATGGGATGGTGACACAGAAGAGTGGCAAACTCCATATTTTAAGACTGCTTACATAGCATGTATCAGGTTCTATTATTTAAAATTAACATTAATGCTAAAAACTGTAAGACTTTCTCAATGTATGGAAAAGGTTCTATATTAAGAAAAGCAATAGTAATAAAGTATTTGGTGCATATTGTGTGTTTATTTATGTGATTGAAGTGGAGAAAATTTTGTCCTCTGTCAGCCATTAGATACTCATGTAATCTCTGACATCCCACTTATTTAAGATAATTTATGTGTACTGAAGCACTAAATCCAGACATCTGGATTTTTACTCTGAATCTCAGAGGACAGACAAGATAGAGTCAGGGAAAATTAGTTTTGCACTATCTCATTTACTTGTTTAAAAAGAAAAAAAAATTGTGAAAAATAAACTGTGCACCATTTTTTTTTACCTGGTTAGTCTAAAAGAAAGAATCTTAGCTCTATTTTGGCCTCACTCACATAATTTTTTGTCCAAGGATGTACACATGAAGAGTAATTCAATCCAATTCAATCCTCTCGGTTGTGATGTCTTAGACGTTTTTTAGAGTAGTGCTTTGTAAATATTTTGGAAGCCTATTTTCCATGAAAAATGCAGATATAGTTTAAGAAGGATATGTTAAGATTCAATGAAACATCTTCACTAAGTTGTTACGCTGGGATAAAAACAAAGGACACTTCATTTTGTCATCTCCTGAAGTAAATGTTTCACTTAGAAAATTAAATGCCTGCTAGACTTAAGAAATTTGACTGAATGAACCTTTTCACACCACACTGACCTTTAGTTTGACCCAAAGCACAGTACGGTTTCATAAAGCAAATATATATGCACATATATGTATATACTTATATATATGTATATACACACTGATATCTGCTGCATATGTCTTGGAACCATTAGGTTGGAAAAGACCTTTACAATCCTTGAGTCTAACCATTCCCCCGGCACTGCTGAGCCCACCTCTAAACCATGTCCCTACGAGCCAGACACATGGCCTTTAAACTCCTCAAGGGATGCTGACTCAACCACTTCCATAGGCAACCTGTTCCAATGCTTGACAACCCTTTAGTGAAGAAATTTTTCCTAATATCCCATTTCTTCTTGTCCTATTGCTTATTACATGGAGAAGAGCCTGACTCCCACCTGGCTCCACCTTCCTTTCAGGCAGTTGGAGAGAGTGAGCAGGTCCTTCCTGAGCCTCCTTTTCTCCAGGTTAAACAGCTGTAGCTCCCTTGGCTGCTCCCCACCAGACTTGTGCTCCAGACCCTTCCCTAGCTCCATTGCTCATTTTTTTGGACACATTATTTACCTGTTAATGTTAAAATTTTATATCAGGAAAGGGAATGGGAGTAACTAATTTGAGTGTTGGAGATTTCATTTCAAGTATGTCTCATGGGAAGTTTTCAGTTTCTTAAGTAGTCTAAAAGATAAACTTGCACACCTCAGTCTTGTCACTTCTGCTTGAACGTAACCGTTGACATTGAGGGCATCTCTGAAAGCAAGAAAGGAATGGTTTAGATTTATCATCAGCTATACTGTCTAACAGAATTTGACAGCATGAAACTATGAAATGGATAGAATGATTAAGATTCAAATCCAGCCATACTTACAGTTGGTATTAAAGTCAATGCACTTTCTGAGCCAAAAGTCATTGGAAAGAGTTAAGGCAGAAGCAGTGAATCTTTTGGGGTCCATCAATTTCAATTCATTTGCTCTAATTTTATGGATCAGTACTTGGTCTCTTCACTCTAGTGTCTATGAAATGTCAGTCCTTCTAGTGACAGCTCCTGAATAAAATGACCTGCATGTGTAGCTATTATTTCTACACTTTTCCAGCATTCAAATATTTAACCACATAATGTGTGTCTCCTAGAATTAGGTTGATGCAGTGGCAAAGTACAGCATGCTTTGTTTCCCTTGACATTGCAAGTGGCATAAAATCCAGTCAACTACACTTCCACGGTACACTTCTAATAGTCTGGAGAATTCTGTTTGTCCAAAACAGACATGACTTGCCACTTGCCATTTATGCTTTTAGAAAGTATTTATTTATACGCTATGTAAGGAGCTAAATTATGTAAAATACACAATAATTGTATTTTTTAAAGCAGCTGGAATTACTGTGCTAATAATGTAACTGGTACAAACCACAAAACCATTGACATGAAAAGCTAATGACTGAATTATACTTTATATTTGTTCATCATAACCATCTGTCACTGCACCTATAAACAACATCAATCCATAGGAGAAAGGGACCAGGGAGTGAAACCTCATCTGTTTATCCTTGCTTATATTAATGGAACTTAATGTCACTTTTCTAGTGCATTTCTTTGTATAAAGATATTTTCAGTAGCAATGGTGAACATCATATACTTGTAGCAATTTTTAAAATAATTTGATGTTTGTATGAAAAGAAAATAGGAAACAATTAATTTAAAGGTTTTCAAAACTATGAGGATTTTAGAGGGATTGAGACAGTTTGTGGAGGTTTTAAAGAAAAAAACTGGAGCATTTTGGACAAAACGAAAATCTTGCAGTTTTCTTTATTCCTCTTTCCACTCATCATTAGATATTTGATATTTATGTCATCTGTCATCTGTCAAAGTATTCTTTTATGAACAATGAACTATTCCTGATGCACAATCTTAGCAGCAAAGTATGGAACCTTAACTAAAAGGTTTTAGATGCTAAATACTTTAATTTTACACTGATGTTTTCCAAAAAGTTTCTATGATGTTTTCCAAAAGTCACTTTGCTGTTCCCTCCATCCTATGCAGTTCAAGAGGGAGAAGAGGCATCCTAAGAAGACAAATCAGTTTGCTTCATTCTGCATTGAAGAGGAAAATTTTTCCAGTCCTATAGATGACCAAGATTACTCATCATAGCACTCAGAAATCAAGCCTGAGGAGTTCCAGGGGAGCTTGAGTCATCATTGTGCTCAGGGGTGGAGGGAGAGGAACCCTTAATATTTTTTTTAACGTCTTTTCATTGCAGTTGCCATTAATAATGTATCATAACCTTTAGATTTGTGTGATAATTTGGTCCAAAATTTTAGAGGATATACTCTATAAAATGCACATTCACGCTTTGTCAATATTTTTAGCCTTCATGTGTATAATAGGAAGTAAAGAAAACAGGAAAAGTAGTACAGAAGCTCATCCAGCCATTATGCTCACTCTGCCATTAAAGTTCACTGACTAATGGATTTCTGATGCAAAAGGAAGTTTTTGCACCATTGAGATATTGCTTTGACAGATCAGGCACAATAGCTGTGAATGTTAGTCTTTCAAGCCTGAAGAGTTTTCTTTCATGGCTTCAAGAGAAGGCTTTCCAGAGCAGCAAGATATTCACAGCAGACAGCATTTTAATGCAGGGGGAAAAAAAGAAAAAGAAAAGAAAAAGTTGCTTTCTTTTTTCAATAACAAAGGACTTAACAAGCTTGCTTGAATGCTGCAAGAATAAATCAAGTTAATTAGACAAAAGTAAAGAGAAGTTCTTAAAGAACAATTGAAGTTCCATCAGGTCCACATAATGAAAAGCCATCTTGGAAGTTAAGTACTCTGGCAACTTGAATTATAGTTCAAAAAATATTTTAAAATACTAGGAAATGTTAATAAATAATGTCACAACCTTTCTGAGATTATAAACTGCCATGTACCTTAACTTGTTAGAAAAGAACAGACAGGCATCTAAACACAGTATCATTAAGAAAAATAAACAGAGTAATTAAAGGAATATGAATGACCACTAAGACATATATTTATAAACAAGAAAAAATTAATTTTATTGTCTGCAATCCTACTGTCTTCAGTGGACACTGAATTATGTTGTGAAGACCTCCCTTTGATTACCAGCATCTTCTCTTACCCTTTTTCGCACTCTTTTTTTAACATAATAAAAAGGTATTTATGATAAAATAAAGACACTGAAACCCAAAGAGAAATCACCTTCTAGCTTTACTTTAATCTTATATTTGAAAAATGGTTTTAATTGGGGCTTTTTTAATATACATTGGAATATATTGAATAAATAATACACTTCATCCCAAAAGAAAGGCAATTAGGTGCACTAATGGTAGAAATCTACATAAATCTGGGTATCACTAATAATAATCTAAGTGATGGCAAAATAATGAATATTGCTGGTTTTCAGCAGTTGTTCTACGTCAGTCTTTGACCCCAAAGATCCTATTTTGTCTTCTCACTTCATTTCAGATACCACTCACAACACTTGAATATTATTTAAATAATGGGTACTGCAATTATTTCTGTTGTTTAAAAGTATAGTTTCTATATACTGATCACTTGTACTGCATCCTCTTTTCACTGAGAAGGCCAAGCTAGACTTTTAATTTAAATAGTTATGAAAAACAAAACATTGCTGCTGGTATTTACTCTCTTCCCAACACTTAATAAAATGCAGATTTTTATTCCACAAAATTTGTGTTTATAAGGCTACTCAGACTGGACTCTGTATTTATTGTAATTGTTTCTCAGTGCTATACTCATGTCTTGGCCTAACATCTTGCCTTCTGAAGCCCTACATTCTTACCTGCTTTAGCTGAGTTACTGTTTCCTTTTGTGAATTATCATGGGAATTATCTCTTACCATGAATCTCCTTTATCTATAGCTGACCAAAATCTCTGTCCCTTTTTGTATCTGAGATGTATTTTACAGAGTTCATAATCAGGTTTGGATATTAAAACTCTATGCTACATTTTAAAAGAAAAACTGCAATTAAATATGCTATTGTTACATTCATTCCAAAATATTACTTAGTAAAAATTAATATACTTTTTTTTGTGTGCAATAACCTAACCTAGACTAATTCCAGCCCAGACTCCCAACTACAGCTGTTCTACGTGCTTGGTATGACCTTTGCTTTTGCTAGAAATGAACCTTTAAAAACAAGTGTTATTACTTTTAGGTAAATTTAATCGTGTTCATATCTAAAGGACTGAGATCCTTTAAGTAGATAGGGAAAAAACTTTGCACTTATTCAGTATCTTTTATTTTTGTTAGTAACATCATATTTGCTATTTGCTCTTTCAGCCCTGTTTTGACATCTAGACCACTTTCATGTGCCTGTCCTAAGTGCATTAACCTTTTACTGCACTTGCATTATTCTTTTTGCTTTAATTTAAGGGTTCCTCCCCCCAAAACTAACTTTCATTTTTCTAAACAGCTTTAATGTAAGTAATTATTCTTCACAATTATGCCAAAGTTAATTTGCTAACAGAGCATTGGATGGGGAATTAATGGAACAGAAATGAAGAATTCAGGATTTTATTTGAACTACATTTTAAACTCTTATTTTAGTTTGCCTTGTAATTATGTTTTGGTTTAGCAATAATCTCGAAAAAAGTACTTCATCACCTTCTTTAAGTACTGTTGTTTACAATTTCGCCTTATATAACCCTTGTTCTGTAGTCAAAGTATTCACGTCTCCCTGAAAATCACTCTGCTTGCTTTGTCTGACTCAAAGCACATTTTAACTCACCTCAGATGTCCCATCAGCAAGCTCGCTCATTAGTGGGACTAATCATAGATATTGGATTGGTTGTGCTCCTAACTTCAAGTTCAGTTTTGGAGTGGTAAAACTTCCTCTGGGCAGAATTTTTACTGCAGTGGCTCCAGGAAGGAGAGTAGGCTGGAATCTCGGCAATAACCAAATCTGAAGAACATGAATGAAAGAAACAAACTAAGAGCATGAGCACCAGCCAGAACAATGTGTGCCTTCATGATGTGGCTCCACATTGGCCTATTTCTGGCCTGTTAATTCAGAGCCAGACATCCAGCTGTACAACCCCTGCTTTTTTCTCCCGTGATCTGTACCCTCATGAGCAGGTGTGACACACCTTCAGCTGTGTTATTCAAAGTAATGACCTCCTGACTGAGGCGGTCTTAATCCTAACAATAATAGGAAGTTTAATTTTGTAAGGCCCACACTAACCATATCCCCTTCAACGAGAAATGCAGCTTTAATGCGTTTACTTAATTAATGCACCTTCATGACATCGACATGGAAAGCAAGTGCAATCAACTCTATTGCACTTTATCAGGTCAATGATCCTTGATCTAAAAGAGATTTATGTAGAGCCTCTAACGAAGTAGTAGCAGCTGTGTGGAGTTTTTTTACAGTACCTTTTCATCTTCTGTTTTTAGCAACAAAATATTAAGACCTTGAATTGAATTGAATATAGTCACTGACAAAGCAAAATGTGCCCAAAGGGCTCATCAGAGTATAGCGAGAAAATAATGTGTGTTTGCCAGCTACACATTGATGTAGAATATTGCTTTGACTGAGAGTTCTTTGAGGGCAACAAATATCACAAGAATATGCTACAGTCAAACTTTTGAAATATGTTAGTTTATGTGGTTACTTATTTTGTGGAAATGTCAAAAAACTCACCTCAATAAAATTGCACAGGCTTGCTACATTTCTGTAATTGTTACCCAAGACAGAAATCTGCTCTGAAAAATCCTAGATCCAAACCAGTGAAAGCAGGATAAGTGAGATTCCAAATTCCTTAATACTCAATTGAATTTAAAATACTAATGTAGAAGATACATAATGAACATTGAAGTATAAACCAAACATAGACTTTATAACATAATTGAAAATTCATGTCAATTGCTACAGCACCAAAGGGAGGAAAAGGTCACATTATTCATCTTTACCTTTCTTTATACAATAATACTGTCATTGAATAAAAGTACTTAAAATAAGCTTCTATCCATCTGTAGTATGCGCTAGATTAAAAGGTCTCTTTGCCTCATGCCCTGCGTTACAATAACAACTTTATTACAAATCCATCTATATTTTTATCTTTTGTTATTACAGGATCAATTCCAGAGCTCTTCTCACCAATTGAATTCTTGTGTTGAAACACAAGCATGACAGTACCAATAGGGCCAAACTGACATGGGATGTTTTTTATCTAGCCTAAGGAGAAGTCTTATATCTTTGAAATTTTGCCACCACTGTTCAAGTCTTTATGGGTATTTTTGTATAGGTTTCTTTTTTTTCTATTTTTTTTTCTTTAGTTGAATGAAGGTAAGAAAATAGAGATTCTGATGTAATAACATAAATCCCAGTTGATTTGAGAAGATTCAAAATATAATGGAAGAGACAGTAAAATTGAAAGATCTAGCAACCCTGATGGGGTAGATCCTCCTGCAATGAGTGAAATGTGGTCACTGAGTGGTCTTCTGGATAATTTTACAGCTTCAACTCCAATTCAGTTCCATTTTTCTCATCAGCCCTGAGCTTGCTTAGCTTCCTGTCAAAACCAGCACTCCAAACTGTTGCCAATTTAGGTTTTTCAGTTTACTGCTTAATATAGATGTGATTCTGAGTAGCTATTTTTCTCCAAAATAAGGTGTCACAAATGGAAGACTTGTAAATATAAGTCTTCTCTATAGTAGTGACAAGCTTTGTTTTCTTGCTAGCAGGACATTTAAATTGTACTGCTTGGCTGCAGAATCTCACGCTGTGCTGCTGCATTCAGAAACCATTATCACTGTAGGAAATAATAGCAAGGGGATACATTAATTAGGAGTTTTGAAAAGTAATGATGAAGATAAGATTTATCTACATTTCTGTGATTCAGAGCTATGTGAAACAGAATAGCTAAGGAATGACACAGTAATTCAAATCATTGCATTTTATTGTAAATAAATTCATCTGGTAAGAATGTGGGCTAGGAAGAAATATCTAGAAAGATAAAGTTAAATGAGGTTATTTGACAATGAAGTTCATGTGAGAGGCTTACCATAGGCCTTGGACAAATCACTGGACTTCGTTTCTGCATCTCCAAAGCAATATTGGGGTCAGCAGTTAATAGTTTCTCAGAGGATAATGATTAAAGAAGGCAAAGCTGCAGTGATGTCTAATCATTAGCATTGTTACCACTAAAGTTTGAAGAATGAATTAAAAAGGCAAGTGGGTTAGATTGTACTTTAGCAAAAATTTCTTTACCCAAGGGGTTGTCAAACATTTCAACAGTCTTCCCAGGGAAGAGGTAGACTTACGATCCCTGGAGATATTGCAAAGATGCATAGATGTGTCACTTAGGGACATGGTTTAGTGGTGGACTTAGAAGTGTTAGGTTTACAGTTGGACTTGATCCTTTTAAAGGTCTTTTTCAACCTAAATGATTTTAAGATCATTTAAAAGAAAATCTAATGATCTAAGGCTATTAAACATTAACAGTTGAAACCTTAGCTGTTTCTATCAATTTTAAAAATCTATTGCTAAAGAAATGGAAAGGAAGGGTACATAAATTTTCAGCATTGCTAGACTAAGGTGGAGAAAATTCAGAAAGCCTCAGTTTTTTTCATTCCTCAAAGCTTAATGCAGCTTCCTGAAATACCTACCTTACCCTTATTATCAGATGACTTTTACAATGAAGCCAACAAACAACATAATTATCAAGATAAATACCTCCACCTTTGGTAATAAGTATTGCTGAAATGGGAATTGAAAACCAAAATCTTTCCTTATATGTACAGTCTAAATAAAGTCAATATAATTGTGCTTGTATTCCATTTGAATCTGGCCATCAGTTTGTGTCTAACTCAGAAAAGAGATTCAGTTGTGTGGAAAGAAACAAGTTAAGCATAAAATATCAAATATAGTTTGGAATAAACTTTAGACTTTGACACAATATTTGGAGTTCTGCAAGGAATGTACAAGAAAAGGTCTCTTCAAGGGACTAGTTATTGAAACATTGCTTCAAATTAAAAGAGAGTAAGTTTACATTAGACATTAGAAAGAAATTCTTTACTGTGAGGGTGGTGGGGCCCCAGCACAGGTTACCTGGAGAAGTTGTGAAAGTGTTCAAGGCCAGGTTGGATGGGGCTCTGAGCAACCTGGTCTAGTGGAAGGTGTCCCTGCCCATGGCAAGGGGTTGGAAAGAGATGATCTTTAAGGTCCCTTCCAACCCAAACTATTCTATGGTTCTGTTTGTTGGACATAAATCCAATTTGAAACACTGCCATAGTTTCACTGTCCATTCTAAACACATACACGTGTAAATACACCTATGTGGATTTTGTCTGTGTGTGTGCAGGAGTCTTCCTCAGACATGTCATCTCTGCTGTAGCAAAATCCAGGCATATCTTTTCTTCCTGGTTCATCCTATGTTTAGTATAGAAAAATCAGGTGTGATTACAATGAGAAACAGACAATGCCTGGCATATTGCCGCTCTGGATAATCAACAGATTAGTATGACTGGAGCTCTGCTCTTCCACAGCAGCTTTTGTAAAAGTCTGGTGATGAATAAGGAAGGAAATGATGCAATTGCAGATGACTCTGATTGACTGTGATTGAAACAAGCACTGCAGAAGGTAAGAAAGTCTAAAGATGAGCACAAACACAGGGCTGGAGCACAAGAGTGGAGTGGGATGCTCAACAGAAGTGGCCTTTGTGAATACCAATTTTTAATAGCACACATATAACTCCTACTGCCTATCCCTGAATTTAGGAACACATGATTTATCTGTTTTCTTTAAGGAATGCTATAAAATAAAATAATTGCCATGCTTTTCTTGTAACAGTAATGAAAATTGTTCTTCCTAGGAATACTAGACTTTAGGACGTAATTTTAATTCTTATTTGGTGATTATGCTGAGACAATATTTATACCCCACAAAGTATAGTACATAATCCTTTGAGTCCTGTAAGTAAATAGCATAATGAGTTTAAATGTCAATTGTCTCTTTCAGACACCACTTATTCTCCTGACTGATAAATTATACAACAAACTTTGCTGAGAAACACAACATTTAATTTTTTTTAGAATGCTAAAGAAAGTTATGAAACTTAAATTACCTTTCCTTTAGAAGAGTTTCACATGAAACCAACATCCATAATTTGCACTTCAACACTGTTTTTTGTATTGAGTCTCAGTCTTACAAACTCTCATTCAGCTGCTTAACTTCATTCTCCAGGAGTCAAACAGTTGATTTCACTTCTCCAGGTGGATTATGTTGCCAGTACTTGCAGTAGGCAGGCATTCATCTCAGCTTATACAAATACCCATATGAACAAAAATGCAGTGTATTTGCAACACTATCTAACACAAAGGATAGAAGAGGGTGAAGTCATCTCAGACATTGCTTGCGTCCTAATTTACATAAACATTGTAATGTATAAGTATTGGCTCCGGAGAATTGAAAAGTCTCTGAAAATACTTTGAATCCTTATGTGAATGCTAAAAACAGACCTGTAAAAATCCACAGCATTGGTGCTAGCTAAGCTATTTTAGAGAATGCATTGGATAGGAAGAATACTACATAAAAGATCCAAGAGAATATCTATCATTTCCTGGCCTTTACTATGAGGCCAGTAATTGTCTGCTGTTGCCTCCACTGCACATTTGCCAGTAATTCCACAGTGAATAATTCCCATTTATCATAGACTTCTCATGAAGACACTTCCAGGTTGGAGCTTGACATGATATAGTCATGAAAATCTGTGATGTTTAAAATGTGCAGGAGAGGCGGTTGGGAATGCAATATAAGAATATGCAATTTAGGGTCTGTACAGAGAGGTTTATCTTGCTGCTCTGATGTTTTCCCCTTTTTATTAAACCATCAGTGTAGTAGAGGCTGGACTGAGGTGTCCTCTGTCCTAGCAGATAATCTGTATGCATATCATCTGGCCAGATGTTAAAACAATCTTCCCTTGTTTTTTTTATTATTCCAGGCAAATTGTTTTACTTCTGCTTTATCATTCCTGGAACTCACTATCAATTGATCATTACATCATGCTTCTACAAGAAATGGAGGTCAAATCCCCACAATCATTTGTGTAAATTGGGATAAACTTCTAGCCGTGCATGACAGCCTGAACCTTCCCCAGCTCTGATGGAGACTTAAAGACAGTAAGAACTACAGAGGCAAGAGCAAAAGCAGAACTTTGGGTGTCATTTTCAGCATCAATAAAGTATCATTAGTCTATGGGTTTAGAGTTCAACACAGATTGAATTGTGTGTGGATTTAGTTCTAATAGTATTGAACTTTGTGATATTATTAAAATCTGATGTGAGAAATGGAAAGTTAACTTTTTCACATATGTTATATGCTGTCTGTCTTACATGAAGTTAGGCATCACACACACAGAGAAGAGTTTTCTTGTGTATTCAAATGTTCATGCCGAAGCCCATATTTTCACCATCAGTCAGGAAACTGCAACTTCAGGAGGACATAAACATAAAATAGGGTTTCAGACATCCAGCTTCTACTGCAGCTCTTTCATTGAGTCACTGATAAATCTGTTTAATAGTAACCTCCTGACTTCATTTTAACAATGAAAAGAATTATTGTTCAGGACTCTCACTGTCAAGTCGTATGTATAATTGAATCTCTATATGGTTTTTTACAAAAAAATTATTGTCACTCTGTTTCCCAAAATTTCTTTGGTTTGTTGGGGTTTTCTATTTATCTATTTTGTTTTGATTAATGAAATAAAAGCAGTTCTATAGTAACTTAGCTACTTATAGTAATTTTAATTTTATTCTAATGATTTTTGTGCTACATTAATTTTGTAATTAAGAGTGAGAATGGAGATCATGGCTGACAAAATTCACAAGCCAGGCTTCTAATTCCTTGATTAGCTCCTGGCAGGAGAATTGAAAACAGACAATTTGATTTGTTTTCCCTATGGGAATGATACAGGCATGAAGAGAACTTAGTGGAAAAAAATGAAAATCCAAATCCTAAATGTCCACCTGTGGCCCAAAATATTGAAGCAGTTAAATCTAGTTTCTAATATAATAGACCTTGATGTGAATTCTCAAGCATTATTTACCAATAGTGACAAAATTCTGCAAGGAAAAAGCAAGGTTTCTCCATGGATCACATTATTTTATGGGAAACATTGGTGTTTAGACTTGGAAAAAAAATAATAATGCACATTCTGAATATTCTGAGTAATATTTTCTAGTAAGGACAATATGCTTGCACCAGTTTCCACAGAAATCAGTGCTTATCTCTTTTGAATTTATGTGACTCAGCTTCAAATGAAGTTCAAGATGTAATTTTGTCATGTCACTCCAGAGTTGAGTAAATTTTTCACAGTGAAAAGACTTCTTTAGCCTTAGATGATATGAGAGGAGTGACACTGAAATAAAAACAAAAAAAATTAAAATTATATTATTTCTTTTAGACCATGTATTTTGCTGTTTGGAAAATAAATAGATCTCTATGATTCATGGGATCGATACCAAATTGCAAGACAGAGAGTTGCTTTCTCAAATTTTGAAGATATGACCTTTACAGTTTTTCCACAAAAGCCCTCAATATAATTTCTTCTTGATTTTATTAAATCAGGTTTCTGTCTGTGCTCAAATGAGATTTCTTGAACCTTGCAACTCAAGGAGTCAAAACTGAGCATTTCACCCATAAATAAAAGATAGTTTGTCTTGGTTAGTATGGAGAAAACTCAGGTAGTCATAAATTCACAAATGAAGCGCTGTATGTATTCTACCACGTTAGAGTCCAGGATAACATGAAATTCAATATTCATTCAGAAAGCACAGCAGTGTTCATGAAATACTGAGTTATGTAGTTTTAAATGCTTTAATTTCTGTGGGCCAGAGAGCTAAATTATTTCTTTCTCTCTGCATACATTCGAACACATCATTATTTGTGAAGAGAAAAGGGGAAAGGTATACATACTACTGTTTGCAGATATAAATTTTACAACCATGCTGTGCAATTTGTAAATTGTTCACGTTGGGGGTATTCTATGGGTCTGCACTTATATTACTTAGAACGATGACAATTCAGACCTGACAGGTGCTTTGGCACTGCTGTAGTACATATGGTTTAATTATAATAACAGTAGTGTATAGAGATAGAGACTAAAAATCTGCTCTGACTGCTCGCAAAGACTGCATCCCTTGGACAAGGATTTTGGAAAGCAACCCTTGGGTAAAGTCAGCATTATGGCTGAGAGACAAAGGATACCATCAGGTACATGCTTCTAGATGTTAATCGCCATCTACAGGTAGAGCAGACTCAGAAACTACCTGAGTAATTTCTTCAGTGTCCCATTTCTCCACCTTGTGAGGAAAGGCAACATGTGGCTTTTATTCCGCCTAATTCATTGCACTCAAGGGAGATGCTGGTTTTCCTCACTCTGTGATTATCTGCATGTCACTCATAGACTCACAAAATGGTTGAAGTTTAAAGAGAGCTCTGGAGATCATCTGGTCCAATCCTCTTGCTTTAAAAGCTTCATCTAGAGCAGGTTTTCCAGGACTATGTCCAAATACTTTTTGAATTCCAATACTCCTCAATCTCCCTCAAAAATCATCTGCAGTGCTCAGTCAACCTCAAAGTAAAAAAACCCCTGCTGTTCCTACAGTTCCTGCATTTCAGTTTCTGTATATCGCCTCTTGTACTGTCACTAGACACTAATGTAAAGAGCCTTGGTACATCTAGGCCCACTTTTCATGTATTCAAATTAATTGATAAGATTCCCCCTGAGATTGTACAGTTCTCAGCCTTTCTTCATAGGAGAGATGCTCCAGTTCCTTCGTCGTTTTCCTGGCCCTTCACTGAACTCCGTCCAGAAGCTCCACGGCTTTCTTGTGTTGGGGAGTCCAGAACTCACAAGTATGGCAATATACTTGGAATACACACAGTACTCCAAGTATGAACTCTGCCGTCCTGAGTACAGGAGAAGGATTCCCTCCCACCACCTGCCAGAAACACTGCTCCCAGTGCAGCCCAGGATACCATCTGCTTTCTTTGCCTTAAGGGAAGGTTCATGGCTCATGTTCATTCTGGTGTCCACCAGCCCCCCATGGCATTCTCTGTAGAGCTGTTTCCTGTCCGGGTGACCCCCAGCATATATTGCTGCACAGGGTTTGTAATACCTCTGTGTAGAACACCATGTGGTTCCTCTCACCCCATTTCTCCAGCTTCTCAAGGTCCCTCTCAGTGGCAGCATGATTTTCTGGTGTATCAGCCACTCCTCTCAGTTTTGCATTATCAGCAAATAATTGCTGAGGGTAAATTCCACCACATCATCCAGATGATTACAGAAAACATTACACAGGATCTGATCTAGCATGGACAACTGGGATACACCTCTGGTTACTGCCCCCTGAGTGGACTTCATGCCACTGATCACCATCCTCTGGATCTGGCCATTCAGCCAGTTTCCAATGTACCTCCACTGTCTGCTCATCCAGCTCATACTTGACCAGCTTCTCTGCGAGGATGTTAAGAGGGAAAATATAAAAGTCTTACCGAAGTCATCCACAGCTCTCCCTTCATCTAATGACACAGTCAATTTATTGCTGAAGGTCATAAGATTGGTAAAGAATGACTTCCTCTTGGTGAATCCATGTTGGCTACTCCTGTTGGACTTGTATTTCACATGTCTAGAAATGGTTCTCAGGATTAGTTGATCTATTACCTTCCCAGGCTTTGAGGTTAGGCTGAACTCTCTACAGTTCCAAGCCCTCCTTTCTGCCTTTTCAGAAGTTAGGAGTAACACTTCCTTTCCTCCATTCTTCAGGCACCTCTCCCAATTGCCATGATCATTCCAAGATTGTCAATAATGGCCTCTTAAGGACATCAACCAGCTCCCTCAGCACTCATCCCATCAGGCTGCTTGGATTGATGTACGTGTAATTAGCTTAAATATTTGTAACCTGATCCTCTTCCACCAAGGGCACATATTTCTTGCTCCAGACTTTCCCTGTGGTTTCTGAGGTCTGGATCTCTGAAGGCTGGTCTTGTTGGTAAGGACTGATGTGAAGAAGATATTCAATACCTCAGCCTTTACCATGCTCTGTGTAACCAGGTCTCCTGCCTCAGCTGTGCACTCACATGTTCCCTGGTCTTCCTTTTATCACTTGCTGACTTATAAAACCCATTCTTCTTGTCTTAGACATCCTTTGACAGATTCAGTTCCATCTGGGCTTTGTCCTTCCTAATCCCCTGCCTGCATGCTCAGTCTCATCATTCCTCTGGGGTTACCTGTCCATACTTCCACCTTCTATATACTTTCGCCCTGCTTCCTACTTCTGTTTATATCAAAGGATTAATTTCAAACCCATTTTTTCTATGTATCACTCCCCATTTTGAGCTTGGAGCTGGACAGAACCTCAGAAAGTTAAGATTAATCTGGAAGATTAATATTAAAAGAAGAGCATCACTCTAAAGTAACTGAGGAGAGGATCAGTTTCAGCACTTGTTTTCTCAAAAAAAAATCTAAAAAGTCTGATATAATTTTTTCCATCTCCATCCAAGCAGCTCATAAATGTAAAGAACTCTACTTCCTATAAATCCAAATTGGGCAAGTGACAGACAGATTTTAAAATCTGCTTATTCATCACTGCCAGTGGCCAATTCTCCAAGCTTTTTTTAGGAGAAAGACACTGTGCAGAAAATTTATCAATTATTTTTTATGGTTATCATTTGCTTTTTACATAGTCGACCTCTCTTAATTTGTACATAGGTGTTCTAGTCATTTGGTTACACAAAAAACTACTCCTAGTAGTCCTCAAGGTTAGAGAGAAAGATACTTTAAAAATTAAGTCCAATTCTTCCAATGAATCTGAAAAGCAGAAAAAATGCAGGGTTTTGTTTTGTTTGGTTTTGTTAATTACGCTAAAGTAATGTTATTTTTAAAATTATTAATAATTTTATTTAAGGGTCTTGATTTGTATTACTGGAATGCTTTGTGTTTACAACAGTGTCTATATCTGTTGAGTCTTTGTGTTTTATTGACTGAATATTAGGCCTAAAAATAGCCAGCATCAGACATTTTTAATAGGAAAGCTAGAAGATTGATTTCATTGGCATTTACCTGACACTCAAATGTCATGTATCCATGTCTAAAAGTCCTAAAGCTGCTATCAACTTGGAATATAAAAAGGAGAGAATGTAATCAATGAGAAATGAATTTTAAAGGCTTTATTAATAGCTTAGATGAAAATCAAATTTGAGTATTTATACTGTAATTATATTGTTCTCACCTTCTAGCCACTGTTAGCTTAAAGCTGACTTTTAAAAATGTTATATAACTGATTCTTCCAGATCTCATTGTCCTTAATCAATACTAACTCCTTGATTTTGTCACATTGCTTCCCAAATGTATAGCAAGCAAAAATAAATGCTGTAATCTGCTGCTGTTTAAAAAAATCTGTAGTCATACCATGTATTTTGGTAATAAAACCCCTCTTCTTATATGCATGTGCAGTTGGAGGTAAGTGTAGGTTGTTAATAGCAAAGTCACTTTGAAAAATAAAATTCTGTATTATAAATTTTTGTTCAATGTTGAGAGGCTTTCTTCCCAGAAAATCATCAGCTGGGAATAGGTATTGGAACTCCACAGAAGCACTTTGCTACATTAAGTAGCCTCAAAAAAAAAAGGCTACGGAAAAGTGCAGGGCAGCCAATATCTTCCCATACTGTAAAAATTTTAATAAAGACAATTCAAATGTGTTCTCATATTTAGCCCATAGTTCGTCAAAATAATCTCAAAGGTACTTTGATAATGTGCTGTGAAATTTATCTTACCTCCCTAGCTTTTTGTCAACCTGTTTGGTCATGCTTGAAGAGTTGAATTGCTCAAATTACTTCTGGTAGAAAAGAAAACAGAGATTAAAGTATAGGGAGACTGGAATGATTAACGCTACAATGTTATCTAAAAATTAAGGGTTTATCTGCAATAGGGATATCAGGAACTGTGTGAGCACCAGTCCAACTTCCAAATGAACTAAGATGCAATCTGAAAAAATGTGGTTCACTACAATTTATTGGCATCCCAGCACTCCAGATTTGCAATTCTATCGGCGACTAGAAATCCTGGAAGAGAACTTTCCTGCAGGTAGCCTTCAGATATGGAAAGAAGATAAATCTGTAAATCCAAAATCCATCTTAGGCTCTGTTAATAGGTGAAATGACATCATGTGAAAAACTGGGGTTACGAAGAAGTTGTGGAACTGATTAATGGAATTAAAAGCTGTTCACGTAAGGGTAAGGACAAGAATGATATAGAAGCCCAGGGTTGCTCTTTTGCCTTCACCAGGACTTCTGGAAGTGACTGTGAAACAAGGACCATGCTTTGTGGTATCTTTGGGCAGAGAGAAGAGCAAACTTTTGAGCAATAAATTATTGGCCGTTAAAGGCGTGTCTGGGGAAGCATTACCATATGCTTGTTTTTTCACTCTTCCCTAGGCCTCTTGACCACTGTCAGTAAGAGAACACAATACCAGATGGATCTTTGGATTATTCTTAGGTTCCCATCTTATACTCAAAAGCAGCATGACCAAAGTGACCCACAAAAAAATAAGTCACTTGCCAAACCTTAGACAACCAATAGGCACAGTAAGAGTAGGCCTGTCTGCCTCTTGATGAACTGGTTCACATTCTAAAACTGAGTCCACCTGACTGCTTTGTCTAAATGCACTAAAGGCATATGTTTAAGGACAATTTTCTCACATTCCAGGAATACATAGGTAAACTTTTCAGGAAAACTTGAAAATTACTGCCACAGATGTTCAACAAAGGACAAGAGAAAAGCCCCCTTAGCACATAATTTCATTTTGTAGTAGTTTCTTGAATCTCTTCTATATTTCAGCATGACTTGTTGCAAACTGCAAATAAAATTAATCTCAGATGCCTTGCTCTCAGGGCTTTTTTTCCCCTCTGATTATTGAATATTATGGATTTATTTTTCCATGAGACATTGAGTTTGCCCAGTGTGAGCTGTATCATTACATAGTGTGTGGTACACTGACATTCCCATAAGCAGAAGGCTATAATAACATCTAGATATTCAGTGCAGCATGAACAAAAAGAAAAATACATTTTACTTTCATTTTATAAATAAAGATTAATCATCCTTATTTTATAAATAAAGACCATTTATCAATTAAATGGTCATGTTTTTCAGCAGCATTTTCAAAAAATCATCTCAAAAGTAAATAACTTTATCGAATTAGAATGGGCAATCATTTATAATTTCTTTTTGGCCTTTTATTATGACTTCTTTTTAATGAAACCATCACTATTTCTTCACTTGGGAACTAAATGAAATTATAATACCTATGGAAAATGTATGGGTTTGCCCTAGGACTCAAATTCACTGAAATAAATAGTTTTACTCATATTGTTCATGTCAGAATATCCCATACTATAATCACATATTCAGAGATACGTTACATTTATTGATAATGCTGAGTGTAAAAAAACACATCCAAATATGTTGTTTTAAAGTTCAACCATCTGTACATAGCAGACAGTAATCAAATAAATCATTAACAGATGTAAGCTGAAAGTCTGCTTATATTCTTTTTCTAACTGCTAAAAAGCCTAGAAAAAATACATCAATATAAATTTACTTTTAAAAATAAGCACTCGAGAACTTTTCTGTCCCCAAAGCTCTATGGTAATTAGAAAACAACCGAGGTCTCATGACAATTTCAGTTCCAGTTAAGAAACTGGAAGCTGAACAACCAAGTGGAAAAAATGTCTTTTAAGAGGTTTGGAGAAGCTAACGTGGATTTGTCAAGAAAAAAGCTCTGTCAGACCAATTTAATTTCCTTCTCTGATATGGCAATAAGATTTGGGAATAGAAAAGAAGTTGCAAATGTCATTTTTCCATGCTAGTAAGGCTTTTGACATATGACATTCTTATATGCAACTGAAGAAGTACGGTGTAGCTGAAAATAATATACTGGGCTGTGAACTCATTGGAAATCTGAGCACCTCTCAGGGCTTTGCTATTAATAATGAAAGGTCATCAAGCAGGATCAGACTTTTGCTGTTTTCAGAATTTTTATTAACAATCAGAATGAAGAAATCTGCTTATTCAAATCACAAATTACATCACTTTGAAAGGGATTGCTAATATACAGGAGAGGGGAATTTGGGACTCAAAATGATCATGAAAAATGGATGATATATGATATGAAAGATGCACAATGCTCTAACAGAGGAAAAGCAAGGTTTTGCCACTCAGGCAAATTCATGTGGCAATGCAGAACTTTGTGGGCAGCAGCTATTCAGTAAAGGCATCAAGATGCATCATTGAATCTCAAGCTGAAGGTCAATCAAGAACACTTCAATGTCCTGAAAGAGAGTGATCTAGTCTAGTTAGTGTCCAATACAGGACCAAAATGGTCAAACACTGAGGAGCAGAACAATAATTGGAATGGTTGTGAGTAAACAAGTGTGTCCTACACTTTTCTGGACTTCTTGACTGCGTGCCAAGCATCAAGCTAATATATTGAAAAAGTGAGAAAAAAGAGTGGTTGGCCACCAACTAAATATGTCCTTCTTTAGATGTTCTAGTCAAAAGAAATGACTACTGGGAATGAACATGATGTCTACATGTTACAGATGTCTAAAGACTTTTTCTGAAAGAGCTATCAAGATACTATTTGCATGTCATTACCCATAAAAAACTTAACAACAAAGTAGAAGATGACCCTGGCAATAAGATTATCATCCAAGTTATCACTCCCTAGGACAGAGGAAAAGATTTGATGATCTCTCACAGGTCAGTGATTCTGTAACTTCAAAATCTTTGTCTTGTATTTGTTTTATTGAGTGAAAATTACATTTTTTTTAACTAAATGTAGGTTTTTTTCCTTCAATTAATTTTTCTCAGTATATCTTTAACATTACCAGTAGAAGCCATTTCAGTTTATAGTCATCTAAAATAGACACGTTGAGACCAGATTACCTATTTACTCTATTTACCCAAGGTACAGTAGGCACCTTTACTGGAAAATTACTTCACCTCTCTTTGACAAAGGATTCAGGAAGAAATTTATTTTTCCATTCGCTACAGGAGAAGCCAGGACTAGTTTAGACCAGATATCTAATTTTGATGGCTAGCATTCACTGAAAAAAAAGTTATTCTCCTATCAGATATTAATTATTCTTTCCAATTATTATGGAAAGAGATCAGTAGCAAAATTAATCTCTCTCTATATAAATCAATCCTGTGATTGTGGTGGTTTAGTTTGCA